>CM076614.1:33453619-33591611 GCA_038502775.1 Hippodamia convergens
GGAAAATTCAAACTTTTGGAATCGGAAAGACTCAGAATTCAATGGAGAATCTATTTAATGCAATAAAAGAATGGGTCTTCCCATTTGAAAACGAAAGTTTTAACTTCCTAGAACCTTCAAAAAATATAGGAGAAGTCGTCTTCTTACTTGAAGCTCACCTTTAGAATTACAATCCTGAATCTTGTGTCTTTCCTGAAAATATTCTATAGAGCCATCTTCGTGAATAACCCTGTATAATTGAAGTATCCTTGATATGAAAAATGAGCCTCACTTCGCTTCCAGATTTCTTTAAAAAAATGAAAAGCTCTAAAGCTAAGGAATAAGGTATAAACCGAAGAGTGTGTCTCAAAGTTTGAAGCATCATAAAACAAAGATACATTTTGAATTGTTGAAAAGATGGAAAATCAAAGCTAATTACTCACCACTTTGACGAAATTCATCATTATGAAACTGCTCATCCCAAACGTTTACCACATTCAAAGAATAACAAGACACAAATTTTAAAAGAAATACCTATTTGGTTCGATGAAAAATGAGCCTTTCCTTCTCTTACAGATTCTATAAAATATAATAAACCTATATACTAAGGAATTAAATCAATAAGTTTGTCGGAACAAATTTTATACCTATATAAAATTTTTATATTGCTATTTGCTCGAATACAGCAATATTGAAAAAATGCTTAGACTGCACGATTTTTTTATTCGCAGGGGAAAACCTTTTGGGATTAATTTCACAATACATATCGTTCCAACCCTTACTTTTAAGAGTCCAACCCCAAATTTTGAGAGCAGATGGGGTAGTGATTCTCCATTCGGAAGGTCTTCCTATCTTGACGTGAACAAATTGACTTTTTTTCATTCGATTCTTTGGATTTCAAAATTTTCACATCTAAATTTTAAACAACAGTGGTTGTAAATAAATCGAATTTATGACTCATTTATGTTAGTTTTGATGATGCTGCATAAATGTCATAGATATACGAGATTGCTTTCTTTGCAATTTGAATTAATTTCTTCATGCTGACTGCTTGTCTGTCACCTGTCTCGGTAGTAGATCAAACTAAGAGCGGCCAAAACATGTTCAGATTGTTCATCCCTTCACGACCTCAAATGCCAATGTCCAAGCACCAATTGCGGTCCGAAAAGTGCGCTAAAGGTGATTTTAATAGCCGTGCAATACGCCTTCTCATTGTCCATAAAATTCCTTCAAAGAGAGGGTGTTTCTCCACCTGCGCAATTGCTCTCGCAAAATACAAGTCCCACCCTCTCTGTACGGCATTGGCAGCATCAATTCACGAAGACCATACTTTGGCGCAGACGTAATGTTGATTTCTGAATTATTTAGCTCGTTTTCGATTGAAGATTGAAGGTGGAAAATGAGTTTCAACCCCTCGAGGAAATTGTTTGTTTATTTACCCCTTTATTCTGCGATAATGCTACGTACTAAGTTCAATTGGGATGGAGAAAAAGTGTTTAATCGAAAGAAGGAACATTTATAAATGGAAAGAAAACACACAAAATGTAAAAATCTATAGGAGGAAAAAAAATTCACCAAAAAGACCGACTCCAGAACAACTCAAATCTAAATCAACACACAGCTACCTCTGAAGAACATACAGTGATCAGAATAATTTTCAAAGGTCTCTCCTAAATAAAATAAAATGAAAATTATTAGACTATTTAAAAGTTACATTATAACGATAATATAGCAATTATCAGAATATTCTTTACAGTTGTTACCCTGAGTAGAATGAAATGAAGAAAATTAGACTTCTTAAAAGTGAATCAAATTATTACGATATTATAATGTTCTCACAATTATTCAAATATTTCATTCTATACATAGGAGAATTCTCATAAATTAATATTTTGGTCATTGTTTGTTATTAATATAGATATGTATTGATTAAGATTTTTGGGTAGGTACCTATCTACATTTTTGCTTAGTTAAAACATCACTATTTTTTTTACTTCTGACTGCATATTGATTTATTCGAAGGTCAGTTATATTTTGAAATTTTTTTAATACAACCCAAAGATTAGACAGAGAGCATTCAAACTTTTTAATATAAGGTTTTTTATAAAGAGAGATATGAATAAATTATTATATGTGTTTTAGTTGGATATTTCAATTTTCACTCAATTTTATTATGGCATATGAAAAAATTCAAATAATGAACTTGAGAAGCAAATGTTTATCGATTTCAACAATCAATTTCAAATCACAATGTTGAATGAATATATCACAATACATAGTTCGATTTCGAAGGAAATTTGTAAATATTGTGTGAACCAGGAAGATATGGTAGTGAATTCGCAAAGACTAACTTCATTATCTTATTAATTCTAATAGTTTGTTATAGATATCGAAATTTGAGTCGAGCGTGAGATTATCATGCGAATAAAATTTTCTAATTGAACCCCCAATTATGGATTTAATTTACAATTTTGCAGCTTGGACTTAGAAATCATTCGAAAGGTTGATCATATTTAGTTGATGGTGGTTCATTAAATACTGAGAGCTACTGAAGTATCTAATCCAACCAAAAATATTTTCATGTGAAATATTGCAATGATGAGGCCGTATTTTTAATATTGTCAAAACTTGACTTGGCCGTTTCTCTTTCACCACGTGAGCGTGAGGTTACAATTTCATTCGTTGTTCATAACTTTTCTGTTATCAATAGTTCTTTTAGTTACGAAACGGCCAAGTCACTTATTCTGACCAAGGCATAGAGTTTGTGAAATAAGGACTTGTGAAGATGAAGAGTGTAGAGTTAGCAGCTTGGCTTCACATGATATCTGATCACTTTTTGACAATGTTAGAAATACGGCCTCGTCTTGGCAATATTTTACATGAAAATGTTTTTGGTTGGATTTCAATTCTTTTTGTACGTTGCTTATGACAAAATCTTTTCATTTTGTTCACTTTTCCTAATAATAATTAAATAAAATATAATTATTGCGAGATCTATTTCAAGTCAAACTAATTCACAATTCATGTTCAAAATCAACAATGTAGTAGAGAAATATATCTTTATCTACCTAGATTCAAGCTGCGATGGCAATGTATTTGAGAGCTGCCATCACAACAATTGTATAAAGAATCCTAGCATTATACAATGATCACAACGGGAAATTGCACAATGGAAACTGTGGTTGAGGATATTACAGGGAAATTGTATTTGTTGTAAATACATATGAGGCAAAATGTGGGGGTAATCTTCCTTGAGAATTCTTGAATATTTTTTTAAACATTTATAACAAGCAGTCCTCCGTATATATCAATTTTCAGACAACTAGCATCGATATTGGCTCATACAACTTATACATCCCTAGGTTCAAGAGGTTGGGGGATGAAAGTTTCAAGTTTAAGAATTTTTCGGTTGTTTGTGTATGAAAGTAGCTCACATACCAAATTTCAACTTGATAGGATATCAGGAAGTCCCCTAACAGTTTTTATGATCATCAGTGAGTGAGTGACGAAATCGGGGGTTTTTAGATATCCATGAAATCTGAAATATACGAGCTATGCACTTGAATCTTTGCAGGTTTGATAAGTTCACAACTGGCGTTATATCTACTATATTCCAAACTCAAGTTATGAGGGTTCAAAAATACGACCAAACACTTCGAGAAAAAATTGGTAGTGGCTCGGCGGATATTGATAGATATTAGGTATTGTATTTAAGATACGATGACTTCAATAAAAAATGAATAAATGCAGTCGCGGATTTTTATTCGAAGCTTTTTGAGGCAAACGTTACGAATTTTTCCCCTTTGACGTTGTATTATGGCCTAACTATACATAACCTTTATTAATTGTAGCCTATGTGTTATTCCCATAGATAAACTATATTACTCTGAAGTTTCATCTGATTCCGTTCAGTAGTTTTTACGTAATCAAATAACAAACATCCACTTATACCCACAAACTTTCGCATTTATATACACTGCGCAAAAAAATTAACGCACATTATGGAAATCTCAAATTTATTCTACAACTGAAGTTGTTCTCAATGAAAATTATTTTTATCAGAATTATGAATGCATATGTTATTCACTTTCAACGTTTTTCTTCAATACAGATGTTTTTTCCCAGCAGGAATAAAAAAAAGATGATATTATCAGATTTTCAATGTATTGCCTCCATTCTAAACTCAGTTGTTCTCGATCAATTCTAGGGATCAATAGTTTTTCTTTCCTTTGATTTTCTACACTCGATCGCTATGCAACGCGAAACACTCAATTTGACCCAAGAGGAATGTGCCCAAGCGGTAGTTTTGCGAAAAGAAGGGTCGACATACACAAGAATTGCAGAAAGGTTTAGAGTTTCCCATACAAGTGTGTCCAGAATGTTGCAGCGATTCAGGGAGACAGGTACGAATGTCCGAAGACCAGGACAGGGTAGACCACGGGTAACAACTGCCATTCAAGAACGTTACTTGAGAGTTTCTTCGTTGAGACAACGGTTTGCAACCGCTCGCCTCCTTTAAAATCAGCTCGAGCAAACTCATTGGGTGCAAATTAGCACTCAGACAATAAGAAATCGCCTCAGAGAATATGATTTAAGGCCTCGTGTCGCGCAAGAGCCCAGCTCTTACCCCAGCCCATCGAAGGGCGAGTTTGGATTTTGCGAGAGAGCATATCCATTGGGAAGAGGCCGATTGGGAAAGAGTTCTCTTCACAGATGAGTCTAGATTCTGCCTCTACCATTGTGATCGACGTTCCCTTGTATACAGGCGTCCACATGAAAGATATGATCAGTGCAATTTCCTGAATACTACTGGTTTCGGGGAAGGATCGTTTATGGAATATCGTTATGGAATATCTTTGACTGTTCGCACAGACCTAGTGGTCGTTGATAATGGAGCTATGAATGTTGATAAGTGTATAAGGAACATTCTTGAAGAGCATGTAGTGCCATTTGTCATTTTTATGGACGATAATGCCAGACCCCATCGTGCGCGCATCGTTCAGGAGTACCTTGAAGAGGTTGAAGTCTCTCCAATGGAATGGCCAGCATGAAGTCCAGATCTCAATCCGTTTGAGCAGGTTTGGGACAACCTCAATAGAAGACTGAGAAGTTCAGAAAATCATCCATCTACTCTTAATGACTTAGGAATCTAACTCTGAGAAATCTGGGAAGGATAAAATCAGAACATTTTAAGATCATTTTGAGTATGAACCGTCGTTGCCGAGCTGTGATTAACGCAAAGGGTGGAAATACCAAGTATTAAATCACTTATCATCAGCATTTCAGTATTTTGAAAATTGTTCATTTCTCTTCTTTCACATAAGATTCGGTGAAATCCTGAATTTTTCCTCCATTTAATGTGTCTTGTTCCGTTCAAACCTTACCGAGAGAACATAAAAAATAAGTTATAAAGTCAAATTAGAGTTAACTTTCATTAAAATGGACATTTTCAGAATGTGCGTTAATTTTTTTGCGCAGTGTATTAGGTGAATTCTATAAATGTGCATAAAAGCAAATTAAGTTCAAATTATTTATAGCTCTCTATTTGGATATAATGCTTCCATAAAAAATGGATAAATACAGTCGCGGATTTTTATTCGAAGCTTTTTGAGACAAACATTACGATTTTTTCCGATTTGGCGTTGTATTATGACCTTACTACACAGAACCTTTATTAATTGTAGCCCATGTATTATTCCCATAGATAAATTATATTACTCTGAAGTTTCATCTGAATCCGTTCAGTAGTTTACACATAAAAGAGTTACAAACATACCCACAAACTTTCGCATTTATAGGATAGGATAAAATTTCAGCTGATCTGAAGATGTTCTAGAGCCTAAATCGATCGTTTTAGAATAATTAATAGAATAAGTGTGTCCTTCACTCCTCTAATGATATATCAAACACACTCAAGGAGTCTTTCATTCATGAAATAATTTATTTTTATTCTGTTAGTGAACTGATTTTGTACTACAAATACTTATAATGAAATTCCACCTAAAATGGTGAAATTTGGGTAGAAGAATGACTCAGATAAGGGGGTAAACATATTTGACGAAAAACAAATTTTGAAAAAGCAACAGAGAAAGGAAGAATTAGAAAAGAAAAAACAACAGCAGCTTGAAAGAAAGGCGGAAACCAAAGCTCTGAGAGAAAAAGAAATGTTTCCAATCAAATCTACTAAGCCTCCACCACCTTCTAAAGTTACTCGTGCCCGAATTGGCCAAAAAAAAATAAAAACTTTCGAAAATCTCCGAACTTCCCAAACCTCAACTTTAGTAGGGCAGCATATCCCCCTAATTCTTTATGCACTTATTCGTATCGAAACGAAATCCTCAAATCCCCGTCTCGAATCAAGTAGGCCCGTCCGAACCACCGCGCATGAAAAGCGTGGGTTTTTTCTATGGCCAAGGCCAACCAGTACACGCACCGGTTGCTGTGCGTTTTATGGCGCTTTTGAGATGCGTCTTCTCTCTACCTTGACGTAATAGGCAGAGCCAGCTCACTGTTTACATCCGCAATAGATCTGTTATTCGGGAGAGCTTCATACGCGAGTTCTCGAAGCCGTGAACTTCACTTGCTTGCATGCTGGATCGTTGCTTATTTTAAATGGGCGTCCTGCTTTATTTTTGTCTGTCTTCTATGTGCGCCTACGTTGTGCTTATCTCTACTGAAAGCTCCTCGGAAGTCGGAAGTTGCCATGGGGTGTAAATCTCCTTTTCTTCTTGTTGAAGTCCAGAGCAGATATGCATGCTTTTCTTTTCTTTTCGAATTGTTAAAACAATCTGGATTTCACTACAAATTTTCCATGCATGGTCTTTGTTTTCAGACGAGCTACCCTGTATATTTCTCATCCCATAAAGATTGGAAAAATTTCCTGAATCACGTCGAATGATTTTGTTTGGCGGACATCTTTTAACGTATATTTAAGGCTTGAACTAACAACCCTGGGAGGGGAGCTTCAACCTCTCAAAATTGAATAGGGAAGGGGGGTTGAGGGTTGAGTGATACTTCATTTTGAAGATCTTGGAAGCCTCTTTAAAACAGTGCATGAAGAAAGTAACTTTGATAAACCGTTTTTGCAAAAACCCGAATATTTTGGTTATTTTATCAATGTTTACACCCACTTTTACTGAAATCTTTTTACAAACTTCAAAAATCTTGAAAAAATCACATTCTTGAGGAAACTTAATTATACAGCTCTACAAGAGTTACGGATATCGATATTCAATCGTTTTGAATATCGAGAAAATCATTTAAAACTCAATAACAACTTGAATCGATCCAATAAAAATCAGTTTGAGATATTTCGTCAATCTGGTCGCATTTTTTCTGAAGTCTGGTTCTTTGCATATTCTCCATGAATGTTCCTATTTCGAAATGAAAACAGTTTATCAACGGCTTCGATTTGAAACGAGTTTTTTGAAAATGCCAATGCTATCGGAATGCTACAGGGTGGCCTAACCCAGGTTGTTGTAGCGGAAAGGCTCCAAGTCCGCCAAAGTGTAATATATCGATTTTGGAATAGGTTCAGGGAGACAGGTTCCGTGTTGGAAAGACCAAGGCTTGGTAGGCGACGAAAAACAACACCTGCTCAGGATCGTTTTATCACCGTTTCGGCGAGAGGAAAGCCTACATCTACGTGTAGAATGCTACGGAATACTCTTCAAAATGTAGATGGTGTCCAGGATTCCATCGAAACCGCCTTTCACTATAGGGAGCATGTTATTGACAATGTTTTGCCAAATTTTCACGCTGCTATTGGTGAAACTTTTCAATTTCTAGACCGCACCGTGTGGTCATAGTTGAGAATGCGCGAGGAGCTTGGTATTCCACATTTACCAATACCTCCGCACTCACCAGATTTGAATTGCATAGAACATGCATGGGATATCCTCGAAAGAAGATTAGGTAATCATCAACCTACCCCAGAATGCTTAAATGATCTGAGAGAGCTTCTGCCCGTTTATGGAACCAAATTCTTCAAGAAGTGTTCAACAACCTCGTGTGCAATATGCAAAGAAGATGTCAAGGTATTATTGATCCCCGTGAAGGCCATACATTGTATTGATAGTCTTAAAATACTTGAATTCTCTGGGATTCTTCTTAACCACCCTGTATATGCTGCAGACCTTCAAGCTAAAATTAATTTTATTTCCTGCAAGTTGGAATCATATTCATATGAATTTTCATCACAAAATCTCATTCAAACTATATTTTTTTGTAATTCAAGTCAATATCCCTAACTCATGTGGAGTAGCTTATTTTATAATGCTTGTATACAAAATCAGATTTTCGAATGTTCAAATTTTCCTCCATTGACTTCCCAAAAAATAATCATAACTGATAACTGAAAAATATTTCCAATCACTATGAGAAGAGAAATATACGGGGGTGGTTTGTCTGAGAACAAACACCCTGTATATTATTGAAACTATAATTTTATATGATATAATATAATAAAATGTGATATATAATATTTCTACAATTTTATGAATCATTATAAGTGATTTTTCACTTATTACTATTTTTGTGTAAATCCTCTCACTAACCCTCAAGGTTTTTATTGTTTTTTTTTTTGTATTTATAAAGTCAACTCTTCATCAAATATAACAATATTAATAATACAGATTGAACGGTTATCTGGAATGAAATTGATATTTTTTCAATCAATAAATCATCTGAAACTGAACAACTAATTTTTAATATTCTCCATTTTTTTCCGATAAAACCCAACTTAATTTTTTCGATTGCAAATAAACGTCAAATGTTCGTTAGGAGGCTCATAAAATATGAGTATTTTTCCAATATGCAATTTAAATGAAAATAATTAAATGAACTGTATGCTGAGTTGTATTCTGCAAAAAAAAATTCACGTCTATAAAAACACCAAGAAAAATAATAACTGCTAGGCTCACTCGAAAATGCAAGAAAAGGTGTTGTATTTTCTAAGCCAACAGAAAAATATATTAATTGCTGAATCGAATGAAAGAGATGTTACTGTTATAGATGCAATGAATTCGGTTCAAGAAATGCATCCTTTTCAAGTACCTACACCTTTTTGAAATATTATAAATTAATATTCGAGTTTTCTTCATATTTTTCGTGTATTTTCTCTCATTAGGTACGCTTTCAACTGTATTTTTTTTAGATTATAATTATATCTCAACTCTGCATAGAGTATAATAATAATAATACATGTTCGGTCATTGTTGGGATCGAAATAATAATTTTTTTCAACCAATAACTCAAACTGAAAATGGTCGATTGATTTTTAATATTCCCCACTTTTCTGCGATGAAAAAGAAATATTGTTTTTCATCCCCTTGACTTCAACCCTACCATCCCTACCCAAATTTTAGGTGAGGGCTGGTTAGAAAGCTCATTATATCCCCAGGTTTTTTATCGTGCGATTCTTAAAAAAAATTATTGATAAATAAATCAGTATGGAGAGTTGAATTATTAATAATACCTTGTTTTACATTAAAGAAAAGAAGAAGCAAGAAGAATTATATCTGGCAGGTGCACTTGAAAAAGCAAAAAACTATGTTGTATTTTCTTCTGCTTCCTCCAAAAAAATTATTATATTGCAGAATTAAAAGAAATAAATGTTACCACAACTTATGCAATAAACTCGTTTAAAAAATGCAACATGAATTTTACATACGCCTGCTAGTTATTATTCTTCTTTATAATGTACAAAAACTTATCAAGCATACAAATCGTTTTTATTTTTTCATTTTCTAATTATTGCATGTTTAAAACTTGAGGTTCTAATAACATCCCATTTTTCAAAAGCCTTCCAACACATGATATATGTTTACACTTGAAAATTTAAAGTTGGTTAGGGTTGCAGGTGAGGGGATGATGGTAAATATTTAGTTTCCCACTCCCTACTGAGTTATAACCCCTAAATTTTCAGTTTTGAATTCTTATCTACAAAACCAAAATACATAGATACATGGCTATAACATGGATGGTACCAAATTTTTTTTAACCCCTGGGGGATGAAACCAACAACCCCTGATATTCATGAATTTTTAAAATCCAGAATGTTTTCTTGAACTTAATTCGTATACGCAAAAGTTTCAGAAGAATTGAATATTTATTAATCCAGTTATAGTTCTGAATTCAAGAATTATGCTATTCCTCTTGTCTATTGTAAACAAAAGTAAATCAGATTCGATCGAGATTTCCCAATTTATCTTGCGAAACGTCCAAGAAATTTATCGGTACAAACCAACCTTCAACAAATAACGTAGATATAATATCATTAGTTGCCCTAAGAAATAAAACTTGAGGTTAAGGACATTTTGAAAGATCCCTTTTTCATTATTCCCTCATGAATTGAATGTAAACTTTTTACAAGCCGCAAATTCCTCATAATAAACACTAACAACTTCTTAGCTCACAGGTAAGCCTCGGTCAATCCTTCAACCTTTCCACAGCGTCGTAAAAAAGTTATTAAAAGAGGGTAAAAAGGGTTTTTCGGAAAACATGCACGTATCTCAGAGTTGTCGGTGCCGAAAGGCACAACAACATTGTGGACCCAAGTCGACAAACGATTGCGTCAAGTGCATTTCTGTCTGCTATAAAAATGTGGCCAATGATCCAAGCACAGGCAAGCTCAAGTTCCTGTCCTAGGACGGCAAAACCAGACAGACTTCAGTAAACGATGCAGTCGAAAATTGTGAAATGGAAAGAGAGCGAAAAAGGATGGGTGCATAGCATATTTATCTATTTTACCATGATTGGCCTAGTGGTCTAGTACTTCAGCCGTTCTTAGATCATCTAAAAAAGGCATATTGCAAATTGTAACAGAATTTTTCGAAATATGGGAAAGTATCCTCTTTTGAATTTCTTCGAAAACTATGAAAAATCTACTCACATTGAAATTTTAATAATGTTGTTGATGTTGAAATGATCTCCTAAAATAAAACAACGTTCTTTGAATTTATTCGAGTGAATGAAATCTTCAGTAGGTACAGAATTCTCCGAATAGATTCTATTTTAATATAAAATTTTATCATTCATGAATCGAGATCTATTTGCATTTACTTACTAAATTAAAAATGTTAATTCGAATGATCATTATATATTCTTCTGTGGTTATTATAATTATTGTAATATGATGGTCGAATTCAGTATAGAAAAAGCAATGTGAGAAATTCTGATTTTGATTGAAGATATCAGTATGTTCGGGAAAATATCTATCATTATTTGTATATTATTTGGGTACAGAACGAGACATTATATAATTCGATATAAAATCCAAATAATACATCATGTGTATTTTAGCAGATGTTGATGACCATAAAACATACAACTCAGCGTTGGAATAAATCAAACCACAGACTTGACCAAGCAAAAAATCAATAAGGATTTTAGCTTCTGGGGTTTTTTCAATAGGTGAATATTTTACAATATTTCATGAACTTCGCTATGGTGAAATTTTCGTGACTGAATCGTGACTAAATCGCCAATGATTTTTTAATGTAAACTTCATAATTCCCTTATTAGCTCCACAAAAGAGACTTTGCCACATTGAACATGTGAGGAGTATCAGAATAATGAATTTCATGAACTTTGTCATTTTGAAATTTTCGTGACTGAATTCTTAATTGCCACCGATTTTATGTGAAATTTCGTGATTGATTTCTAATTTCTCATATTGACAAAAAATTTTTTTGACTGATTTCTAAATCGCGACTGATTTTTTAATGTAATAGAAAACTTCATAATTCCTCTATTAGGTCCACAAGAGGGACAATTACAGTTGAATCGAATCTTTAAGTTGGACAAAACAAAAATGTTGTAAAATTTCTTGACTGATTCCTAATTGCTCACATTGACAATTCCTAGAAATTTCAAAATACCAGATTACATTAACTTTGTAATACTGAAAATTTCTTGACTGATTTCTAAATTGCGGCTGATTTTTTATTGTAATTGGATAATATTGAATAATTCTCTATCAACTCCACAAAAGGGATTCTTACAGTTGTATATCATGTCCCAAAATTAAAGCTATCTTGAAAAAAATCGTGAAATATTTCATGACTGATTTCTAACAAGTCACAATGTACGAAATTTCAAAATACGAGATTCAATTCTGAAATTTTCATGACTGATTCCTAAATTGTGACTGGTTTTTTTATTGTAATAGATTAATTCCCTATCAACTCCACAAAAAAGACTATTACAGTTGAGTTATGTCACAAAGTTGAAGCAATCTCGAAAAATGAAATTTATTATTTCTTATTAGTCACATTGACAATAAACGAAATTTCAAAATACCAGGTTTCATGAACTTTGGACCACTGAAAATTTCTTAACTGATTCCTAAATTGTTACTGATTTTTTATTGTAACAGGATAATTCTCTACAAAAGGGACTCTTACAGTTGAATCATGTCCCAGAATTGATACAATATTTTTGAATCGTGAAAAATCTTGTGAAATTTCGTGACTGATTTCTAAATTGCGACTGATTTTTTATTGTAATTATGTAATTGGATAATTCCCTACCAACTCAACAAAAGAGAGTCTTACAGTTGTATCATGTTCCAAAATTTAAGCAGTCTTGAAAAAAATCTTGTGATATTTCATGACTGATTTCTAACTAGTCACATTGACAATGTACGAAATTTCAGAATACCAGATGATCTTTGTAATACTGAAATTTTCGTGACAGATTCCTAAATTGTGACTGGTTTTTTTTATCGTAATAACCCTACCAACTCCACAAAAGGGACTGTTACAGTTGAGTTATGTCCCAAAGTTGAAGCAATCTCGAAAAATGAAATTTATTATTTCTTATTAGTCACATTGACAATATACGAAATTTCAAAATACCAAGTTTCATGAACTTTCTAAAATGAAAATTTTTCGACTGATTCCTAAATTGTGACTGATTTCTTATTATAACAGGATAATTCTCTACAAAAGGGACTCTTACTGTTGAATCATCTCTCAGAATTGATACAATATTTTTAAATCGTGAAAAATTCGTAAATTTTCGTGACTGATTTCTAAATCGCGACTGATTTTTTACTGTGAAGGCTATCACAGATGCAAAATTTTGTAAAATTTCGTGACTGAGTTTCAAATTGCGACTGATTTTTTATTGTAATTATGTAAATGGATAATTCCCTACCAACTCAACAAAAGGGAGTTTTACAGCTGTATCATGTTCCAAAATTTAAAGAATCTTGAAAAAAAATCTTCTGATATTTCATGACTGATTTCTAACTAGTCACATTGACAATGTACGAAATTTCAGAATACCAGATTTCATAATCTTTGTAATACTGAAATTTTCATGACTGATTCCTAAATTGTGACTGTTTTTTTATCGTAATAGATTAATTCCCTACCAATCCCACAAAAGGGACTATTACAGTTGAGTTATGTCCCAAAGTTGAAGCAATCTCGAAAAATGAAATTTCGAGACTGATTTCTTATTAGTCACATTGACAATATACGAAATTTAAAAACACCAGGTTTCATGAACTTTGTACCACTGAAAATTTCTTGACTGATTCCTAAATTGTGTCTGATTTTTTATTGTTACAGGAGAATTCTCTACAAAAAGGACTGTTACAGTTGAATCATGTTCCAAAGTTGATACAATATTTTTAAATCGTAAAAAATCTTGTGAAATTTCGTGACTGATTCCTAAATTGCGACTGATTTTTTTTACTGTGAAGACTCTTACAGATACAACATTTTGTAGAATTTTGTGACCGATTTCTAAATTGCAACTGATTTTTTATTGTAATTATGAAATTGGATAATTCCCTACCAACTCAACAAAAGGGAGTCTTACAGTTGTATCATGTACCAAAATTTAAGCAAACTTGAAAAAATATTTCATGACTGATTTCTAACTAGTCACATTGACAATGTATGAAATTTCAGAATACCAGATTTCATGATCTTTCTGAAACTGAATTTTTCGTGACTGATTCCTAAATTTCGACTGGTTTTTTATCGTAAAAGACTCTTACAGTTGAATTATGTCCCAAAGTTGAAGAAGTTGTGAAATTTCGAGACTGACTTCTCTTCAGTCACATTGGCAATATATGAAATTTCAAAATACCAGGTTTCATCAACTTTGAACCACTGAAAATTTCTTGACTGGTTCCTAAATAATTGTGACTGATTTTTTATTGTAACAGGAGAACTCTTAGGGACTCTTACAGTTGAATCATGTCCCAATGTTGATAATATTTTCAAATCGTGAAAAATCTTGTAAAATGTGACTGATTTCTAAATGGCGACTGATTTTTCACTGTGAAGACTCTCACAGATGAAAAATTTTGTGAAATTTCGTGACTGATTTTTAATTAGTCACATATGTAATTTTTAAGTATTTTCATTCTTATTTAGTGAATTTCGTATAATTTTTTGGATTTTTTTCTGATGTCTCTAGGATCCTAGTTAAAGATACTCAATCTGTAGGCGATGCACGTGTCCTAGGATAGTGCGATCATCTAGCATCCACTCCCCACCCCCCTCGCTGCAAACGCAACTTTCCCCACTCCCAAACCGCGACACTTACCCCTCTCCACCCGCCCCCGCTTGTTGCGTGAGTCTACGGTCCAAAATACACCAGCTACGCCGCACAACCCCCACTGTCTACTTCTTGGGGTGGCCGATTACCATTTTCAGAATTCGTGCGATCGTTTTGACGAAAAGTCGTACATTGCGTAAAAAAGTGCGCACACAGTGCGTGAGTGTGCATTCCGAGCAGATCGCATTCTACATCGATGCTATCATTTCACTACAAGTTTGGCCCACTGCAACGTCATAACACAAACTGATGGACCAGCTTTTGATTCGTTTTATTTTCGGGCGATTTTAGTTTTTTTTTTTTTTGTTACTTTCGTACTAGTGCCATTTCCGACGAGCGTGATCGAGGATTCTGTGAGTATTTTTAGATTTTTTTGTTTTTGGGTCATTGCCATAAGTTTGTTTTTGCACTCCTTCAACAATAATATTTTTTCTAACTTATCAGGAAGTCGAAAGTTATTTAATCTGAACGCCACCCACGTATTATTGAACATCTGTCAATTTCACAGTGCACATTTCCTGCTTTCGATTCATTTCTAAAGGCCCCCCTTAAATTTCGACATGCATGAATCGCGAATTTTTATTATTATCGTTTCGCTCCCCTGCACTTCCAACATTTTTCAATTTATTTCGGGTTTATTATCCCTCTTCCTATTCATTTATAATCAATTTTTAGTCAAGTTGATGAATAATGAAAATCAAGAAACATTTTTAATTCAATTTCTAATTGTTTAAAAAATTGTTTCGAAATGTCATTATCCTTATTCAATATTAATAATAATAATAATCTACTTCATTCATATAACAAAAATCAAGTAACATTTTTAATTTTATTCCTAACATGAAAAATTCAATAGTGTTAAAAAAATATTTAGAACAGTTATTCTTTGTATTTGATGATAATAATCATAATAATTTATATAACAAAAATCGAGTAACATTTTTAATTTCATTTATACTCAATTTTAACGTAAAAAATTAAAAATTGTTTTGAAGTGTCATTTTTCGTATTTAATAAAAATAATGAAAGAAAATTATTCATTCACAAAGGGTATTACAAATATGTGGAATGGGGACCACACATTTAGTGTACTATTTCCAGATGAACCCTCCGCTGTTATATTTTATATGTCTTTGTATGTTTACTATTCTGGAAAGTTTGGCTTGAATCCAACAATATGCTTTCATTCACCAATGAATTCAACACTCCAATCAGTTTTGACTGTTCGTTTTTTACCTTGAGCAGTTATATGTATAGATCGTGAATTTATATAGAATCTAATGTTCGCTTAAAAAAAAATTGTGTGAAATATAAATTTTTCAACTCATTTTTCGGTAATATTGTGCAATAAAGTTTTTTCAATCAAAATTGATAAGTTGATAATCATGCGTATTTTCCATTTCATTTTATTTATTCACAACTGAACTTTCTCGTTCACCAGTTTTTTCGACTTATAAAAAAATTTTGGTAATTTGAGCTTTCAAGGGGTGGTATACTCATAGCACCCCTTGAAACTTTCAACTTGCCTTAAATCTACCATTAAACTGAAATAATGTAGCAGAAATATAATACTGTGAATATTTTGAACAGAGTTATATTAAGCCAAAGTATCAAAGTTGTTTTATTTCGTAGATAAGTATTTTTTAAATACTGAGTTACTCGAAAATTGCGCATCTCACGAAATTTTCTAAATTTTCTAAAACAACCAAATATTCATTGAAAAGCATTCAATTTACTTTGAAGAATTGAATTTTTGGAATGTAGTGCTAATACCTCAACAATCTTCTGTTTAAATATAATTCAAAACTCACCGTGTATGTTCCACATTATTATAAGTACTTTTGTGTTATTTACTTCATTATTTGAAGCTCAATTTGCACTTCTATTGCAATCTCAATTCCGTAAAACTGGTTTCTTGACGAAGTATTAGTATTTCTTTTAGATGAAAGTTGTCGATGTTTCGCATTATTCATACGCATAAAAAAGTAACGGGATGTCAAATTATCGATTTATGGTATATTAATATTTGGACAACAGGAAATCCATTATTTCAGCTTGACTTTCTGCATACAATGCGGTCATATGAATTTGACGAAACCCATTAATTCCCTTGGGGTGAATTAGGGTGTCATCACATCCTGTCCCTCACCGCATTATTTAAACGTATATCTTTCGTTCCGAACAATGCAATTCTCTAATTTCGAATTCGAAAATCGTCGACAATCACCAATCATATCAAGGAAGTCCGCTCCATTTTAAAATCGCGATTTTGGTAACCAGTTGCTGATTTTTCGAAAGTTATCGCATCGTTTTATGGGATAATAGGAATTTAATACACTTTTAATACAAAAAACATAGTTTTTATTCGAGGCAATCTAGGAATGATATCGCATTTGGGAGAGTGATGAGCGTTGTATCGAAAATTCGTGTCAACCTGTTGAGCGAGTTCGATTCTTCACAAATCGAGGTTCAAAGTTGCTTTTGAGATAGGTTTTCTTAATTATTTAATTTGGGGCCAGTCCAAATGTTAGTAATTCTATCACTTTTTTTGCAGGAATATCATTCTTTCTAATAGAGTTATATTAAGTTCAAGTTTTGATGTGTCGGCCTGCATTGATTTTTTGGTAAATCCTTACAATTTTTTAATTTTATGAAATCGAATTTTTATTATATCTTTGTCAATTTTTGAAATGAAAATAAATAAATTTCAAGATGGACAATGTCATTTTAATTTTTTAAATTTGTCGCCCCCTAATTTTTTCAATCAATTATCAATGCTAATCAAATACTTGACTGTTCATTTGAGAAACTGAAGGGCGACAAATAAAAATAAAAAAAACACAAATTCTACGAAATGGTATTTTAAATATATTTTGGAATTTTATTCTCAAAAATTTGCGCAGGCATCGAAGAAAATACTGCTGTCATATGAAATTGTGAAACCATTTATCCTGCTCCTGATCATTTTTTAATTTTTTCACCAATATTTTCATATTTTCCGTAAAATACAATACAACAACAACAAAAATTGGACCCAGAAAAATGATTTAAAATATTCAATTCCATTTTTTTGTTACGAAATTTGTCCCCCCCAATGGTGGGAGGGGGTGAACTCTCTTGGTAGAAATAACACTATAACTCACGTTTGCGTGAACCGATATTCTTGAACTTGGGTTTTGTTTAAAGGCCTATAAAGTCTGATTTCAGAAACATATAACAACAATATACCGAGTGTTTCAATCGGAAACTAAATGCAGTTTTGTGAAACCTGATTCTATTTACGCTTTTTTTTTGTAAAATTTAAAATTCAATGCTTTAACTCTGGAAAATTGAAAAATACCAAACAAAATCTCATCATCTATCGACCTATAAAACCGCATAGTGATATCTTTTGTCATTCTGTGGATATAGACATTTTTATACAATCGGTCGCCCCCTTTATCTTATAGGAGAATACCTAGTCTAGGGTGTTTCAGAATATTAATATCACATGCTTCGGGAAATTTCCAGAAAAAATGTCTTATAAACTATGGCTCGCAAACGTTTCATTTTTCAGATACAGGGTGTTAAAATTTTTATTGAAAATCAATTTTTTCTCAATATGTCTCAAACATTTTTTCACGATTTCGTTAGTCACAAATGGGTGAGAGAACCCATTTATTTTCAATGAATCCTCAGATTGGGTTTCTTGATTGACTTGCAATCATCAGGTACTTATAAATGTGCGTTATCTTCAGCGCCCTCTATTAATTAATTGTACACTTTCTTGTATAATTTTCATTCTGAATGTATGTTCAACAGTGTAGCCTTCGAGTTGGCTTATCTCAGCCAAATCAAGTAGGTGTTTTGCGTTGAGGAAATTGGTAATCTTCATTTTGCCACCGTAATAGCACGTTTCATACCCTTCAATATACCCGACATGCAAAGAGATTCAGATTTCCAAGGAAAATCATCGGAACTCAATTATTCATATACATCGCGGTTAATCAATATTTGCCAATTCCGTTCAGATGTTGTATTCCCATATTTAATGTTAAGAATTCATGTTGAAAACTTCAAAGGAAAATTCTACATGTCGGTAATTCAGTGAAATGATTGTTGGGAATCGGAGATAGTTTGCAATGCTAGGGTACTATTTTTTTTAACCCTCCAGATGATTGACTAGAACAAACGGATTCTTGGAATTTGTGGATATTGCATTTTTTGTACTGCGAAGTGAAAAGAACACTTACATGAACCCAAAAATACTTTTTAACATCCCTAACAATTTGCAACTCTGTAGAATATTTTTGGAATACCTCAACTTACCACTTTTATTTCATCCACATGTTCTCTGATGCGTTAAATAAAATGTTCGAGGCTTGAATTGAATTTTTCAGGATCATTCAAATTTCAGCTATGAAATTTTTTTGAATTAACGCTGAATATTCAGAAGCAAACATTCTTGTTTCAATCCTAATATAACAGTATAATTTTATTCCTATATATTTTAGTGAGAAATTCTATGAAATCTCGGATATTTCCACGAAATTTACCTTGAATATAATTAATATTATGAATAGACAATAAGCCATCAGGTTGAGCAAAGAAGCAATCCATGACGGGACGCTTATTGATTACTATATTTTTGAAGCGTGCCAAAAAAATAACGTAACTCGACAATAATTCTTGTACGAAAAATTATTTAGGAAAATTCCCGTTTAAATTAAAAAGAGCATACGCATAGGAGGATCTGCCTTCGAAATAACAAATTTATGGATTTGCGAATTATTCTTGATGATAATCAGTAAAAGAATAATGGTCTGATTGAATCACATACATATTGTGAATTATTTAGTAATTTTTGATGAAAAATCGGAGCAACTGATTCTACTTTTAGTTATATCGCTGAAAATATCGCTATTTGCAAAAATGAAGTAGAGGGGTGGGGTGAGAAATATCTAATTCAAAAAAGCATACGATAAATTACTTCTGAAATTGAAAATCGACAAGTGCGAGGATTTTCTTAATAAATCTTCGTACGAGAATTATTGTTGAGTAACGTCACTTTTTTGACACGTTATATAAGAAGTTGACACAGGTATTGAAGTTTAAAAAGTTTCCAACTCTCGAAGATTATATTTTTTTAATGAAAACAAAAATTGTCCGGTTCGAAAAATTTCGAATAATGCTTCAAATAGATTCATTCTTCCCAAATCACTTCATCTCCTAGAGGTTTGATGGAATCCTGTTGTCGATAAATATGGGGGTTGAAAGTTTGAAATATTTTAGGAGACTTTCTGATATTTTTTAAATTCTGTATATTTCAGAATTTTTTAACGTTCTATCAAGTGATAGTGAAACTTAATGTTATTGCATGAATTTGAAGGAGCAATTCCTCGATTAACCCTTCATCAACGCGCAAAAATATATGAATCCCCTACCGAAACAGGGCGAGTTTCAGTTGGTCTTTTTTTATACATAAGAAATAGAGGACTTATATCATTCGCAAAAGTTTCCTTTGTTCTTCGGGACCCATCCTTCAGGGTTCTATCGCAATGCAAGTTTTTATAAGGGCGCTTTCGTCCAATAAAAACCCCTATCCTTCTACGGGACGAACGGGTTGAGGGATCCATAAAGAATATTCAAACTAGTATCTAATTTCGGTTGAATTCTGCCAGTTGATATCACGTAGTTGGATTGTCCCGTTGGAGAATCGCTGTTCAGTGCCAATTCGTGCTAAATAATTTATGTTGAGGGAGTCTAAATGGCTATCTGTAAGTTTTTTACCGAATTTTTAATTGCAACGAGTTTAAAAAAAAAAATTTGCGTTAATATTTAAGAACATCATTTTCGAAATTGAAACGAGGATTTCACATTTTGAATTTAAATGATATATTAGATACTTCTAAAAGTATGTATTAGGCGATATTATTTTTTTCTTCGAGAGATTCGAATTAAGGGATGCATTGAGCTTTTTTTTAGGGTACAAAATTTCCCTCGACATTTCCAAATCTTTTTCAATGGAACTAAGGGTTTCTTCTTAGAATTTTGTTGCAGTTTCAATCATCTTCATCAAGCCATTGGTGAATTTCGTTCCTTTTTTAATTAACTCTGAATAAAACTTCATCGGGATCATTTCGTAAAACAAGTTTTGGGGAATTTTGGCAAATGGAATGAAATTATCGTTCAGTTTCCGGTAAAAAAAAAGAAAAAAATTGAAATTTCGGCGATTTCAACTTTGCCCATTATTTCCGTTTCTGCTTGTGCTGGGATGTTGAAATGAAGAAAACATTATTGAAGCACTTTTTTCATAGCAATCCAGCAGCGTACTTTGTTTTTTCCCAAGAGGTTTCCTTGCTGAGCTTTGACATAAAGTTATGTTTTTTCCTATGGCAATATAATAGTCTGAAATAGCTTAAAAAGAATCTCCATTTTTTTCCGTTGCAGAAATATATCATACATCATACATCGCCCTCATATTCATTCAGATATCATGAAAAATATAATTTGTATTTGAAATTTTAATTATCGAGAATTAAGTAAGCTGAATCACAAAATAATATGTCTCTATGCATGGCGTCATTATTATTTTGCCATCGAATACTTGATTCAATTCTCCGTGGTTTGATCTCTGTTCAGAACAACTGTTAATTATTAAAATTCCAAGGCATTATTGCCGGCAATATGGAAATGTTCGTGAACTACGAGAAATATGATAATTGTTAAAATGTTTTATTTCAGCGGCAATAATGAATTCGAATTGGCAGTTGTTCTGAACAGAGATCAAGCCAAGAAGAATTGAATCAAGTATTCAATCACGAAATAATAATGACACCATGCGTAAAGACATATTTTTCTGTGATTTAGCCTACTTAATACTCAATAATTCAAATTTCACATACAAACTATATTTTTCAAGACATCTGAATGAATCTGAGGGCGATGTATTATGTATGATATATTTTTGAAACCGGAAAAAATGTCGATTTTTTCTAACCCAATTCAAACTCTTGTTTTCATAAGAAAAAACATATCTTTATGTTATAGCTCAGCAAGGAAACCTCTTGGGAAAAAACAAAGTACGCTACTGGAGTGCTATGAAAAAAGTGCCCGTATAATGTTTTCATTTCAACATCCTAGGACAAACAGAAACGGAGATAATGGCCAAAATTGATATCGCCCAAATTTCAATTTTGACCTATAATTTGAAAACAAAAGAAGATAGAGGAATGCAGTTGATGGCATTATCAGTTTCTCTAAAAACGACCACCGTAACGTGACATTCATTTTCCTCTATCACTCACGGTTAAAAAGTTGTACTTCAAGTATATCACCAATTTTGCCCACCCTGTACATACCCTAATAATAAAAAACTTCACACAGAAACACACCAATATATTTTTTTATGATTAAAGAGACGATTTTCATTTAAAAGAGATGGAAAGTTACTCGGTACTTTTCCAACGTACCAACGTTTGATGTTGTTCCAAAATCGCCCTTATCTTGAAATTTTTTTTAACCATTCATTCCTCACTTTATCGTATCGGAAACGCAATCGGTACTTTCAGGAAATAGGTGTCGAGGAAGAGCCCAAATTTCGACAGTTGCATTTATCGAATTCACCAAAATAATGGTGAAAATCCGTTATCTCAACGGATATCGAGCGTACTATACGAATTTGATAACCGCGTTTTTCCTAAAATGTTGGTTTAACGGAAAATTAGACTCAAATTATAAATTCACACATCACTTTTAACGTACTAGCTGACCCGGCAGACTTCGGACTGCCTCAATCGATAAATAAAAAAGCAACTTTAATATTATAATAAACTTTTATGGTACAATACCTTGAAAGTGGACATAAAATTGTCCTGTACAATTAGTCCAGGTAATGAGGGCGAAAATTAGGCATTAATTCCGAATTCTATCAGGATGCTTCGATTTTGATTAAATTTTGGATATAAGCTATACTTTTCTCCCATTCCTACCCTATGCCGATTCATGCTTATTATTTTCAAGGGGTGAAAACAACCCCTTTATCCAAAATTAAAAGAAACTTGTTCTAACGTAAATCATAATAATTTTTGGACCTCAGTAGCGTTTTATGAAGTTAAATGAAGGTTTTCATAAACTTCAAGACCGTATAAACCACCCCCTTTCAGCATAAAATGTGCAAAAATGGGTCTCTATATAATTAACTAATTTCAATCAATTTTATAACAGTATTTCGGATCAATGTTAGTTTCATTGATTTTTATTTTTCAACCCCCAAAATCCCCTATCTATTCAAAATAACAAAATGAAAATATCATTCAAACATTTCATTTATTCATCAGTTTATTCACGTGACATTAATACTTTTTGTGTCAAAAAATTAATCTGATTCTGAGTGGCTGTCGCCACTGTCTATTATTTTTTTTATCCTTGCCAAAGATTGGACAACTGTTTTGGCAGTTAATACCTGCACATTCCCCACATGTAGCAACAAAAAAGACTCAGTTTTCTGCAGGTGCATGACGCATTGCATCCTTTTTTGCAGTTACAAAAAATCATTTTCAACAATTTTTGTGGTGCAGGTGTTTTTTGCATTTTTGTGGGCTGCAAATATCTATTGGTACTATTCCAACCGCAATCAACTGAATTGAGAGCTTTACTACCAAGCCAAATTTGAAGTTGATAATTTTAGGCAAGCTTTCATTTCATCGGCAGCCGTCGATTTTGGAATTACCGGTAATATTTGTCGGAAGTCACCAGACAAAAGAATCAATGCGCCCCCAAAACATCCGTGTAGGCTACTCAAAATACACAGTTATTGTTCACATATATAAAAGTAGAATGAAGATTTGTTCAAAACATTTCGTCATAAAATTTTCCGTAGTGTTCGGAAGAAAGATAGGTGTAATAACAGATGGACTCAGATGCTTTAAAATTATTAGAAAATGTAGTTCACCGAATTAATATCAAATATAGTACTTTCACGAAAACGCTAGTAACCGTAGCGACACCTACTGGCGACATTCGCAAGAAGGAAAATAATTTCCTTTTTTTTCATTTCATCAAATTTTTCAGAGTTTTGATGCATTTTATGTTAACCCCGCCGTAGAAGAATCCAACAAAAAATCTTTCATCCAATCTTGAGTTATAAATGGTGTAACCAACAAAATGGCCGACTTAGTTTCATATATTATTAAGATTTATCATTGGAAAAAATAAAGAAGAAGTATTGGATACGACTACTCGTTTTTTTCAATGAAAATGAATCACAGAAATTTTTTCAATGTTCGAAATTTTTTAGTGGTCATTTATTTGTTTAACTACTGAGTGACATGGGAAATGGTGGACCCAGAACAATATGTTTCTGAACCTATTTTCCAGTAGGTTTGAATCTTTCAATCTGTTTTCTTGGTGACAAAAACAACAATTTATTATTTTTCCACTCCACCTTTTGGAAGACCATTGTTCAAAGGTTCAAAATTACTACGATAACTATCTACAAAAACACAAAACCTTCTGTCTTACATCAACAATGAAACAATAACATTTTTTGTGAATAACATTTTCTTCATCTCTGCCAAACCACCAATCATCTTTGAAATAACATTCTAACCTTTTTTTTTTCTTTTCAGTCAAGATGGAAACGTTGCAAAAGTACTGCCTACGATGGAACAACTACCAAACGAATTTAGTCAAGGTATTCGACGAAATGCTCAAGAACGAGAACTTCGCGGACGTGACCATAGTCTGCAACGGAGGAAGCCGATTCAGATGCCACAGGATGCTTCTAGCAGCTTGCTCTATCTTCTTCCAAGAGATATTCATCAGCGTGCCCTGCGAACAGCATCTGGTAGTACTCCTGAAAGATGTTAAATCGACTGATATGAAACACATCCTCGAGTACATGTACACTGGTGAAGTTAATGTAGAGCAGGATGAGATATCTTCGATTATAAGAACGGCTGAAGAGTTGAAAATCAAGGGTTTGATTGGGGAGGACAAGATGGTTAAGAAAGAGGATGAAGCAGAGGTTTTAGAAGAAGCTCCAATCTCTAGACCATCCTCTAGCCACGTCCAATCAGTAGTCCACAGCAGTAGCAACATGCATTCCCCACCCCATTCCACCAATTCCATGTACAAGAACCCCTATACCAATATGTATTCCAAGATGCACCCCAACGAGAGGTCAAACATGCCATTGTGGCATGTTCCAGGCTTGCCCATACCTCCAACATCAGAAAGCCCTTCTTCAAACCATTTCTCTGGACCCTCTCCACCAACCATGATGCCAGCTTATGAACCGCACAACCCTGAGGTTTACCACCACAGGAGGAAGAAGTTCTCCAGTATGATGATGCCTAAGGACACCCCGATCTTAAGAACTGTTTTGGGACAAGGTCAGGCTGATTCTTCTCAACCTGTTAGCCTGGTTATGAACACCACGGAGTCTAAGGAAGGGAATGCTGACCATGAATCTATGAAAAAGGTGAGGGTCTTTTCTATTTGAACCTGCAGTGCCGAAACCTTTCAAATTCCAAGTATTCTGCTTGGATATTTGTAGGGAGAATGGTACTGCAGTTAAGTTGGTTAGCCATATTGATAGGAATTGTGTTACCACAAGCTTTAGATTGTTCAAAAAGACATTTTATTGATCAGGCTTGATGCAAGATACTTCTCAGAAATCCGCTGTTCCTCCAGCCTTATTGTGTTTCATCCTCACTTTCTATGAAAGCTGAGTCTTCTGAAAACATGATTATTTCAGTATAGACCAAGCAAATTAGACTTTTGCCTGGAGTTGGAGGAGTTCTGGAAACTATTTCAATCAATTATTTAAGCCTCTAATAAGAGTTTTGCCCCAATTTCCCAGAGGAGCGTATGTCGTGACATTCAAAAAACTATTTTAGGTTTTCCTCGAATAGCTCCTAAACTAAGCATTGAGCAAAAACATTGTTGTATTCAAAAGTATTCCGCATTAAATTCTGCTTCTAGAAAGTATTACGATATTATATTTTGAACAAGTAGTTTTATTGAAATCATACATCGAAATATGACAAATTTTTACACTTTTCGAAAAAACACATTTTCCATTATAAGACATATAATATCTTTAGAACGACGAGCATTAGAATAAACTGTTATTGAATGAGAGTTGTCGACCATCAAATAGTGATGAATACGTAACCCTCCCCCTCCCTTCCACAATGTAAAATCATCCTTTTGAGGATGCTGATCATTTAATCGTAGCTAGTGCTGTTGAAGTTGCTCAGCAGTCCCATGAGTGTGTGGTTACTGTTGAGGAGTATACTGACCTTCTTGTAATTTTGACTGCTCCAGCCCCTATGTGCACCAAATTTTTTACTAAAGCCTGGAAAAGGCAAGCAAGACGATAAATTGTCTCTTCTTTCTTGCACTACAAGTTATTCTCTGTTTCGAACACCAACATATTTTTTTTCCTCATGTTTTTAGGGTCTTGGTGAAGGACAACTGAAATTCCTGAAGACGTTGAAAATCAACTGAATCAATTATAATAACAAATGTGGGACTCATAAACTAATAACTAACAATACAACTCATTGCTAAGAACAATATATTACATATTACATACGTCCTTAGCGAGTGTTGTCGAGGTGCTCTTCAGTTGAAGGCACAGGGGCAAGATTAAATGAGGTTCTGGTTAACAATTTTTCAAACGTCTCGTACCACAATACATTAAAATGGTTGAAATAATTTTTATAAAGGGCTGCCATGCATTTCTTCCCTGCCTCGTCGACTTTATCGGTAGAAGCATTAGATTTTCTAAACAATTCTGCTGCTTTCAGCAGGTTTGTGTTGATTTCAGGAGTCTTTAGTATTTTCATTTTTCTTTTACCGACAGAGATGACGTAGTGTCGCAGCCATTAAAAGCATGAAGGAATAATAGTTGTTTTTCGAAACAGATCAAAACTTGTTGTGCAAGGTAGAAAAGACAACATCGTCTTGCTTGCCTTTGCCAGGTCCTAGTAAAAAATAGTTGGTACACATAGAGGCTAGGGTAATCAAAATTATAAGAAGCTCAGTGTGCTCCCCAACATTATCCACGAACCCATGAGAATGCTGAGCAAATTCAATAGCACTAGCTAGGATGAAATGATCAGCATCCCCAGCAGGATGAGCTATTGCACGATTTAACATTGTGGGTTGGAGGAATGGGGTTACGTTTTTATCACAATATGATGGTCTACAACTCTTATTCTATGACATTTCGTTCTAAAAATCGTAGTTTCATGGGTATTTTACGTTTTATAGTTAAAAAATGTTTTTTTTTTGAAAAGTGTGAAATTTTGCCACATTTGAACGTATGATTTCTCTGAAACTACTTGTTCGAAATATGATGTCGTTATACTTTCCTTAAGCAGAATGTAATGCTTAACACTTTTGAATATAATAATTTTTTTGATAAAGTGCACAGTTTAGGAGCTAGTCGAGAAAAACCTAAAACAGTCCGAAAATTTCGAGGTTTTTTGAACGTCACGACATACGCTTCACTGAGAAATTTGGGGCAAAGCTCAAACTACTCTTATTAGAGGATTAAAAGAATGATTAAAAAAGTTTCCCGAACTCAACCAATCATTTCCATGAACACCATTTCCTGAAGCTAATTTGCTTGGCCTAGTAATGATTATGATACACACATTATTGACTTCTTCAGTTAAAATGTCACAGAAGAATCCAAACATCAGCATTTCCTTAAACAATAACTCAAAATAAAAAAAAGTAGGCTCTTGGATGAAAAGGAGTAACTCTCTTCAACCTATTGACTGCAACCAGACCAAATTCTTGTTTTTTCAGAAGTAAACATATTAATGTCATGACATTAATATATTCTGGGATAGTTCTGCCAGAATACCACGAATTTCTTTGCCTGAGCAAGTCTTGGAGTATTTCTCCAGAGCGTTATTCTATTTTCTGCTTCCCATTGTTGCACCTCTTTCTTAAATTGGTCTTTTACCAGGCCACAGAAAGGTCTTTTCATTTCCTTCAATACCACAATGCACTGATACCTACAGTAGAGACTTTTTGTTGGCTGTAGTACCTAAGGTTCACTTACAAGGGGCTTAGAGACCTTTAATTTAGACGCATAAACTGCAATGCCTGTGCCACTTTCTGATTTCGATCCATCAGGGAAGGAGGGAATTAAAAATCAACAATCTGATTGAAGGAGTTTCGGTAGGCTTCAGTGTCTTTATAAAAGCAGCAGTAAAAAAAGAGCCCTTCACGAGTTCTTAAAAAAATTTCCTATCGATTTGGCGACCAACTGTACAATCAACAATTTCAATACTAATATAGGTGAAGCTTCAATTTCGAACATACCATCGTAATACCAATATTCGCATAATAAATCTGCACAAAATGCTTAAGGTTCGGGTGCTACAGACTGTATTTCTTCATAAGATAAATGCTAAAGATTGCCCTATTCTTTGACCTCCTTTATTTCAGCGCATGGTGACGGAGGAACCAGAAGACAACCAATCCTCGAACAGCGACTACCATAACGAGGAAGACGCGAATCCAAGAATAATTGTACCGTCTTCTTCACCCTTAACGTACACCTCTGAGATGAGGTTAGTTTCTTCCGGGATTGCAAACTATGTACCAGTACAGAAACCCGAGAGCAACAAGAGATACAAACAGTATTCCAACAATGATTTGAACGGAGCTCTTGATGACGTTAGAGCCGGAATGTCTGCCTTGATGGCTGCAAAAAAGCATAACGTTCCTTCGAGAACCCTTTATGATAAGGTTAAGAAGTTGGGAATTAAGAATGCCAACGCTAATTCCAAACAAACCAAACGTGGATCCAATGGGAGTCAATTAGATTACATCTCAGACGATCGCTCGATATCTCCTCGTGTTAAACTAGATAACGAAGAACATTTGTTGAACAACAACTCCTCCGTTACCAAAGCCTTTCTGCAGCATGCTGGAGAGGACGCTCTTAAAGCTATGGCCTTAGCAGCTGCTGCCCACGCTTTGCAGAATCCAAACCACGTATTCTCCGCAGCTTCTAGAAGTCCATCCATAAGATACATGCCTTACAATCGATTATCACCGCATTCCCCAGCTAACAGCGACAATCGCAGCGGATCACCAGAGAGAGAAAGAGACTATGAAGACGACCAAGTCGAGGATTTGTCGATGAGCAGAAGACAAGAAGGTGTTATAGTGCCTCCTATGAACCAAGTGTCCCCTGAAATTCAAAGAAACAGAAATGAGGAGCCGAGGAGAAACGTTAATTTCGAAGATACAACGTAAGTTGAGACTGATGCTGAGACAGGTCGAGAAAGATTCAATTCCGGTCTTATCTTGTGTTAGAAATCTTCATTGGAAGGTTTTATTCAGCTGCTAGTTTGATGTTTAAGTTGTACTCTGGTTGTTTCATAACGAGATTCGAAATGGTGTATGTATCAGCAATCTTAGGCTGAAGAATCTATTTTAAAGCCTTTTGAATCTCCATGAATTATACAATTATTTAGGAAGCGTGTCTAGAAAGAAAGTGTGTGCTATTTCTACATTGTCACCAACTCTTTCAATGCAAAGAAGTCCAACAATTGCTTCTCGACATTGGGCATGTGGGCCCTTCCTTTCAATTTGAATAGCTCTCCCCAATTTTTTAAAGACTTTCAATACCTTGCTGCATTTATAGTCTCCCCTGAAGACTTACTATTATATATCTTCCTTCAGCCTTCTTGGAACTTCGACCACGAGGATCTCTTGTATTTTCCCAACTTGTTCACTCAAATCATAAGGATTCCGTCATTGGCTTTGTTAAATCCAACGACATACTATAAAACGTAAAATACCCATGAAACTACGAACTTTAGAACGAAATGTCATAGAATAAGAGTTGTGATAAAAACGTAATCCCATTCCTGAAATCCACAATGTTAAATCGCGCTATAGTTCTTCCTGCTGAGGATGCTGATCATTTCATCCCAGCTAGTGCTATTGTATTTGCTCAGCAGTCTCATGGGTTCGTGGATAATGTTGGGGAGGACACTAAGCTTCTTATAATTTTGATTGTTCTAGCCTCTATGTGTACCAACTATTTTTAACTAGGATCTGGCAAAGGCAAGCAAGAGGATGTTGTCTTTTCTCCCTTGCACAACAAGTATTGATCTGTTTCGAAAAACAACATATTATTCCTTCATGCTTTTAATGGCTGCGACACTACGTCATCTCTTTCGGTAAAAGAAATTCCTGAAGACATCTGAAATCAACACAAACCTGCTGAAAGCAGCAGAATTGTTCAGAAAATCAATGCTCCTGTCGATAAGGTCGACGAGGCAGGGAAGAAATGCATGGCACCCCTTTTATAAAAATTATTTCGAGTAATAAAATGCATTGTGGTACGAGATGTTTGAAAAATTGTTAACCATAACCTCATTTAATCTTGCCTCTGTGCCTCCAACTGAAGCAACACCTCGACAACACTCGCTACGGATGTATATAATATGTAATATATTGTTCTTAACAATGAGTTGTATTGTTAGTTATTAGTTTATGACTCCCACTTTTGTTATTATAATTGATTCAGTTGATTTTCAACGTCTTTAGGAATTTCAGTTGTCCTTTACCAAGACACTTAAAACATGAGGGAACAATATGTTGATTTTCGAAACAGAGAATAACTCGTAATGTAAGGAAGAAGAGACACTTTATCGTCTTGCTTGCCTTTGCCAGGCTTTAGTAAAAAAATTTTGGTGCACATAGGGACTAGAGCAGTCAAAATTACAAGAAAGTCAGTGTTCTCCTCAACAATAACCACACACTCATGGGATTGCTGAGCAACTTCAACAGCACTAGCTACGATTAAATGATCAGCATCCTCAATAGGATGATCTACTGTGCGATTTTACATTGTGGATACGAGGGGTCAGGTTTCGTATTTATCACAATTTGATGGTCTACAACTCTCATTCAATAACAGTTTGTTCTAAAGCTCGTCGTTCCAAAGATATTATATGTTTTTTCGAGAAGTGTAAAAATTTGTCATATTTCGATGTATGATTTCTATAAAACTACTTGTTCAAAATATATTATCGTAATACTTTTTAGAAGCAGAATTTAATGCGGAACACTTTTGATGATAACAATGTTTTTGATCAGGTGCTTAGTTTAGGAGCTTTTAGAGAAAAACCTAAAATAGTCCGAAAATTTGGAGGTTTCTCAAACGTCACGACATACGCTCCACTGAGAAATTGGGGCAAAACTCAAACTACTCTTATTAGAGGCCTAGATAATTGACTGAAACAGTTTCCAGAACTCCACCAATTATTTCCAGGCAAAAGTCTAATTTGTTTGTCCAATGGTCTTGTATTTCACTCTTTGCTACAAACTCGACGTGTTTAACAAGAAAAATTCAAGCTACCATAGTTGTAAACTTACTGATCTCGTTCTAGTCTTGTAGTGGAGCTATACAGCAATGTGGCCAACATGGTGAAAAAAGCCTTAGTACACTTACTTTCTAGACATAATTCGTACGTATCGAACAAATCTAGCAAACTCAGACATTTATTTCGTTTACAACCTAATCGCAATTTAAGAACCTTGACCCAATAAGCTCGCTCTTGAAAGCATTAAACATGAAGTTTGTACTTATGTTTACAATAATACTTGGATCCGATTCAAACTACTTAAGAAGCGAAGTTGTTAACGACCTAAACATCTGAGTGTGCTACGGTAGAACCAAGATTTCAATCGAATTATTGTGCTATTCAAACATTTTTGTTTGACTTTATCATTGTTCCAACAGAATGTATAACGACAATCATGAAAAACGTATAATTGTAAGCATTTCGTTCATCGAGTTTCAATCTCCATCAACCTTCGAACTTGAAGACTTTCCCTAACACGATTGAAACTGAAAAATCCACGATTCTCTAACATAAATTTTTTTCAGCACATGAAAGAGGAACCGCTTGAAGACGCTGCATCGCCGTACTCTGATCACCACTCAACCAATGGAGAAGACGTTAAACCAGCCATAACTGTCTCATCTCCTGTCCAGCATTCTTTCCCAACCGATATGAGGCTAGCCTCCTCTGGTATTGCAAACTACGTCCCAGCTCAGAAGCCAGAATGGAAGAGGTACAAGCAATACTCCCGAGAGAATCTTAATTGTGCCATCCAAGCTGTAGCCGATGGAAACATGTCTGCCTTACAAGCTGCGAAGAAATACAACGTACCATCCAGGACTCTCTATGACAAGGTTAAAAAAATGGGGATTGTCACCACGAGAGCTTTCAAAAGAGGCTCCAACGGCAACTTCCGGTATATAGCTAACAGACAAACAGATTCACCCTACCACACATCAGAAAATGAGGAATCCCCCACCAATAATAACTCAAGGAACTTTTTCCAACGTGCCATTGATAACCAAGGAGAAGGTGCACTAAAAGCTATGGCGATGGTTGCTGCCATGCATGCAGCAGCTTCCCAACACAAATCCCAACCTTTAAACCATGGTTTTGACCCAGCTCCGAGCCCAGCGTTGTTGCGATACATCCAAGAGAGGGTCCACGCAAGATCTCCATCAGTTGAAGAAGACACTAACGGAAGATCATACACTCAACAATGCAGATCTCCTTCGGTTGGTGAAGATCATCACTCAAGTGAAACCAACGGTAGATCGTACCAACAACAGCAAGTACCGCCTAGATCTCCATCAGTTGATGGTGATCATCACTCGGAGATGAGCGTAGATCAAGACGATGACCAAGTTGAGGATTTATCCCTGAAGAAGAGACAAGAAGGCGTTATAGTATCCCCATCGCACCAGGTGGTTCCACAAGATGTTAGGAAAGAACCAAACGAAGAAAACAGGCGAGAAAGGTGCCTGGAAGAAGTTCGTCAAATGAAGATATAACCTCAAGACTGCTGAAATAGTTTTAACGGTACCAGTGTTAAGTTTTATTCTATATAGTTTATGTTTTTGTATTATACCAACGGAGGACGAAGTTGCTGGTGTCTGCGACGTTTAGAATCGTCGTAACAGTTTTCAGTGCAATATGTTTAATCGTCGTACTCATGTTAGCTCTTAAGTTTCTAGGTTAAGTTTTTTTCTCGGAGTGCCTGTAAAAGCTTTGTACTGGACCAGCTCAAGAATATTGATGAGTTCCTGTTCAGGATGCAACTTATAAGACTGATAGATTTAAATCGATTCATTCAAGACTGATAAACAAAAGTTAATATTTAATGGTCCCAGTACTTTGCGACATCAAGATGTATTTGTATATAATTTTGCTAAAAGGCGAGACTTGCTGAGGGGTGCTTTATAATTTTGGAGCTGCTGATTGGCCCCTGAGGATTTACAAAAAATTCTACAAGATTAATTCATAGCTCAATGAAAACATAAATAAGTTGGAAAAAATCACTGGCCAATTGAGCAGCTAGGCAGATACGAAAAGGTACCATCTGACTATTCTTATCTGTCTATTCTTCGAAGAGTTAAACACTCATGTTGTACATTTTTTGTGATTAAAATTATTTTTTAAGGTTTGGTTATGGGTATGTAATTTATTTACATAATTTTCGAAAATCGTTGATTTTGAAGGTTTTGAGGGCACCTCTAAACCTGTATCTTCACAACTTTATTCGGGACCAATTTGCGAGAAAATGTTCAAATAAATGTGCCCCTGGATGAAATATTCCCTTAGTTTAATATAGTAATAGTTGAAGATGAATTCGAAATATTCACTTTGGAAATATGTAAAGAAAATTGAGTTGATATTGCACATTCAATGTTTATATTACACTGTTTTCAAGTTTGTTATGAATGTATTGGATCTGAACCACTCGTGAAATGTTTGAATTTTAGCAATAGTTACAAATAGAATTAGCCATCTTGAATGCCATAGCTGTGATCTTCTAGACTGACACTCAAATTCACCCTGTATATGTTTCATGGAAATAGACTGGTTTGGTCTAGTCACTTATTAATCTGATATTGGAGTGCAATTTTTTAACACAACAAAATAGACACCCATATTAATCATATATTTTCAATTTTACCTGCAGTTTAGTTTCGTTTTGAAAGACTGATTGCCATATGGAATTTCTGAATCATTATCGTGCCTTCAGAGGATTTGTACAAAATGGTCACATTCCATCCATTTTTAAACGTTTTGTTGTTCTTAATCCTAAAATTTTCGAGGCTCATTTGGGATATTTTTGAAAATATATGTTCCGATGTCACAATTATTTTTAAGACTGATATATTTGTTACCTTAATTGTTAAGGCTTCGTTAATAATATTCGAATTGTTTCAAAATGATACCCACAGTTTGTGTTCAGTTTTTTAGGTTCACTGCTGATTAAATATAAGTTATGCTTTACGTGAATCAACTACCTCAAACGTTGAGTTTATGAAATGTTGTACATAATCGTGTCATTTATATTTTATATTAAACTACTACTTTATTACAAGGTATCCGTGTGTTCTTTTACATTTACATTATTTAGACTGCGTATTGTTGAATATTATTTTTTTAAATATAGGTTATTTTAATGTTATTGTTAGACATAGTATATATAAATTTCTATATATATAGCACTGCACGTATGTATTGCCTTCTCTTTGAAGTAACTGAAAATCGGAATAGATATACATATTATTATATATTCGAAATTATTTTGTGTTTCTTTTCATTTAATTGAGATTCCAACCACAAAAACAAGACGCTTGCTTACATGTTACAAGTGAATGGGTACACAAAAAATTTCAGAAAATGGTTATTCAACCAATTACGACACTTCAATCAAGTGTGGTGTAGTAGCTCAAACTTGCTTACTTATTCATAATAATAATAATTAATAACTAGGGAGTAAAAAAAAAAATTTCAACAATTTTTTTTTGTTCTCTAATTTGATGAGTATGCAATTCTTAATACATTCCTACTCAAATCGTTGCATTCGTCAAAACACTTTCCAAAACATCGAGAAAAAAACTGAAGAAAAAAGGAAGATAAGAGTATTCGGTATCATATTTGTTTTTTCTAATCTAAATATCTTAAGCACAAACCGTTTTCACATTTTTGAAGTCGAAAATTGTGGAAATATTCTAGATATTTGAAAAATTCGTCACAGGATGTTCCAAATGTTGGGTCAAAAATTAGGATCAAGATTGGCTCATAACTTTCGTTTTTCAAATTAGAAATTGAGTTTGATTCTGCGGAGAAAACTGATGATAATGTTTTAACATGTTGATGCTCCTAAAATTGATAATTCTTGAGTTATTTAGGATTTTCTGATTTAATGTCGTACGTAGCGTCAAATTCATGAAATCTGTTCCATATCAACAATGATAAAAATGAATTCAGAAAAGAGGTGTGTCACTAGTGAGTTATTGGAATAATTTATCTGCCATGACCAAGGTCATTGTTGATATGAAACGTATGCAATGAATTTCACGCTACGTACGACATGAAATCAGGAAATCTTGAATTACTCAAGAATTATTAATTTAGGGAACATTAACATGTTGGAACATTATCTTCATTTTTCTTCGCACAATCCAATGCAATCATAAAAAAATAGGGTTCTAACTTGATAAACGAGAGTTTAGGGGCCAATCTTGATCCCAATTTTCACCCAATATTTGGAACACCCTGTGACGAGTTTTTCTAAATTCTGAAAATGTACAATATTTACACATTCTTCGACTTCAAAAACGTGAGAACGGTTTGTGCTTAAGATATTTAGATTAAGAAAGAAAGAAGAACATTATACCGAATGCTCTTTTCTCCCTTTTTTCTTCAGTTTTTTCTCGATATTTTGGAAAGTATTATGACGAATGTAACGATTTTAACACAAATGTTGAATACTCTATAGAATTCGAAAACAAAGAAATAGAAAAAAAATTTTGAAATTTTTTTCCATTCCCTGTATAAGTAAAACTTGTCAGGCTGCAAGAATATTTTAGCTAGATAGATAATGTGAAACAATATCATAATCCCATTTTTCAGATTTCAAATAGGTCCAGTTCTCCAGAAACGCCTAATAGGCGTCGAACTTGGTACACCCTGTATACTTTATTTCAAACATTCCGCCCGACACTTGCCCTGACTGCAGCAGCATCTAACGATCAAATTCAGAATCCTTTTCATAGGTAGTAGTGCATCATCTCAATAGATGTCGCAGTATGTACGAGTAATGAGAATATTGATTCATTTTCTGAAGTGTAGGTGTAATTTATATACCGCCATCTGTAGGACGAAACCTGGACCGATAGAAGTTAACCTTGTATACCAGTCTAAGATTTCTGCTCCGGAAAAATATCGCATCAATTAAAATTCAAAATGACGTAAAGTATCACCCGATCCGAGATGAAATCTGATTGGCTCTGAAAAATTGGATGATTGTGGTCTGTTTGGTTTTTGTGATCAAACAAAGTGGCGTGTTGCAGGGAATATAATAAAAGCTGATGGAAATCGGGTGGCCGAAATGGACGATAACAATATCAACTTTCCTTCGAACGATTTCTACTTGAATGACCTGTCAGAGATAGATGGTAAAAAATCATTCCTCAAGTCTGGTTTAGTTTGTATCTTATATTTTTTTTAGATCTTTTGACTCAATGTGAGAGTGATTTGCTTACTGGGGATGACCTTTTTGGTGATACTGCTCTCTCGGAGCTAGACGACTTGCCCTTGGATGATTTTAAGTTTGAACAGAAAACTTTTGCTGGAGAAGGAACTATAGCAGCTCCATTCGAGAATATTTTTGTTCCTCAAGCAGTGCAAACCTCCAAACTGCAACAAATCACAAATACAACCAGTCGTGAACCTAAAGAAGTACGATTGACACCTACTGTATCAAGTACACCGAAGATCTTCATTAAATCTGAACCTTCGAGTACAGAGCAACGTAACTCATTCGTCTACTCTAACATAGCAGTGCAGAACAGTTCTCCGGTGTTAATACAGAAGAACATCAAGAAATCCCCGAAGCCTACAGTACAATCTCAACCGGTACTCATACAGAATTTTCATCAAATTCCAGCGGAGAATGTGCAACAACTTTTGCTTCAAACTAAAGTGATTAACACGACATCAAAGCCAACAGCTTCTCCGCCTAAAACGGTGGTTTATACGACTGTTCCCCACAATGCAGCTCCTACGATTCATACAATAGTGCCTGGTCAGACTCAAATTTTGACTACAGGGATACCTTTAGTGCTTGATACGAACGAAAACAAGATTCCTATCAATCGTATCCCCACGAAAGCACCTGTTTTTAAGGAGGTTAAGAGGAGCGCTCATAACGCGATAGAAAGGAAATACAGGACGAGTATTAATGATAAAATAGTGGAATTGAAAAATATGGTTGTTGGGGTTGATGCTAAGGTAAAGTATTTATGAATCTTCATTATGAAATAGTGTTGTTGTATGACGACCTTCATATGAATCTGCTCAAATGACAGGTGAGGTTAACCTCACCTGTCATTACCTGTCATTTTCACCTGTCATTGATTATAAATACAGTGTCCTAGAAGTCAACGTCAAGCTAGAATGGAGTAATGGGCTGAATCAAAAAATATTTAAAAAGATCTAAGCTGGGAATTTTCCAAATTATATCGCATTTTTTATTATTCGAGAAAATACAACCTGTGACGATTCTTGTACTCCTGTTGCTACAATTTTTTACTTTCTTCAAATTTTATTTCTCGTATGTTATCCTGAATAGTGCTTCTGTATCCTGTAATTCTCGATTCGAAGCCAATTGTTCCAGCTTGAAAAATAATGAGACTTTTTGCCAAACCAAATATTCGGAATTAATATTTCGTCTGACTTCAACTGATTGTACTGAAAAAAAATTGAACTACATCAGATTGGCAGGTTGCTTCAAAAGTTAGCACATTTAATGCGGTTTTTAAAATGCTATAACACTTACTACATTATTTCTTAGATCTGTCAAAAAATGGTCATTCTCGAAGAAACAAAGTTTCGAGCAATTTCTTTGAACTTTGTAAAAATGATTCTAGTGCGTCCAATACTTTAAGAATCCGGATGAATCAACATTTAAAAAAGGAGATGACATGAACCTACATAATTTATTTGAATGGCACGAAAAAATTCGAATTTAATGTGACAAGATAGATTTCTTTATAATTTCAACATGAATATGTGGACTGGAATTTTGAGTCATAGGACCTTTTGAGTTGAAAAAAGTCCTAAATGGTGAAATTTATTCAGATTTTCCACGAAATCATTTGTCAAATTTACTGGAAGACATGCCACTCTTTTTTGAATAAACTTTTTTTCTCACAGCTCCCCAGTAAAAAAACATCTCTTTGGAAATAATAGTTATCGAAAAACACAAATACAGGCCTCACTTCATAAGAATCCTGTAATAAAGGATTCCTCAACGTTGGTCAGATATTTGAGCTGTCAAAACGACTTATTTCCTGTCAAATTTATTATGACATTTTCTTTATTTTGACAATTGTGAGGGGCTGATTAACCTAGAAGATTGCGAGAACTATCAAAATAAGGGAAACTTCATTTAAATTAGGCCTCTATTTGAGTTTCGATAACTCTCTCATAAGTGGCACGTCTTCCAGTAAATTTGACAAATGATTTCGTGGAAAATCTAAATGAATTTCAGCATTTAAGTCCACATATTCACGTCAAAACGATATTGAGATCTACATTGTCTCATTAAATTCGAATTTTTCACGAGCTACTCTAACAAGTAGTAAAAAGTTGTAGTTCAGGTAAAACAAATTTTGCCCACCCTGTACAGGGTGGGCATATTTCGATGTTTTAGCACTACAACTTTTGAACCAGAGGAGATAGACAAAATCTGATACCCCATTCTCGATCTCTTTTTAGAAACTAACAAGAGTTGTATTCATTTTTGGCTACCTTCTTTTGTTTTCGAGTTATAAGCGAAAATTGGAAAAATGGCGATATCGGAAAAAATTTATATCTCCGCTAATACTGATGATAGAGCTCTGAAATGAAAACATTCTACAGGCACTATTTTTACGTAGAATCCAGTGACATGCTCGTCTTTTTTGCACCTTTTTAATTACGAAGCTATGACCCAAAGTTTTGTTTTTTTTAAATGGAAACACTATATTATTTCTGGTTCATTTTCTGAAAGCTTGATTTTTTCTGATTTCAAAAATATATAACATCGTGAGGTTTGTATCAATATGAGAAAAGAAATTGGTCAAAAACCTATTTTCATGTGAGTCCCAATACTTTCTATGGTTTCAACTGTTGATGAGCACAGAAAAATGGAGCTTCCTATAACAAGAGCATAGAAATGAAAAGACTACTAGAAAGAAATTGTGATAATTATACGATACTAAATTTTTCTGTGAATATAGGTTCTTGACCAATTTCTATACTCATATTGATTTATTGATACGAACCATATATTTTTGAAATCAGAAAAAATTAAGCTTTCAGAAAATGGCACAGGAATTTAGTGTTCCTATTCAAAAAAACATAACTTTGGATCTCAGATTCGTATTAAAAAATGCTGCAAAAAAGACGAGCATGCCTCTGGATTCTACATAAAAATGTGCCTGTATAATGTTTAAATTTCAGAGCTCTATCATCAGTATTAGCGGAGATATTAATTTTTTCCTATATCATCAATTTTCTAATTTTCGCTTATAACTCGAATAAAAAAAAAGAAGGTAGCCAAAAATGAATACTACTCTTGTTAGTTTCTCCGAAAAAGAGATCGAGAATGGGGTGTCCAATTTTGTCTATCTCCTCTGGCTCAAAAGTTGTAGTGCTAAAACATCGAAATATGCCCACTAGACTGATTCAAAAAAATCTAAATTTTTTGTTTTCACGAGACCCCCCCCTGATTATCTTCAGAGTATCGAAAAGAGGCTGCTGTGAAAATATCAGCTTCAGATAATAATATTAAGAGGTCGCTCATCAATTATTTCCATTTTCCCTACTAATAGCAAGGGAAAAATTTCTGTTTTCAATAAAAAATTCCTAGAGCACAAACCAATAGACGGATTTCATGGTGTAATACATATTCGTGTAGGCAATTAGATACTCTACAAAAAAGTCTCTTACGATATTTCCATAAAACGGCCACTTCAAAAGTTATACGATTCGATGCTAATATTGAGGTATTTTTGAAGAAAAAAATTATTCCAAAAAAATCAACTTACATTGTTTTCACAAAACGCGCCTTCTAATCATCTTCAGATTATCGAAAAAAGGCTTCGGTGAAAATATTAGCTTTAAATATTAATATTTAGAGGTCGCTCATCGATCATTTCTATTTTCTCTGTTGATAGCTGGAAAAAAATTTCTTTTTTCGATAAAAGGTTTTTTGTTCATGAACGAATGGACCGATTCCACTTTATGATACATTTTGGTATAGGGAACTAGTTACTCTACGAGAATGTGCCATACGATATTTCGATAAAACCGCTCGTTCAAAATTTATTCGAACTTTTTCTTCTAAAATACCTCCATATAAGGTATTAATATTGAGGTATTTGTGACGAAAAAGTTCGAATAACTTCAAAACGAGCGGTTTTATCGAAATATAGTAGGAGACATTTTTGTAGAGTATCTAGTTCCCTACACGAAACTGTATCATACAGTGGAATCCTTCAATTGGTTCGTGAACAAAAAACTTTTTATCGAAAAAAGAAAATTTCTTTCTGCTATCAGCAGCGAAAATAGAAATCATCGATGAGCGACCTCCAAATATTAATATTCAAAGCTAATATTTTCACAGACGCCTTTTTTCGACACCCTGAAGATAATTACTAGTCGAGTTTCGTGAATACAAACAAAATCAATTTTTTTTAATAATTTTTTTCTTCAAAAATACCTCAATATCAGCATCGAATCGAATTACTTTTGAACGGGCCCTTTTATCGAAATATCGTGTCGAACATTTTTGTAGAGTATCTAATTGTCTACACGAGAATGTAACACACAATGAAATCCGTCCATTGGTTTGTGCTCTAGGAATTTTTTATTGAAAAAAGAAATTTTTTTCCTGCTATTAGTAGGGAAAATAGAAAAAATCGATGAGCGACCTCTAAATATTATTATAGGCTGCTGATATTTCCACAGAGGTCCTTTTTCGATACTCTGAAGATTATTAGGGGGGGGTTTCGTGAAAACAAAAAATGTCGAATTTTTTGAAACAGTCTAATGCCCACTCTGTACAATCAGTTGAAGTTGGTCGAGATATTAATTTTGAATATTTGGTTCTGCAAAAAGTGACATTATTTTTCAAACTGGAACAATTGGTTTAATATTGAAGATCACAGGTTACAGAAGCAAGATAGGAAAAATAAAATTTGAAAAGTAAAAAAGTGTAGCAGCAGTAGTTCGAGACTCTTCACAGGTTGTATTTTCTTGAATAATTGAAAATGCAATTTAATCCTAAAAAGTACACCGCTTATTTTTTTTTCAATATCTTTCTGATGGCAACTATCAGCCTATTAGCCGATGCCAGAACACCCTGTATACAACTTTCTTCATTTCAGCTCAACAAATCGGCAATCCTCAAAAAAACGATAGAGTACATCAGATTCCTCCAAAATTCGAACACCAAACTGAAACAGGAAAATATGATGTTGAAGATGAAGGCCAAACAGAACTCCCTCAAGGATCTTCTGACTTCCGGCACCGATTCTTCGATGTTTTATCAACCTGCCGACACCCCACCTCACTCAGACGTTTCTACGTTGTCTCCCGAACATTCTATACCTTCGAGTCCGGAGTATTCAACTCTTATCAAAGACGAAAGCGAAGACGAATTGATGCCTTTAGCTAAAGGAATGCTGGATCAGACGAAAATTACGCTTTGTATGTTTATGTTTGTTCTTCTGGCCTTCAATCCCTTCGGTTTCGCCTTTAACCGTTTCTCAGGAAATGATGCTGAAACAAAGTACGATTCCAGGAAGTTTTTGAGTTTTGGTGAGTTTATTTTGCTTCGTTGAATGATTTAGGAACATTTTCTCCCTTCAAGAATTATTGTCATCTCAGCATGCTTTGGGAGTCCAGTTGTGTTAATTTCTATGGGTCCATCACAGAAACAAAATATTTAAATATAACCTAGAAAAGTATTCATAATTTTTTTCCAAGGTTGCAAGACTAGAAATATGGAAAACACACTCATATCTCTAATATTAAAAACCATCTACATACTTTTTCCGGTTGCGTTTGACATTTGAAGGTCTAGATGGCGCTGCAATCGCGTTAACTGAATTTTCCGATGTATTCTCTGCATTCTATAATAAAGAGCGCGAAATTTGAATGCAATGGTACAAGGTGGACCAAATTATTGATACTTGAACTACAACTTTTTAACCGTGAGAGATAGTGGAAAATGAATGACACGTTACGGTGTTTTTTTTTAGAGAAACTGATAATGCCATCAACTGCATTCCTCTATCTTCTTTGTTTTCGAGTAATAGGCCAAAATTGAAATTTGGGCGATTTCAACTTTGACCATTATCTCCGTTTCTGTTTGTGCTAGGATGTTGAAATGAAAACATCAGCAGGCACTTTTTTCATAGCAATCCAGTAGAGGACTTAGTTTTTTCCCAAGAGGTTTCCTTGCTGAGCGATAACATGAAGTTGTGTTTTTTCTTACGGAAACAATAGTTTGAAATGGCTTAGAAATAATCGCCATTTTTTCCCGTTTCAGAAATATATCATACATCATACATCGCCCTCAGATTCATTCAGATATCATGAAAAATAAAGTTTGTATTTGAAATATTGCGTATTAAGTAGGCTGAGTCACAGAATAATATGTCTCCATGCATGGTGTCATTATTATTTTGCCATTGAATACTTGATTCAATTCTCTGTGGTTTGATCTCTGTTCAGAAAAACTGTCAATGCGAAGTCATTGTTGCCGCTTAAATAAAACATTTTAATATATCATATTTCTCGTAGTCTTCGAACATTTCCATATTGCCGGCAATAATTACTTCGAATTCTAATAATTGACAGTTGTTCTAAACACAGATCAAATCACGGAGAATTGAATCAAGTGTTCAATGGCAAAATCATAATGACACTATGAGTAGAGACATAATATTCTGTTATTCAGCCTACTAATACTCAATAATTCAAATTTCACATACGAACTATATTTTTCATGATATCTGTATGAATTTGAGGGCGATGTATGATGTATGATATATTTCTGAAACGGGAAAAAATGGCCATTCTTTCTAAGCCATTTCAAACTATTGTTTCCTTAAGAAAAAACACAATTTTATTTTATAGCTCAGAAAGGAAACCTCTCGAGAAAAAACAAAGTACGCTACTGGATTGCTACGAAAAAAGTGCCTGTATATTGCTTCATTTCAACATCCTAGCACAAACAGAAAACAAAGATAATGGCCAATGCTGAAATCGCTCAAATTTCAATTTTGGCCTATAAATCGAAAACAAAAAAGATAGAGGAATGCAGTTGATGGCATTATCAGTTTCTCTAAAAAAGACCACCTTAACGTGTCATTCTTTTTCCTCTATCTCTTACGGTTAAAATGTTGTAGTTCAAGTATCACCAATTTTGCCCACCCTGTACATACTAAATTGAATTTTGACAGAACAATCTGGGCAACAAGACAGAAAAGGGTTCTCGGTCTGCACAGGGTGATACTTTTGATGTAGACATTGTTTCAAATCAATTGATATTAGATAACAAATAGTCATTCTTTAAAATTAGAAATGCTATACCATCTTGCTATCGCCTCAAACAATTTTTAAATTTTATTAGACATTTGAAAGACTAGATGGCGCTCAAATAATTTGTAATTGCTTCATTTCCAATCTTTCAAAGCAAATTTGTTTAAAATATTCAAGCTTCACAATGGCTGTATTTTCCATTGGAAAGAATGCTCAAAAAATATTGTGAATACCTTGGAAATTTTTGTATTTGTTCAGTTTCATGGGTGTAAATATTTGAGCTGCAATTAAGTTGTGAAACCAACAAATGTCTGGGTATATTATCAAAACTGATTACTTCTTTCAGGGTTCAACTACTCGTCCTCATTCGACTTGAGCAGCTTATTACTCTGGTTGTTCAACAGTGTAGTTTTGGGTTTTTGTATGATCAAAATGTTCGTGTACGGGGATCCGATTATACTCAGTAAATCGAAGGAGTCCCAAACTTTCTGGAGGCATAGGAGACAGGCTGATATGTATTTAACTAAGGTATGAAAATTAATTCAATCTGTATAGATACATATTATAGTTCATTGGCAGTTGATCTTGGAATTTTGACACATGAGAGGTTATGACGTCTGTCAAAGTGTTTTCGGACTTTAAATCAGCACTATGTTGCCCATTCTGTATATAAGTTATAGTTGATGCACTGTTGCTAAACTATAAGTTGTTCTGATTCAAATGATATACATTTTCTTGCATTGAATATATTTGGTATTATTTCCCTTGAAATGATTACTTAACTAAGCGTCTTTCAATGTTTATGGTCACTTAAATTTATTGACAATTGCACGACTGTCACTCAACAGAATCTTAGCTAAGGGACTCTTAAATATTTATATCTAATGATATTTCAGTTTTTCATGTTGTGAAACTTCACCACATTTCAATAAAGCCATTTCATTGGCTGGCCGGCTACAGATGATAGTTGTCATTTCCTTAACCTAACTTTACTGTCATTTTGACGATTGGCCTGTTGAAATTCAAAATTTTTGGTATACAGGGTTGTTCACGAATATGGCTATATAGAATATTTTTAGGAAAGACACAAGATTCAGGATTGAAATTCTGAAGGTGATCTTCAAGTAACAAGACGACTTCTCGTATATTTTTTCGTGGTTCTCCATTGTATTCTGAGTCTTTTTGATTCCAAAAATTTGAATTTTCCCGAGAAAATTCTCTTTTGAATGAGGAAATACGAAAAAAAAACTCAAAATTGATCTCTGTTGAAATACAGACAACTTCGAGGTTTTTTCATTAAAAATTCTCATTTTTGAGAATCTCCGAGAAGAAAGGCTTCTTTTCCGATAGCGTGATTTAGAGAATATGATACAGGAGGTCACAAATTCTTTGTCAAAGTTAGAAGTGACGAAATATCAAAAAATCGTTTTTTTTTTAAATTGGAACCCCATTTTTTCGAAGCATTTTCGAAATCTTCGTCAAAAAATAATAGGAGCATACGTCCATTTTTCGAGATATTCAGGAAAAACGATTTTGTCTTCAATTTTGAATCTCATTTCGAATGTGTTTTTTTACTGAAAAATAATTAACGGTCAAGTGAAATTTTTGAAATCTCTGTTATCGAGAAAATATTTTTTGTAGTTCAGACGAGTTCAGTTTTTCTTTATTTTTTTAAAACTAAGGATAATATCCGCAAATTCTTAATTCTGGAGAATTTCTTTTTTGTCACGGTAGGGAAATTTGAATTTTCAGTAATGAAATTGTTACACGTTCTGTTGATTATTCCTTCAAAAGCGTTTAAAATTATTACAAATTATTTTTTTCTGCATTCTTGAGAATCTTATACGTTGACTTCACCAATACTCACATTGAGAACTTAAACCAATTTTTGCTCTCGCATTACAGATGATAATTCAAGAACTTAACTCGTCTGAACTATAGAAAATATTTTATCGATAACAGTTTTCCAAAAATTTCACTTGGCCGCTAATTATTTTCCAGTAAAAAAACACAATGAAATGAGATTGAAAATTGAAGACAAAATCGTTTTCCCTGAATATCTCGAAAAATATTCATTTTTGGATAAAAGATTGGACGTATGCTCCTATTATTTTTTGACGAAGATTTCGAAAATGCTTCGAAAAAATGGGGTTCCTATTTGAAAAAAGGGGTTTTTTGATATTCCGTCACTTCTAACTTTGACAAAGAATTTGTGACCTCCTGTATCATATTCTGAAAATCACGCTATCAGAAAAGAAGCATCAACCTTTCTTCTTGGAGATTCTCAAAAATGAAAACTTTTAATGAAAAAACCTGTATTACAACAGAGTTCAATTTTGAGATTTTTTTTCGTATTTCCTCATTTAAAGAGAATTTTCTCGGGAAAATTCAAACTTTTGGATTCACAAGGACTCAGAATTCAGTGGAGAAGCTTTCATGCAATAAAAAATGGGTCTTTCCATTTGAAAAATGAAAGTTGATGTCACTTCCGGAAAAACCGGAAGTCCTAGAACCTTGAAAAAATATACGAGAAGTGGTCTTCTTACTTGAAGCTCACCTTCAGAATTTCAATTCTGAATCTTGCGTCTGTCCTAAAAATATTCTATAGAGCCATATTCGTGAATAACCCTTTCCCTTCATTAATGATCCATAGCAATCTTCCAACATCTGAACTACTACTTCAAAGTAGTGATGTGACGCATCTGTTTCCAATTATTATCAATCTATCATCAGAATTATTCATTATTAGACTAGGTACTTTTTTGTTTCAATATTGTATCATTTTAGCTTCTCTAGCTCTCTTCTAATCGAATTTAATAGAGAGCAAGAAATGTTCTGCTGACAGTTTGTGAGTTTGACAAATTATTTCAGGTTATGATCCCATCCTCAAGTATTTAAGTGGTCATTACAGTAGCAATTAAATTTAAGGTTAGTTTTAGCTCGCAAGATGTCACCGAAACAGCTGATGCAAAGTAATTTAAGTTAAGGGTTCATTTTAAGGGAAACTTAACACTAAGTGATTTTGGTGCAAACGGCATAGTTTTGACAATTTATTTTGACATTATATGCGTACCAATCTTACTACAATCGTTACAAGAACTTAAGAAAATTAAGCACCTAACTTGCTTTTATTCTTTAATAGGGTGATAAGTTGGCCGCTAAACAAGAACTGCTCAAATGTTTGAGCATATACGGAGTCAACTTACCCACAAGTCGAATCGAACTGTTGCTTTCCTTATGTTGGCAACTCTTCCGTCAAGTCCTCCACAGGTTGTGGATCGGTCGATGGTTGTCCAAACATGCCGGAGGCTTTCTCATTGACGGGTAAGAGAACTACACTACCCGTCAATAAATTCCCGACAGGCAAAATTTTTGTCAAATTCGAAACCCTGTATCTTTTTTCGTGGTTCTCCGATTTTGTTGAAATTTTCACCAGGTATAGTATTGGATCTTGTTATATCAATCTGAAATTAACTTTGCAAAAATACCTGTAGTTTATCCGTTATACAGGGAGAAACAAAACCTTGTTTTATATCCTTCATTTCTAAACACCCTGTGGTGAATTTGAGGCGGAAAATTTGATATCATTAAGTTTTAATTTGAAGTGTGACCCTTTCTTAACGAAATGTTTTTTGATTTACGTCAGTATCTGCTTTTAAAAAAAAGATACACATTTTCAAAGAAAGTGTTGCTTTTTTCAATTTTTATAACAATTTTAAACATTACAATACCTTATCGAATAGCAATCGTAAACAAACATCTGAAAATTAATAGCGTGTATTTCCACCTCGCTTTCTCATCACTTCTACCATACGACGTGGCATACTTTCAATGCATTTACGAATTGCTTCTGGGGGAAGCAACAATTTCTGTTGATGCAGAACAATGCTAGGCCTCACGTTGCACGGGTTGTAACAGAATACTTAGAAGAGGCGAATATTCAACGATTGGTGTGGCCAACCAGAAGTCCGGATTTAAATCCAATTGAACATGTATGGGATATGCTAGGTAGACATGTTCGAAATCGGCAGCCCAACACCTTGCCCGATTTACGAACAGCCCTTCTTGAAGAACGGGAAAATATTCCCCCAGAAGCAATTCAGAAATGCATTGAAAGTATGCCACGTCGTATGAAAGAAGCGAATTTGAAATACACGCTATTCATTTTCAGATGTTTGTTTATGTTTACTAGCCGATAAGGTATTGTAATGTTTTAAATTGTTATAAAAATTGAAAAAATGCAACACTTTCTTTGAAAATGTGTATCTTTTTTTTAAAGCAGATACTGACGTAAATCAAAAAAAATTCTGTTAATTAAAACTTGATGATATAAAATTTTCCGCCTCAAATTCACCACAGGGTGTTTAGAAATGGAGGGTATAAAATGAGGTTTTCTTTCTCCCTGTATAACGGATAACTGCAGCTATTTTCGCAAAGTAAATTTCAGGTTAATATAACAAGACCCAATACTACACCTGGTGAAAATTTCAACAAAATCGGAGAACCACGAAAAAAGATACAGGGTGTTGAATTTGACAAAAATTTTGCCTGTCCGGAATTTATTGACGGGTAGTAAAGATTCAGTTTGACACCCAAATTTTGACATAACCTCATTGCAGGCCTACTAGATTCGAAGCCCAGACCTCATGTTGCGAATTAGCTATGGTGTACCACGACCTTCATCAAATTCAGCTCATAGAAGGACCTGAAACCACTTGTCACATGATGGGGTTCACTATAGCGTTAAACGCCTTGAATTTAGCTGAAGCTGCCAAATCCAAGCTACGAACGTCTCAGTACGTTGACGTTTTCATCGGGATAGCCTTGAGGATCAAAATGTCCTGCCCGTCGATTCTGCAAGGTATCCAAAGGTAAGGAAGCTTGAGTGAAGGAATTAAAAAAATTTTTTCTTAAACAATGAAATTTGCAGGTATTATTTGGGCCTCGCTAAATTAGCTGCTTCGAATTCATGCGATCCGATCCCTTCGAGGCAACAGTGGCTGCTCACTCCGGAGGGATATAGGTTTTTCTTGACTCAGCAATTCTCGTTCGAGAATAAACATAACGATCTGTTGTTCTCGAGTGTAACCAACTCGATGGATCCATTGTCTTACGTTGTTAAGGTAAGTTAACGGTGAACCAAGGTCGCAAGGGTTAGGATAAGTGTACTGCTCTACCATATACAGGGTGATTCGAGAAGATTCTTACAATCAAAGGTTAACTTTCAGTTGAAGATATTTTATAAGTCAACTCAACCAAGAAGTTCTTAACCCGAAATTTCCTTTCGATATTTGGCTGAAAAAGAGCGGGGATGATTTTTATAGAGATTAGATCCATTCATATTATCATTTATGACGATTATGAATTTTTTTTTAAAGATGCAGACTTTAGGAAATTTTTGTTTTTTTACTTTTTCTAGACTAAGTAGATCCAACAGTAAGGTTGTTGAGAATTTTAGTTTTCTTTTATATTATCAGTTTTTGATGCTTTGAGTATTTGATATTCCCCCAACACTTCTTCTAAAACAACCAGATTGTAATATCTGCCTACTCACTATATTACAGGCCTAACTTTATTGAAGGTTCCTGTAATAAAAGATCCATTAACGTTGGTCGGATATTTGAGCTGTCAAAACGACATATTTCCAGTCAACTTTATTATGACATTTCCCTTATTTTGACAGTTGTGAGAAGTTGTTTAACACAGAAGTTTTGGAGGACTGTCAAATTAAGGGATCTTTTATTTAAATATGCTTGTTCCTTATTTAGGTTAAGTACAGGAAACCTATTTTTCATTAAAGGCCACCTTAAAATCTTTTGTGCATGTGCATGAGTAGAAGTCAAAATGGGAGAAAATTTATTTAAGTTTCGATAATTCTCTAATAGAGAGAAACGCAAATACTTGAATAAAGATTCCCTCATTTAGACATTTACTCATGAGCATTCACAAAAGATTTTAAGGTGGCCTCCAATTAAAACAGGTATCCTGTACTAAACTTTAATGATGGACAGCCTTATTCAAATAAAAGATCCCTTATTTCGACTGTTTTCCCAACTGTGTTAAACAATTTCTCACAACTGTCAAAATAAAAGAAATGTCATAATAAAATTGACAAGTTATAAGTAGTTTGAATAGCTCAAATATCCGAACAACGTTGAGGGATCTTTTATTACATGATTCTTTAATAAAGTTAGTCCTGCATTTGAGTTTCAATAACTCTATTCGTCCATGCGCATTCACGTAGATTGTAAGGTGGTCATATTAAAAGGCCTCTAGTACTTAAATAAAGGACAGCTATATTCGAATAACAGATCCTTCATTTTCACAGTTCTACCAATATTCTCACAACTGTCAAAATAAAGATAATATCATAATACATTTGACAGAAATAAGTCGTTTTGACAGCTCAAATATCCGACCAATGTTACAAGGATCTTTTTTAACATGATAATTTAATAAAGTTAGACCTGCATTTGAGTTTCAATAACTCTATTCACTAGAGCACATTCACAAAGATTTTAAAGTGGTCTGTAACAAAAGGTCTCCAATAGTTGACTTGAATAAATTACAGCTATATTTGAACATAAGATCTCCTATTTTGACAGTTCTCCCAATCTTCTCACAAGTGTCAAAATAAATTAAATGTCATAATAAATTTGACAAGAAATAAGTCGTTTTGACAGCTCAAATATCCGACCAACGTTAAGGGATCTCTTATTACATGATCCTTCAATAAAATTAGGCCTGCATTTGAGATTCAAGACTTCTATTCACTCATGTGCATTCACAAAGATTTTAAAATGGTCTGTAATAAAAGGTTTCCCATAGTTAACTTGAATCAATTACAGCTACTTTTTGAACATAAGATCCCTCATTTTGACATTTTCCTGAAAACTTTATATGGGTTTTCTCTGCCAATCTCTGAAACAAGAAACAATTAGAAAAAATTTAAGTTTTCAGGAAAATGCAGAGACCTCCCAGAAAATATTTCAATAAATATCTCATTTTGACAGTTCTCCCAATCTTCTCACAACTGTCAAAATAAAGGAAGTGTCATAATGAATTCGACAGAAGTAAGTCGTTTTGACAGCTCAAATATCCGACCAATGTTAAGGGATCTTTTATTATAGGGTCCTTCATAAAGTTAGGCATGTATTTGATTTTCGATAACTCTCTATTGTTATTTCTACCAACATGAGAACATTAATAAAGTTATTGTGAAATGCCTTTTATGATTTAAACATCGAGTGTAGATACAATAACCACCACTTGTAACCAGTGATTGTAAAACAGGCCTTAATTCAGGATTTTCGCTTCCTGATTGTTTCCTTTCAATTTTTCTAGACATTTCAAGAATATCTACTGGAGAAATCCTTGGAAATTCTCATATCGCCTGGCAGCAAAAATGAATTCTCCAACAAGGATGGTTCAGAGGTCGCCGATGTCGAACATTATGTACAAATATTATTCGAGAACTCAGCCATGGATGCACAGACTTTGTTCAGCTCAGATACACTTAACCGTAAATATTCCTTAACATTCATTACTGATTTTCATCAATAATTACCATGTAATTGAAGTTTCATGCACACTCATGAACCATATGAAGAACCACTTCTTCCACTAGTGGAATAATGAAATAACTTTGTACCACTAGTGAAATAACTTCAATCAGACTTATTAGTAATACACATTTTACTTTCCACTAAAAATTTTCGATTTTCCCCATTCCATTCACAGATTATCAAGACGAAATAGCCATCTGGTGGACATCATTCGTTGCAATCGCTTGCAATTGGCTTCTAGGCGAAGAGAAGACGTCGCAGAAATTGTACCAGAAGATAGAGTACATCCCAGACGTCCTCGCCCTATCTGAAAATCCTTTACCAAAAGCCGTACTAGCTGCATACACCGCCAGGAGATCGTATCTGACCAAAAAAGACGTTTCCGCCAAGAATGTGTTGAAGCAGTGCGACTTGGCAACGCTGCTTTTGGAAGACAGCATCAGATATTCGAGTTGCAAGAATCAGAATAATATCGTGTTGGTGAGTTTAAACTCGATATTTTGTTTAGTGTTGCTTTTGTGTCAGAGGTTTGGATTTTGTTAACGTAAAACGTAAATTTCGAATTATTTCATGTTTTGAAACAGAAAAAACTACATAATTTACTTAATTAATGGAACCAAAAAAGAACAATCTGATAACAACAATCAATACTGAAGAAAATTTTATCGACTTGTTGAAACTATTTTTGATTTAATTTTTTTTATTGGGTGCATATTATGCAGTTCTGATTCTCAAGGGTGCATTGTAGATGCATTGCACGTTTTTTTATCGGTGCAGTGTCTCCTCAGTGCAACCTTGTGTTCAGATGACAACTATCACTGTATATACTCGAAACATCTAGTTATCTTTATCTCGCGTCGAATAAGTCCGATCGCGTTTCACTAGATGGCGTTAGAAAGATGAGATTGACAGTTTTGTGGTAAGTTGAGCAATGTGTCAAACATGCATCACGCACTGTGTCAAGATATAAAAGAAACAGGACCAATGACAACACTCTAAAGACGACAGTATTATCAACCAACCACACAGATGATGGATGCAGCACAAAAATAATCTTTCAACAGCATCTATCTATTAAAAAAAATTTGACTGTAGAACGTTATGCAGTACACTGTGTCCCATTTTGATTGACACTGAACTGTAACTCAGCTATTACCCTGTATCATTTTTTTTGTAAAACTTTTAAAGGCATAAACAGAAATATTCCAACTATGTACTTTGGTTTTTGAAATACAGGGCGAAAACGAAACAAAAGAAGATAGAGGAATGCAGTTGATACCATTATCAGATTCTCTAAAAAAAGACCACCGTAAGGTGTCATTCATTTTCCTCTATTTCTCACGGTTAAAAAGTTGCAGTTCAAGTGTCACCAATTTTGCCCACCCTGTACATAAAAATTGAATGTTATAATTTCGATATTATTCTTGATCTCGAAGAATAACAGATATTGATGATGATGTCTGAATTCTTTTTACTTGATATTCACTTCAAGTATGTGTTAACTGTCTTGTCTGTTTCAGTATGTACAATTGCTTATTTGTGATTGGCTACTAGAAACTAGGACCTCCTTGTGGGAGGATACATTGGACAACGACCCAACTATAACAAGAGTACCAACACCTGTACTTGCTGCTTTCCAGAAAGATTTTTCATCTCTTAGAGTGCTAGCTCAACATGTTCCTGTAAGTGTTTTAATTGTTTCTTTTTAAGCTATTGCATAGCTTTTATCTCAGGTTTTGAGCGCAGCGACCGAATGTAGAAATTCCGTAACGAAAAAACCTAACACAGCCGTGTATCGTCGGTTCAGTTCGGCAGACTTCGGCACGGTGTTTGGGTGCTTGCGACTAGACGCAAGTGCAAAATGTAGTCTACAATCTCGCTGTTCACATTGAATTACAAACGGCCAATATTTCATTAACATCGGATAGAAAATGTATAGCCAAACGCAAACATTTTCCATTAACTTCAGCCCTTGCTCTGAATATACATAAGTCGCAAGTTGGAACTTTTGACGAAATAGTATATGAGTATAGTAAATCACATTCTCAGGAACTCGTCTATGTTGCACTCTCTCGGGTGACTAATATTGAAAAATTGTATATTACTACAATGAATGATAATTCTGCATTCAAGTTTTATCATAATCGAAGGCAAGCTGCATCGACTGCATCTTTGTTGCAAGAATTCAAAAGACTGTCTTTAAATAGTGTTCAGACGATAGCTCAAAGTGTCTTAGATTTCATTAGCAATAGAAATGGCATTTCAATAATGACTTTCAATTGCTTAAGTCTACATAGTCACAAATACGATTTACAAGATTCAGTTACGAGACAAACCAATTTGTTACTTCTTACCGAAACATGCATGACGCGTGATAATTCGATTGAAATACCTAATTTCAATTGCATTGTTCAATTCAAACATGATACTGTTCCGAGAGGTGGGGTAGCTATTTACCAAAATAGTAATAATGTTACTAATATTATGACTCCAAATATTGAAATAAATATTGAAGACGTTAGCGATGTTAATGTTAGACGCTCATTTGTTGGAGATATTTGTGCATGCTTATGCAAACTTAGAAATGGCCTACACATAGTCATGGTAGCAATTTACATTTCTCCGAATCCAAAATTGGACGAGGTAGAGCATTTTATTCATCGCACTTCACTGGAGTACACTGAAGAAGGGTCGAAAATACTTGGTACAAATGGTAATAAATTTCCACTTATCTTGGCTGGCGATTTCAACATTAACATCGCTTATAAAAAATCAAAGCGGTTGACAACTTTTCTTTAGGAAAAATTGAATTTAAAAATGAATAATGATCCACAAGAATCCACAACTAAATACGGGACCACTATTGACGCGGTATTTTCCAGATATTTAGAAGACATTAAGTCTCAAACATATGTTTCTTATTTCAGTTACCATAAATAAACCTATAGTTTCAATGATAAACATTCCTGAATATATGTATTGTAAGATAAATAAAGAAAAATATTTAAAATCAACAATATTATCTTCTTCTTTTTGAATAGATGCTATGCAATAGCTTTACCTCAGCAGTCCTTGAGTGCTACACGTGTTTGTTTTTTTTTCTCATGATTAATGGAATTAAAGTTAGGAGTGGACGATTCTTTTGAGTTTTTTCTTGTTGTCGACAGGTCGCCTTGCCTAGGGTTTATTTATACGAAGCTACCACAAGATTGATGGCTGGAGCATCACCCGGAAGAACTCAGCAATTGCTTGACCGAAGTCTGAAGCATCGACAGACCAAACCGAAAATTATATGTGGGAAAGGTTAGTGCCATAATTGTTTTCGGTTGAGGAATAATTGAATGAAAAATTTTGGAGTTTAAACTAATTTTTGTGTTTTTATAGTTATTGATATTCTAGGAGATAGGACCTGCCAGGAATCTAAAGGGGAGAGGGAGCACGCCACTGCCCTCTACATGGCTTGTAAGCACCTTCCAGGACTTCTGTCGTCCCCTGGAGAGAGAGCTGGGATGCTGGTAGAAGCAGCTAAAACTTTAGAAAGAATAGGCGATAAGAAAAAGTTACAAGATTGTTATAAACTTATGAAAACGTTAGTACTAACGCTGTGACAAATTGAAGAGTACGTTGTTATTTTAGGATTGTTAATGATAGTTTTATTTTGTTATTATTTATTTAATGTAAGTAGTGATATTTATTATATTTTTATACCGTTGTAAGTATTGATTTTTTAATAAAAGAAGATATTATGGCATTTTTTCTTTTTTTTTCAGTCATTAATGTGAAGAAAATCACACCTGAAAACTTTGTTGTTGGGATGGTACAAATTACTGAAATTTAAAATCAAAACTTTTTCTAAACAATGCCTGTATTGGTTTACAATAATACTTTTCATAATATTCAAAAAGGAAATAAACGTCCATAAAAGGACAAAATCATGAAATAATTCCCAACATAAACAACAAATAAGGAAAGAAAAAAAAATAAAATGAAAAAAAATAGACAAAATGTCCTTTAAATTTAAGCAAAAACCGAAGAAAAACCATATAACATTATTCTCCACAAATCAAGATTTGTTGCCAAACTGAACTTATACAGGGTGTTTGTTCTCAGACGAGCCACTCTGTAGATTTTTTATCCCATAGTGAATGAGAAAATTTCCCGAAATACTTCGAATGATTTCGTTCTGGGGAAATCTCTTAACATATATTTCAGGCTTGAACGAGCAACCCCCTAAGAGGGGGCGCATCAACCCTCGAAATCGAATAAAGGGGAGGGGTTAAGTGATACTTCATTTTTTTATTATTGAGTTTATAGAATATACAATTTTTTCATGAAAATAAATTTTAATATAATACTGCTTTCTTTTCCACCACCATATTTAATTTTTAATTTAATTTCAAACATTTATTGCTGACCAAAAACAGTTACAAAAACTGGCACCAGAGCTTACTCTAATTTACTATAATACTATAATTTAGCCTGTTCAACAAAAAATACATTCTATAACATTAATAAACTATATATTTCAAACAAAAAGCTAAATCTGACTTAGAAAACAATAGAGGTTATAGCACATTTTTTTGGGAGTACCAACTTCTACAACTTCAACAGGGGCTTGATTATATGAATGAATGCTGCTGGATACAGGTGAATTTAAACATTTTGCTTTTCTCGCATAGTTTCTTCTCATAATGGTGGAAATTTCTATTTTTTGTTATTCGTTTTATTTTTTACTTTCTATATTGTATATAATATATAAGTTTGACTTGTTCAAAAAATATTATTTTCATAACTTCATTTTCTTTATATATTTTTTCTGTTGGTGTGAGATAGGAGTACTGATATATTGTCTTGATAATTTTATTCTGCATCATTTGAAGTTTTTGTATAAGATATCTTCAAGATGTGGTTTTATAAAGCTGTGATAGAGTAGCTTTCTTGTGTTATCATTAAGTTCTCGGGAACATCTTATTGCACCTGCCATTGGAGTAATTTTATTCAATATACAGGGTGTTTCCTTAACATGCGGCAAAAATTCAGGGGGCTGTTCCTTGGACTATTCTAAGAATATTTTGTCCTTTGATGATTTTTGAAAAACCTCTTTGTTTCGAAGATACAGGGCAAACAAAATTTTAGATAATAACATTTTATTATGAAAAATTATATGAAAATTTAACTTAACCTACAAAAACTGTTGAAAATGACCACCTCCAGCCAGCATACAAGCATCCAATCTTCTCCTCATTGACTGCCGAACCCTTTCAAAAACACCAGGATCATTTCTTATTAAGTTACACCCAGCAATGATCCGATTTCGCAAGTCTTCCACATTTTCTACTGGAGTGGTATAAACTAATGATTTTAGATGGCCGTTTTTTATAGTTGTCAAACACATTTAAAAATAAATTGTACCTACTTAGTAAACACAGTGCGGTACGCATTTTTATTTATACTATTATCAATTTTAAAAATATGAAAAATGTTGTTCGCCCTGTATCTTCGAAACAAAGAGGTTTTTCCAAAAACATCAAAGGACAAAATATTCTTAGAATAGTCCAAGTAACAGCTCCCTGAATTTTTGCCGCATGTTTAGGAAACACCCTGTATTTTCGAAATGATTATTCCGAGTAAGATTATTTGTGATGACAAGTCCCAAATACTTATACTCAGTAACCTCTTCCAGTCTTATACCATTTAGGCTTATTTCTAATATCACTTACATTTTTGGTATTTTGTTCAATTGTCATATACAGGGGGTGCACCAAGTTCGATGGCCTATTAGGTTTTTTCTGGAGAACTAGACTGATTTGAAATCTGAAATTTAGGATTACATTACAATGGGGATAATGTTATTGTTTGACATTATCTACCGATCTAAAATATTCTTGGAGCCTGACCACTTTCAGTTATATACAGGGAGAGAAATTTTTTTTTTTCTGTTTTTTGTTTTCGAATTTGATAGAGTAATTCTGAATACATTCGTACTCGAATCGTTGCATTCGTCAGAATACTTTCCAAAATATCGAGAAAAAACTGAAGAAAAAAGGGAGATAAGAGTATTCGGTATTGTGTTTGTTATTCCTAACCTATAGATATCGTAAGAACGAACCGTTTTCAGATTTTTGAAGGCGAAGACTGTGGAAATATTGTACATTTTCAGAATTTTGAAAAACCCGTCACAGGGTGTTCTAAATGTTTGTTCAAAAATTGGGATCAAGATTGGCCCATAACTGTCGTTTTTCAAATCAGAACCCTATTTTTTTATGATTGCGTTGGATTGTACGTGAAAAAAATGATGATAATGTTTGAACATGTTGATGCTCCTAAAATTAATAATTCTTGAGTTATTCAGAATTTCCTGATTTCATGTCGTATAGCGTCAAATTTATAGAATCTGTTTTATATCAACAATGACCTTGGTCATAGAAGATAAATTGTTCAAATGACTCACTAGTGACTACCTCTTTTCTGAATTCATTTATCTTTGTTGATATGGAACAGATTTCATGAATTTGACGCTACGTACGACATAAAATCAGAAAATCCTAAATAACTCAAGAATTATTAATTTTAGGAACATCAACATGTTAGAACATTATCATCATTTTTGTTATTCCTAGAATCCAATGCAGTTTTCCAAAATTCTAGAAATGTACGATATTTTCACAAAAATGTGAAAACGGTTTGTGCTCAAGATATTTAGAATAGGAACAACAAACATGATACCGAATACTCTTATCTCCCTTTTTGCTCCAGTTTTTTCTCAATACATTGGAAAGTATTTTGACGAATGCAACGATTTGAGTACGAATGTATTCAGAATTGCCTCCCAAGAAAAGTGAAAATTTTCCTCCCAATCAAATAATATACCATTTCTGAGGTGAGAACATTTCACCTTACCCTAACAACGACCTGGGCTCGATCGCACGTCACTGATTGTGGCACCTTGAATGGAGGTTGCACCGAAACCACCTCATTAATTGGTTTCACCGAATCGGGGGGCAATAATTCACTTGGCAATAATTAATTCTCACAATGACAGCTCCATTAAACAAAACACGCCAGGCGTTTCGGCCTGAGCCATTCGCTCTACTGAAGGTATGTTGCCACAATTTTGAGTCGAATAACTTGAGGGCATCAGCAGCAGATTCAGAACAGATCATATTCTCCTGGGAAGGTAAAAAAACAGGAACTCTGATGGAAGGATCGGCTATAAGATCTTTGTTGAAAAAAAATTGTAGAATTCCATTCAGATTGCCAAATTTCCTTGTCGCTTTTTATTCAAAAAATAATAATAATAATTTATTAATCCCTTCAGACATAACATTGATGTATGGGATGAGTCAAATATGCAACTCAAGATGCTTAATACAATAAATAGACAACAATATTTTCACACCATCAATTCAACAAACACGGAATGAAATTTCATATATATCGTACAACATGATAAATAGAAAACATGTATGACCCATAAGAAGTTTATCATAGACACCTTTAAAATATGAGTTTTTAGTAATAAAAATCGAAGGAAAAAAACACAAATTCACTGTGTCGTCTGATCACTCTGGTATTCCCCCACACTATAATAATATGCTTTCTGCAGAAGGAATTGTTTTATTTTATTTTTGTAGGAATATTCATTCAAATTTTTAAAAGCAGGTGGGAGATTATTATAAATAATCGATATATTCTTTAGATTCAGAGAGCTAAAATAATACAATACATATTGAAACAGAAAGGTAGCTAGCTGAGGTTGGTGCAATACAGGAAAACCATACAGGTCTGTAGTATGATTAAATGAGGAATGGGAAAAACCTCAGCTGAAAAAAACCCTTGCATTGCCCGTGAAAAAAAATTACTAAGTATCGGATAAATCTTGACAGACATCAGCTTGATCTGAAAGAACATCTTTATGTTATCCGTCTATGGACCCAGATGAACAGATTCTTCACAAAACGACTCGCAATTCTTCATCTCAAATGAAAAAAGACAGAAGCAGAAAGGAAACCATCAGTAATTTAGAATAGATTAAATTATTTTGAAATTAACCACCCATTTCAGAAATGTATTTGTTACTTTATGTATAGCCTAGAGACCATCTTGAAATTTATTGATGGGGCAACTATTTATAAGATGTTCTATATTTTCCTCATTTTCCCCACACTCACAACTAGGGCTTTCAACCGAATTCCATCGAAAGAGCATGCTGTTGCATCGTCCATGGCCTGTTCCAATGCGATTCAGAACAGAACATATTCTCCTGGGAAGGTGAAAACTAGGAACTGTGACTGAAGGATCAGTAATGAGATTTTTATTGAAGAAATTACATACATTCCATTCAAATTGTCAAATTTCCTTGACTCTTATTCTATTCATATCAATTAGAAAATTTGACCAAAAAGGTTTACGCTACTTATTATCTGGAATATAGGCGAGTATGGGAAATGAATTTGGAAAGGAATTGAATTTGTTCCAAAAATTCAAAGCTGTTGTCTCTCTGCGAATATGGGGAGGGACAATATTTGAGAGGTCTGGTAACCAAGAAGTAGGTGTAGATTTGATAGTACCAGTGATAATCCTCATAGAAAAATTTAGTTGAGCATCAATTTTTTTACATGACCACTGTTCAACCAAGCAGGGCAACAATTTTCAGCAACAGAAAAAACCAAAACTAGCTCTGCCGTATTGTTGCATCAGAGCCCCATGAGGAACCAGCTAGTTTCTGAAGAATATTGTTTCGAGTTTTGAGCTTCAAACGCAGATCGTCTAAATGGTCGTTGAAATTCAGAGAGGAATTAAGTTTGATTCCCAGGTAACTAGGATTGAAATTATGTTTTAAGGGAGAAGAACCGAAAGTTTCACTCAATTTTCTATATTCCTGATGATTATTCAGATGAAAACACGAAACCTCGGTTTTATTTTCATTCAGGCACAAACGCCACTTAAAAAAATAATTTTTCATTATATCCAAATTTGCAGAAAGGGTACCTTTTATTGTTTGGGAATTAGAATGATGAAAAGCCAGAACAATATCATCGGCATAAATAAATTTTTCCGAAGAAGTAGTGGAATATCACAGAAATATAAATTGAATAGAAGAGGTGCTAAAACTGAACCTTGTGGAAGACCATTATTTAAAGTTTCGAAAGTACTACTATTATTATCGACAAAAACACGGAACCTTCTGTCGGAACGCATATTTTCTAATAGTCTAACCTTTTCTCCATATTTTAAATGATTGTAGAGCTTATGAATTAATCCATCTTTCCATATTGTATCATATGCAGCTCATAAATCCACAAATGCTGTCCCTGTTTTCAAGTTTTTATTGAACCCTGATTCAATAAATGTGGTGAGGCTAAGAACCCCATCACAACAATTCCTAATTTTCCTGAAACCCCCTGACAGTTTGTAATGATTCTTCTATAGTTGATTCTATTCTAAATAGAATCAATCTCTCTAAAATTTCGAAAGGGGCGCTCAATGAACTAATAGGACGGTAACTACTCGGATCAGAAGAATTTTTTCTACTTTTCAAAATTGCTACTACTTTAGCTTTGCGAAATTCGATCGAAAAATTGCCGGAATTCATTATATCATTATAAAAAGATAATAACCATGATGGGGCTTTTTTTCCCAAATGTCTGATGAATTCTGCATAAAATTCTATCAAAACAGGCATCTTTTTCAGATTTTGTACATTTGATTGTTGAAATTGATTCATCCACTTTAAATGGGTTAGAGATAACATTCACGGTATGTGTTTAGTGGTGACGCCAGCTTTGAAAAAGAGGGACGAATGTTTTTTTTAACCTTAGGATGTCATATTTTAGGTATCAGGTTCTAGGGGGCACTGAACTGTATCAAGCCAAGATTTCTTAGTTGGAATCTTCCAGAATTCGAAGAAAAAAGAAAAAGCATACTACGAAAATGCTTATTAGATTCTCCTGCAAATCCCATCTGTATTACCATCACAATATGAATTCGAAGAAATATCCGAATACAATCTTAAGCAATATATTTGATGTGATGTGAGGACTTTCCCGAAAGGAATGTTGAAGTCAACACATTTATTGGTTCCGGAAAATGATATGAGAGCGTTCCTCCTCCAACTTTATATGAAAAATAAACTCGGGTCGGGAAATATTGAGGTGCACGAGTTTCATTTTGGATTTTGAGCACGACATATTGTTGTTTTCATCAGACAGAATGGAAATATGTTCCTTGAAACTTAAAAAATTTTTGATATCGATGGAAATTCTTTTTGGAGGGATTATGCATTTTCTTAACCTTGCTTGGGTTTTCAATGCGAGTTTCAGAAAAAAACTACTAATATTATGAATAATGTAAATGTAAAAGTAGAATTGATTGTGTCGTTTTTTATTTATCAAAAAGATTTCGTCATTCAAAAATACAAAATATTTGTATATTAGTGAAACTCAGCTTACTTTCGATCGGGATGTAGCTCAGTGGTAGAGCGTTCGCTTTGCATGTGAAAGGCCCCGGGTTCGATCCCCGGCATCTCCACAATATATTTATATCAGTAAGGGTTAGAATTTTTTTTCTGTTGCATAAATTTCTTTTTCAAGCTGAGGACAAGTTGTTAAATATAAGGGATTGAAATCTCATCACCGAGCTTCTGCACCTCTACTATGATACTGAAACTTGTTGTAGTATCATGACCTCTACCAACTCATCGATTCGAAAAAAGGTGACTCAACCGATTACGATACCTTCTATCAATGTGGGGTACAGCTCCATCGTGCATACTTATTAGTAATAATAATAATTAATGACTTCATCAATACTTTATACCAGCATCGGTTATTGCTTCATAATTTTCAAATCAAAATATCTCGAAAACGGTGCACAGTATCGAGTTTCATCAAGAGTACCTTTTTGGTGCAAAATTGAATAATGTTTAAGATCGCTCGAAATTTAACTTGATGAATCTAATATCGAAAAAGTTTTGTTCAAAACAACTTGGTACGGATCGTGTAACTAGCGCCCTCTGTGAGAGTCAGACATCAAAACACATTCATTAGATGTATCAGCTTCCAAAACATATTCGTATAAAATTTCATTACAATGTTGCCGGTAGTTTCGGCAAAATCTTAAAAAATGTGTATATTTTTTTTTCAACGCCATGTATCTTGAATACGGATGGCGTTATGAGAATTTTTTACTGAACAAACCCTTATTATTTTTCAGTTTCCTATTTATCCTAAAGAGGGGTGACCTTTTTTTGAAACACTCTGAATATGGGTGTTTACACTGCGCAAAAAATTAACGCACATTATGAAAATCTCGAATGAAGGTGTTCTCAATGATAATTATTTTTATCAGATTTATGCATATGTTATCCACTATCAACGTTTTTCTTCAATACAGATGTTTTTTCCCAGCAGGAATAAAAAAAGATGATATTATCAGATTTTGTATGTAATGGCTCCATTCTAAAATCAGTTGTTCTCGATCAATTTTATAGTGATCAATAATTTTTCTTTCATCTGATTTTCTACACTCGATCGCTATGCAACGCGAAACACGCAATTAGTCCCAAGAGGAATGTGCCCAAGCGGTAGTTTTGCGAGAAGAAGAGTGGACATACAGAATTGCAGAAAGGTTTGGAGTTTCCCATACAAGTGTGTCCAGAATGTTGCAGCGATTCAGGGAGACAGGTATGAATGTCCGAAGACCAGGACAGGGTAGACCACGGGTAACAACTGCCATTCAAGAACGTTACTTGAGAGTTTCTTCGTTGAGACAACGGTTTGCAACCGCTCGCCTCCTTCAAAATCAGCTTGAGCAAACTCATAGAGTGCAGATTAGTACTCAGACAATAAGAAATCGCCTCAGACAATTTTATTTGAGGCCTCGTGTCGCGGCAAGAGGTCCAGCTCTTACTCCAGCCCATCGAAGGGCGCGTTTGGATTTTGCGAGAGAGCATATCCATTGGGAAGAGGCCGATTAAGAAACAGTTCTCTTCACAGATGAGTCTAGATTCTGCCTCTATCATTGTGATCGACGTTCCCTTGTATAGGGAAAGATATGCTCAGTGCAATTTCCTGAATACTATTGGCTTCGGGGGAGGATCGATTATGGTATGGGCTGGAATATCTTTGACTGCTCGCACAGACCTAGTGTTCGTTGATAATGGAGCTATGAATGCTGATAAGTATATAAGGAACATTCTTGAAGAGCATGTAGTGCCATTTGCCCCATATATTGGTGAAAATTTCATTTTCATGGACGATAATGCCAGACCCCATCGTGCGCTCATCGTTCAGGAGGACCTTGAAGAGGTTGAAGTCTCTCGAATGGAATGGCCAGCAAGAAGTCCAGATCTCAATCCGATTGAGCAGGTTTGGAACAACCTCAATAGAAGGCTGAGAAAGTCAGAAAATCATCAAGCTACTTTTAATGACTTAGAAATCCAACTCGGAGAAATCTGGGAAGGATTAGATCAGAACATTTTAAGATCACTCATTTTGAATATGAACCGTCGTTGCCGAGCTGTAATTAACGCAAGGGTGGAAATACCAAGTATAAAATCACTTATCAACATTTCAGTATTTTGAAAATGGTTCATTTCTCTTCTTTCACATAAGATTCGGTGGAATCCTGAATTTTTCTTCCATTTAATGTGTCTCGTTTCGTTCAAAACCTTCCCGAGAGAACATAAGAAATAAGTTATAAAGTCAATGTAGAGTTAAATTTCATCAAAATTGCGATTTTTAGAATGTGCGTTAATTTTTTTGGCAGTGTATTTTTGTCAGAGTAAATTTTGATTTTTTTTAACCTTATCGGTTTTGTTTGTGCTTTTTATGCATTTCTGAAGGCAGTTTACCATAGAACGTCGGGATAATAAATATAACTTCTGATAGCGATGATAATTTCGCTCCGAAGGCATCAGACGCAGGTGGACAAAAATTTCCCCAAGAAAATCTGCAGCCATTCGAGAGATTTCCCTCGTAACAGACTCCTGAAAAATCCTCGACTCTCCTATTTACGAAAATCTAATGTAATTCTTATCACTTCATTTCCTCTCGTCTGAAATCTGAGATGTCGCAGATTAAAGTGGAGAGAGGAGAAAAGGGAGGACATATGAAAATTCGGCAACGCGGTATGAGTTGTCGCTTTCCCATAAATAAGGTAATTTCCGACCTAGCAGATAGCGATGTGGAATCTGCCCCAAATGCATGCCGTCTCATTTGCTGATGGGGTTGTTTATCTCCAAGAATATCCATTCTGGAGCATCCACTCGATATTCCAGCTCCTTTATGTCTGCTTATACTACTTAATTACTTTGTGATTACTGCGCTCTGTGTATCAGAATGGATATTTCGTCGTTTCAGATTCAGTTCCGTTCGGGTAAAGAGCCGTTTTGACGTGCGAATGGACCGAGAGAACCTGTCACATTTAGAGTCCTACTAATATTATAAATGCGGAAGTTTGTGAGGATGTTTGCTACTCTTTCACGTGAGAACTACCGAACGGATTCAGATGAAGCTTCACATCAATATACACTGCGCAAAAAACTTAACGCACATTCTGAACACCTCGATTTTAATGAAAGTTAACTCTACATCGACTTTATAACTTATTTTTTATGTTCTCTCGGGAAGGTTTTGAACGAAACAAGACACATTTAATGGAAGAAAAATTCGGGATTTCACCGAATCTTATGTGAAAGAAGAGAAATGAACAATTTTCGAAATACTGAAATGCTGATAAATGATTTAATACTTGGTATTTCCACCCATTGCGTTAATTACAGCTAGGAAACGACGGTTCATACTCAAAACGAGTGATCTTAAAATGTTCTGATCTAATCCTTCCCAGATTTCTCCGAGTTGGATTCCTAAGTCATTAAGAGTAGCTGGATGATTTTCTGAACTTCTCAGCCTTCTATTGAGGTTGTCCTAAACCTGCTCAATCGGATTGAGATCTGGACTTCTTGTTGGCTATTCTATTTGAGAGACTTCAACCTCTTCAAGGTACCTCTGAACGATGCGCGCACGATGGGTTCTGGCATTATCGTCCATAAAAATGAAATTTTCACCAATATATGTCGCAAATGACACTACATGCTCTTCAAGAATGTTCCTTATATACTTATCAGCATTCATAGCTCCATTATCAATGACCACTGGATCTGTGCGAGCAGTCAAAGATGTTCCACCCCATACCATAATCGTTCCTCCGCCGTAACCAGTAGTATTCAGGAAATTGCACTGAGCATATCTTTCATGTGGACGTCTGTATACAAGGGAACGTCGCTCACAATGGTAGAGGCAGAATCTAGTCTCATCTGTGAAGACAACTCTTTCCCAATCGGCCTCTTCCCAATGGATATGCTCTCTCGCAAAATCCAAACGCGCCCTTCGATGGGCTGGGGTAAGAGCTGGGCCTCTTGCCGCGACACCAGGCCTTAAATCATATTCTCTGAGGCTATTTCTTATTGTCTGAGTGCTAATTTGCACCCCATGAGTTTGCTCAAGCTGATTTTGATGGAGGCGAGCGGTTGCAAACCGTTGTCTCATCGAAAAAACTCTCAAGTAACGTTCTTGAATGACAGTTGTTTCCTGTGGCAGGGGCGGCCTTACCCAATGTGAGGCCCTGGGCGGAAGGTTTTTGCGAGGCTCTTTTTCCTTCGTGATTCTAGTTTCACAAAACGGTGTTAGTCATAATGCTTGTTATATGATTTTTCAAAATTGCCCACCTCTGAGTTAAGCCGGAAAACAGAGTATACAACCTTTCTAGCAAACCAAAAAAGATTTTGCTTGAACAAAAGACGGTGCTGCATCTCCTAGGGTGAGATTCCAGCTATGACACCCACAAGGTAAGAAGTAAAGCAAGTGAATTTATTTCAAGAATAACGGTATTGGAGACCTCTTTTGTCACTACGCATATTGGCTCCGTTATCATATCTTTGACCTCTGCATTTTTGCAATAGGTAATATAACCAGTTGGTTATATCATTGAAGAATTAGAGCAGTTGCTCTAATCCACTTGTTATTATCCACTCACCGTCAAAGGAATATGTAGTTTTAGTTTTCATACATTTTGTTTTCTTTTAAAGGATTTGTATTCAAGTTATATTTCGATGTTATGAATAATAAATGCATGAATAATAAATGCACTGCCAATCCAGTTGGTATTAATACATTTGGGAAAATTCCATCTATTGCTTCCGAATTCCTCAAACTGCCAGAACCAAAGCAATATACAGGGTGTACCAAGTTCGACGGCCTATTAGGCGTTTCTGGAGAACTAGACTTATTTGAAATCTGAAAATTGGGATTATGATATTGTTTGACATTATCTACCGAGCTAAAATATTCTTGGAGCCTGACCACTTTCAGTTATACAAGGAGCGAAAAAAAAATTTTCAAAATTTTTTTTTTCTGTTTTTTTCTTTTTGAATTTGACAGAGTATGCAATTCTGAATACATTTGTACTCAAATCGTTGCATTCGTCGAAATACTTTCAAAAATATCGTGAAAAACCTGTAGAAAAAGAGAGAAAAGAGTATTCGGTATTATGTTTGTTATTCCTAATCTAGATACCTTAAGCACAAACCGTTTTCACATTTTTAAAGTCGAAGAATGTGGAAATATTGTACATTTCTAGAATTTTGAAAAACTCATCACAGGGTGTTCCAAATGTTGGGTCAAAAATTGGGATCAAAATTGGCCCATAACTTTCGTTTTTCAAATTAGAACCCTATTTTTTTATGATTGCGTTGGATTGTACAAAGAAAAATTATGATAATGTTTCAACATGTTGATGCTCCTAAAATTGATAATTCTTGAGTTATTTAGGATTTTCTGATTTTATGTCGTACGTAGCGTCAAATTCATTAAATCTGTTTCATATCAAGTATGACCTTGGTCATAGAAGATAAATTATTCCAATAACTCACTAGTGACACATCTTTTTCTTTAATTCATTCATCATTGTTGTCATGAAACAGATTTTATGAATTTGACGCAACGTACGACATGGAATCAGAAAATAATAAATAACTCAAGAATTATTAATTTTAGAAGTATCAACATGATGGAACATTATCATCATTTTTCTTCGCAGAATCCAACGCAATCATAAAAAAATAGGGTTCTAATTTGAAAAACGAAAGTTATGGGCCAATCTTGATCCCAATTTTTGACACCGAACATTTGGAACACCCTGTGACGAGTTTTTCAAAATTCTAAATATGTAAAATATTTCCACTGTCTTCGACTACAAAAACGTGAAAACGGTTTGTGCTTAAGATATCTAGATTAGAAATAGCAAACATTATACCGAATACTCTTATCTACCTTTTTTTTTCAGTTTTTTTTTATATTTCGGAAAGTATTTTGACGAATGCAACGATTTTAGTACGGATGTATTCAAGTGTGTGTCACTAGTGGAATAATTCATCTTCTATGACCAAGCTCATAGTTGATATGAAACAGATTAAATGAATTTGACGCTACGTACCACATAAAATCAGAAAATCCTAAATAACTCAAGAATTATCAATTTTAGGAGCATTAACATGTTAGAACACTATCATCACTTTTCTTCATACAATCCAACGCAGTCATAAAAAAATAGGGTTCTAATTTGAAAAACGAAAGTTATGGGCCAATCTTGATCCCAATTTTTGACCCAACATTTGGAACACCCTGTGATGAGTTTTTCGAAATTTTAAAAATGTACAATATTTCCACAGTCTTTGACTTCAAAAATGTGAAAACGGTTTGTGCTTAAGGTATCTAGATTAGGAATAACAAACATAATACCGAATACTCTTTTCTCTCTCTTTCTTCAGGTTTTTCACGATATTTTTGAAAGTATTTCGACGAATGCAACGATTTGAGTACGAATGTATTCAGAATAGCATACTCTGTCAAATTCAAAAAAAAAAAACAGAAAAAAAAAATTTTGAAAATTTTTTTTTCGCTCCCTGTATAACTGAAAGTGGTCAGGCTCCAAGAATATTTTAGCTGGGTAGATTATGTCAAACAATATCATAATCCCAATTTTCAGACTTCAAATATGTCTAGTTCTCCAGAAACGCCTAATAGGCCGTCGAACTTGGTACACCCTGTATAGAACACTGTTTTCGAAGATCCTCCGCTTCATTGCTAGCAGAATCAGAAGCAAATATTGCGGATATACAAAAACATGGTGAATCCACGACGGTAGCCGAGAGCTATATTGATCATTCCATTGCATATAGAAATGTCATTGCTGAAAAAAATTCTCCCAACCTCAACAGATTTTGGATCATCATCATCCAATATTGTACTTCCGGTTTCTACAAGTACTGATGGTGCTGAGGATTCTGATAATGTGTTGCGACGCTCCCTTACGTCACAGGGCATTAATGTTAGTAATTGTTCTAGTTTAACGATTAATATTAATGTTCATAAGTAATGATTGTTAAATATTGATAATAAAAATTTGCAATTTGAATTTTTCTCATCTGATTTCAACATAAGAAAATTGAGTCCTAAAAATATGTTAAACACTAATGTTAAAAATATTTTTAACACGCTTCCACGTAAACAATCAATTTTAACATTGTTTGCTGTCATTAAAAGTGTCACTTTTAATGGCAGTTGTACAGAGAATGTTCTGAAATATTGTCGCACGATTACAAACCTCCCATCTCAAGAAGTGAACTTTTTGTTCGTTTCACGCCAAACAAAGCTACACGATCGAGAACCGAACTTACATCCCACAGCCAATGAATAAATTTATGAGGCCAAGAGCAAACAGCGAAGAACCTCGCAAAGAATCACTTCATCAAGTCTGACGAGGATAGCTGCTAGTCGAGGTGATCATTCCCTTTGTTCTCCTTTTTAATATTCGCATCTGTAACTAAAATCGAGTGGTCCTGATCTTTTAAAGATCAGCAGCTATCCGAGGGCTGTTATTAAGAGTTTCCTCCGCGGCTTGCCGACTTGGAAACTAATAAAATACTCTATCGCTGGAGTGTGAAAGAGACGACGTGCTCTTATTTCTTACAGCTGCGAGGAAACGGTAAATTACCGATGAGGCGGAATATTCTCCAGATTTATACACTGCTTGACTCGGCCTCGCCCCTCTTGGCTTCGTTCTTGCCCACATTTACATTGTAATATGATCCTCGTATATAAGCAGACACGGGAAGCAGCTTTTTCTCTCATTCAATCGGAATCGTACATTACTTCGTGATTTTCTCCTTTTTCGGCCTTTTCTGCGGGAGTTTTCATTGCTGCTCGGGGCCGTAAAGAAACTTTTATTTGACTAGAGCGGTTTTAGTGGGAGATGGAAATGCAGACAACTTGAAGAAGAGTCTGCTGATACAGAGAGAGCGATATGTTGATTTCCTCATCTTAAACTATACTCCCCGTCAATAAATTCCAGAAAGGCAAAATTTTTGTTATATTCAACACCCTGTATCCTTTTTCGTGGTTCTCCGATTTTGTTGAAATTCTCACCAGGTATAGTATTGGGTCTTGTAATATTAACCTGTTCTTTATCTGTTATACAGGGTGAAACAAAACCTTGTTTAATACCCTCCATTTCTGAACACCATATATGAATTTGAGGCGGAAAATTTGATATCTTTGAGTTTTAGTTTGAAGTGTGCACCTTTTTGAACGAGATGTTTTTTGATTTACGTCAGTATCTGCTTTTAAAAAAAAGATACACATTTTCAAAAAAAGTGTTGCATTTTTTCAATTTTTATAACAATCCCAAATAACAAGACCAATCCCAAGGGTCAAACATTCTGCCAAACACAATCAAAATTTTGTTAGGTCCCTAGAAACTATTAATTTTTTTGCCTACAAAGTGTAAGTTTTCAACATCAAATTATGGTAATGACAATTTATTATTGTAATTATAACAGAAATCAAAAAATATAATCTTTTTCATCTTAATCTTAATCTTCATTGTCAACTTCACTCGATGGTAAACTCGTACCTGGCGTTTTACAATATTTTTATTGATAGAGGTTTAGTAACTATGGGTTCTTCGAATTTCCTCAAGTTGGTAGAACCTGCCTTGTGGACCGTAATTCCTCGCATACACTTTAAAGAAACAAAAATTCATAGTTTCTAGGAAACTAATGAAAATTCTGATTGTGTACTTGCAGAATATTTGGCCCTTGAGATTGGTCTGGCTTTCCACAAAAGGAATTAAAATAATTCCCCAAGGATTATATTCAAAATATTTAAATGTCAGAAAAGTTATTTTTTTTTAATGAAATTGGGAGGAATTACGGCCCACGGAAACAGTCTGGCAATATAAAATATTTATTTTTTATAATATTCTGCGTGTTATATATTCGAATCAGTGCTTCGAATTAAACAAAAGTGTTGAATCTGGCCATTTCGCAACAATGTTTCTAACTGTGATTTTTTTTTAATTTAAAGCGTCTGGGAGGAATAACGACCCACGGAAACGGTCTGGCAATATAAAATTTTCATTTTTCATAATATTCTGCTTGACATATATGAGAATCAGTGCTTCGAATTTAGCAAAAGTGCTGAATCTGCCCATTTCGCTACAATATTTCTAACTGTGATTTTTTTATTGAAATTTAAAGCGTCTGGGAGGAATTACGGCCCACGGAAACGGTTTGGCAATATGAAATATTTAATTTTTATTATATTCTGAGTGACATATATAAAAATCAGTGCTTCGAATTCAACAAGTGCTGAATCTGGCCATTTCGCAACAATGTTTCTAACTGTGATCTTTTTTTTAATTTAAAACGTCTGGGAGGAATTACGACCCACGGAAACGGTCTGGCAATGAAAAATTTTCATTTTTTATAATATTCTGGAGACATATATGAAAATCAGTGCTTCGAATTCAACAAAAGTTCTGAATCTGGCCATTTCGCAACAATATTTCTAACTGTGATTTTTTTTATTGAAATTTAAAGCGTCGAGGAGGAATTACGGTCCACGGAAACGGTCTGGCAATATAAAATATTTATTTTTCATAATATTCTGTGTGACATATAAAAAAATCAGTTCTTCGAATTTAAGAAAATTTCAGTATATTTTTGTCCACTTTTTCTACCTGCTACCTGCGAACGGGCCGCCTAGCCAAGCTTCTCTGTAATATTATGACTCCGAAAATTGAAATAAATATTGAAGATGTTAGCGATGTTAATGTTAGACGCTCATTTGTTGGAGATATTTGTGCATGCTCATGCAAACTTAGAAATGGCCTACACATAGTCATGCTAGCAATTTACCTTTCTCCGAATCCAAAATTGGACGAGGTAGAGCATTTTATCCATCGCACTTTACTGGAGTACACTAAAGAAGGTCGGTACAAATGGTAATAAATTTCCACTTATCTTGGCTGGCGATCTCAACATTAACTTCGCTGATGAAAAATCAGAGCGGTTGACAACTTTTCTTTCGAAAAAATTGAATTTAAGAATCCACAACAAAATATGGGACCACTATTGACGCGGTATTTTCCAGATATTAAGAAGACATTTAAGTCTCAAACTTATGTTTCTTATTTCAGTTACCATAAACCTATTGTTTCAATGATAAACATTCCTAAATAACCTACATGTATTGTAAGATAAATACATATTTTAAATCAACAATATTATCTTCTTACATTAAGAGAGTCTTCCGGGCTTATTGGCCGTGGCCTATTAGGAATTATTTCACCTAACGTTTCGCCTACAACTGCGATAGACAGTTATTTTTCAATTCTGTTTTTTTATGCCCCAATATAAATATGCAGCCTAAAACTTAAAATGATGTTACCAACATAATTTCGATGTTACACGGACAACTGAGAGTCGATAATTCTTAAACGGACTAGGTTACGTTTTAACCTCCTGAGAATCGTGAACAACTTTAAGGGTTGAGCGAACCTGCTCATCCGGGTTTACGTTCCAGAATCCCGAATTTTATCCATCCAAGTTACCTTTCGTACCCCGAAAAGCCAAAGATTGAGCCGCTCCCTACCGCAGAGTCCTTGCTTATGAATTCCGAAGCCAAACTGCAAGTCATGTGCTCCAAGATGTGAAGACAAAGGAAACCGCAAACCCTTGTTTCGCAAATTCCGGACAGATTTTGAATAAATGAGTACGCCCCATGCGGCTGAATCGAGAGTATGTGCCAGACCCCCGACGTTTTTGTTTCATCAAAGTGTCAAGCCGTATTGTGCGGCCAGAATTTCCTTGATTACTATAATAAGATTGTGTACAACCTATTTTCTGAAACCTTCCCGGTTCTTTTCTGCCCCCCTTTGGATCTGAATTAAAAAAATGTTGGAATTATGTTATTGCTACTGCATGAATTCTTGCACTATTTTATCATTAAAGATATTCTTGAGGATAATCAATATCCAACGAATTTCATTGAAAAAACTATTTCAAATTTAGAGAGAACAATTTTGCGTCAAAACGATAATAACAATCAGGAACCAACAACAAACCGTCAAAAACAACCAATTTTAATAGATCTGATTCCTTGTTCATGGACTTTCAGAAAAAAATAAAAGAATTGGTTCAACATGAGAACTGGTTTCAAAACAAAAAATGATACGATTTTTATTAACAAAAACTAAACCTTTGAATGAGAAACAAAAATCAAGAAATTGTATTTACAATATTCCCTGTATTTGTGGAAAATCTTATACAGGAGAAACATTAAGACCATTAGAAATCAGAAAACGTGAACATAAAAATAACATAAAAAATAGAGATATTGGTAGATCGCAGATAGCAGATCATGTGTGTTTCAATACCGGCAATCACATGATGGGTTGGAATGGCACAAAAATTCTAATGACGGAACTTGATAATTATTAAAGAAAAATCAAGGAGTCAGCTTGTATTTTGTTGGATGAGGCTAATAATCTCGCTAATTGTTCAGTAGGATTAGATCGAATTTGGATGGATTTATTGAAAAAAGAACTGGTTTCAGGGACTTTTGAAATAAAATAACATCTAGTAATCAATATTAATCTATGTTCATCATATATTGACAAATGTCAATCCAAAAATCAAAAAATTGCCAAGATTCTACGAAGTTGTATGAAAATAAAAATTCTCTGACGAAGGAGTCTGATTTAGACTCCGAAACGTTACGCTTCATAGTTCAAAGTGTTCAAGTGTTCATTGTTAGGCAACAATTTCTTCTTGTAAAGTTTTGGCCCCTGACAAATTAGTGCTAAAATTTTAACGCAGGGGCCTTTCTTCTATTATTTAAAAAAATTTTCTAATTGTTTCTTGTTTCAGAGACTGGGAGAGAAAACCCATTTTATGTTTTCAGGATTATGCAAAAACCTCCCAGACTATATTTCAATAGACATCCGGAAAAAATTTGTTGAAAAAATGCGGGTGTCCACATAAAAGCGTGAAAGGCATTGACAAAACGCGAAAAGTTAGAAAAAATCAAATGGAACAGACTTCGTCGAAATCGCATTATTTCAAATGACTATATCTTTTTCTAGAGAGGCTGAATCGGAAAAAATGGAATACGAAAAAATTTTTTTTCCAACCTCAAGAAAATTTTCAGTGGTGTAGCTCAAAATTCGGGGGCCCCCTGCAATATTTTAGTCAGGGGCTCCCCTTCTTCGGTCTATGTTATTTAGGATAAGTTTTTTCCAACTTACTTAAGAAAATGTATTAGAAATAATATACAGGGTGTACCAAGTTCGACGGACTATTAGACGTTTCTGGAGAATAGGACCTATTTGAAATCTGAAAATTGGGATTATGATATCGTTCGACTCTATCTACCGAGCTAAAATATTTTGGAAGCTTGACCGCCTTCAGATATACAGGGATTAAAAAAAAAATAAAAATAATTTTTTTTGGGTTTTTTCGTTTCTGAACTTGATAGAATATTCAATTCTGAATACATTGACATTCAAATCATTGCATTCGTCAAAATACTTTTCAAAATATCGAAAAAAACTGAAGAAAAAAGGGAGATAAGAGTATTCGGTATTATGTTTGTTATTCAAATACTAGATTTTTTAGTCGAAGACTGTGGAAATATTGTACATTTCCAGAATTTTGAAAAACTCGTCACAGGGTGTTCTATATGTTGGGTCAAAAATTGGGATCAAGATTGGCCCATAACTTTCGTTTTTCATATTAGAACCCTATTTCATTACGAATGCGTTGGATTCTGCAAAGAAAAATGATGATAGTGTTCTAACATATTTATGCCGCTAAAATGAATAATTCTTCAGTTATTTATGATTTTATGTTGTATGTAGAGTCAAATTCATGAAACCTCTTCCATATCAACAATGATCTACGTTCATAGAAGATAAATTATTCCAATTATTCACTTGTGACAGATCAATTTTCTAAATTTATTTATCATTGTTGATATGAGACAGATTTTATGAATTCGACTCTACATACGACATAAAATTAAAAAATAATGAATTAATTACTAAAGAATTATTCATTTTAGCAGTATTTATATGTTAGAACACTATCATTATTTTTCTTCGCAGAATCCAACGCAATCATAAAAAAATAAGGTTTTAATTTGAAAAAAAGAAGTTATGGGCCAATCTTGATCCCAATATTTGAACCATTTTTCAAAATTCTAGATATGTATAATATTTCCACAGTATTTGACTCCAAAAATGTGAAAACGGTTTGTGCTTAAGATATTTAGTATAGGAATAACAGAGGTTTATACCCTTTACCCAAACACTTTTTTTCTATTGGAAAAATATTGCTTGTGATATATCGCATGAAAAAGTCATTCGATGACCAACTTAGTTATGTGAACGAAAATAAAATTTTACCTTGAAATTTTTGCAATGAAAAAGTTACGAAGAAAAAATTCAATAAAAGTTAAAAACAATTGCCAATTAATGTATAAGATCGCAAATAAAACAATGAACACAATCCATATATTTGAAAAAAAAAACAGCGTGGAGCGTGGCTGGGAGATTTCAATTAAAAAAAAGGTTAGAAAGACCTGCTTTCGAAATTACAAATCCATTAATTCATAGAATTCCCTTTATAATATCAGTGAAAGAATAATGATCTGATTACATTATCGACGGGTGTGAGGAATTTTCCTGCAAGAATTATCGATAAGTTACTCAAATTTTTTGGCACTCCGTATATAGTATTATTCATTATACGAAGTAAACAGAATAGGAAATTGCAAGTCTTCTTGCCGGCACCCAGCACTATTCATCCTCAAGTTCGAATGGCCCGTTGTTTGTAATAGGTTTAGCGTTCAACTTACTCGAAATAATACATCAACTGCTAATTCCTGTTCTATAGTTGTTTCAGATTTACCCTTCGTAATGCCTCACATGTAGCTGTTTACGAGCACAGATTTGCTTTTAATTATTTCTCATCTACAACATACCGGGATGTTTTAATTAAAAAATAACAGGTAAGCGAGTTCGGCAGAAGGATAGTTGTTAATTAACGAATTTGTTAACAGCAACTCATTATGATCAGTTTTTCGTCCACTGGATTTTGAGATAACATGTTCTTCCCGTCCTTAACATCTGCTCCCTTGGGTTTTTGTTCCATCGTACTTTTAAATGTGTTGTTTTCATCTCGTTTCTGGAGGTAAACAATAGAGTTCTATTTTTGTATAATCAAGTCCAAAGTTTTTCGGCTTTTTTTTTGTATTTTCCTTCAACAGATCTTTTCATAGCAATTTTAGAATTCAAATTTTCACGAATATTGTTCAGCAACAATCTGAAGGGTAGTCTCATTATTAAATCAGTTGAAAATTTTATAAACGAAACTAGCTGAGCTGACTCGGCAGACTTCGTACTGCCTCAAACGATAAATAAAAAAGCAACTTTAATATTATAATAAACTATAATGGTATATTACTTTGAAAATGGACATAAAGTTGTCCTGTACAATTAGTCAATGAGGGCGAAAATCAGGCATTACCTCCGAATTCTATCAAGATGCTGCTATTTTGATAAAATTTGGGATATAAGCTATACTTGTCTTCTACTCCTACCCTATGCCGATTCATGCTTATTATTTTCAAGGGATGAAAATAACCCCTTTATCCAAAATTAAAAGCAACTTATTCTAACGTAAATCAAAGTAATTTTTGGGCCTCAGTAGCATTTTAAGAAGTTTAATGAAGGTCTTCATATACTTCAAGACAGTATAAACCACTCCCTTTCAGCATAAATTGTGTAAATCTGGGTCCTTATAAGTATGTAAGTATATAACAGTATTTTGGATCAATGTTAGTTTTAGTTATTTTTATTTCTCAACCCCTAAAAGCAACCCCTATTTGTTCAAAATAACGAAATGAAAATATCATTCAAACATTTCATTTATTCATCACTTTATTCAAGTAAAATTAATACTTTTTGTGTCAAAAAATTAATTTGAATCTGAGAGGTTGTCGTCACTGTCAATTATTTCTTCGTCTTTGCCAAAGATTAGACAACTGTTTTGGCAGTTGACACCTGCACATTCCCCACATGTAGCGTTACAAAAAAGACTCAGTTTTCTGCAGATGCATGACACATTGCATCCTTTTTTTAATTACAAAAAATCATTTTCAACAATTTTTGTGGTGCAGGTGTTTTTTGAATTTTTGTGGTCCGCAAATATCTATTGGTACTATTCCAACCGCAATCAACTGAATTGAGAGCTTTATTACCTAGCCAAATTTGAAGTTGATGATTTAAGGCAAGCATTTATTTCATCGGCAGCCGTCGATTTTGCAATGTTGCAATATTAAATCACGAAAATTATTTTGAACTTCAAGTCGAATCCACTCTGATACAATTCTAAATTTAAGAGGTCATTTAAGTATCTACTTACCCTTCAAATTTAACTTTCTCCTTGCGTTTCTTCTGATCTTGTTATAATTCCTCACTCGAAGGGTATTGGAAGAAAACAAAGGGGAAGGTTTGTATAAAACATATTTATTAATAATTCTTGTTATAATTTTCATCCCACAATTTGGCAATATACTTACATCTTTGTGCTACTCGAAGCATATTAAAGTTAGGACTAAATGTTCGTAAATATATTTTTTCTTTGAACGAGAAATCTGAAGAATTAATTCGATCAAATGATGGAAAATCATTGTATTATAATATTGTTTTCCAGAGAAAGATACTAGATGAAGAATTATTTGGTCATATTCTCTCAAGAAATGATGACTGATTCTGTTTATGAATTTCAGGGACAGACCGAAGCCTGATTTTTGGAAAAGGAAAAGCATCGAAAATTAGCGCATTGAAGGACAAGAAAACTGAAGGTTATCCAATGGTATTTATAACTCAATACAGGGTATAATTTGTGTTTAGGAGAAAAAAAGTTTCAATATGATGAATCTCATCAAGGTGGTGAGGAATTATTTTTTTTTCTTCCTTTCAACATTCAGTTTTGTAGATTATGTGGGTTTCTTCATTTTCTAGAATCTGTTTTTTTTCTTTACTTGTTTTTATCCACATAGCTATTGAAATATTTCATGGAATGTCTTGGTATTTAAAAAAAAAGCAATTCGTTAATGCATTGAAAGTATACCACGTCGTATGGTAGAAGTAATGAGAAAGCAAGGTGGAAATACACGTTATTAATTTTCAGATGTTTGTTTATGTTTACTAGTCGATAAGGTATTGTAATGTTTTAAATTGTTATAAAAATTGAAAAAATGCAACTCTTTCTTTGATAATGTGTATCTTTATTTTTAAAGCAGATACTGACGTAAATCAAAAAACATTATGTTGAGAAAGAGTCACTCTCAAATTGAAACTGCATGATATCAAATTTTCCGCCTCAAATTCACCACAGGGTGTTTAGAAATGAAGGGTATAAAACAAGGTTTTGTTCCACCCTGTAGAACGGATGAACTGCAGGTATCTCGCAAAGTAAATTTCAGGTTGATATAACAAGACCCAATACTATACCTGGTGAAAATTTCAACAAAATCGGAGAACCACGAAAAAAGATACAGGGTGTTGAATTTGACGAAAATTTTGCCTGTCCGGAATTTACTGACGGGGAGTATATATGGGTTTTTTGGACTCGCCTAGCGTAGCTCTAGCTCAGGGTACCGTATATTCATATACCCTACTTTGAATATAATGTTACCCTCAATACGCCGAATTATATTGGAAGGAGAATTTTCAACTCACTACCTGATGAAATTAAAAGAATTCAGAGTGAAGTAATTTTCAAGAAATATTTCAAGAGCTACCTGTTTGAGAATGGTTTTTATAAGTTGAACGATTTCTTGAAATGAATTTGTTTATGTGAATTGTTCCTTGTTTGTCTTTTTAATGTACATAATGTTCCTTTTATAAATTACTGCTTATGCTTGTGAGAAGAGTACTCATTGCTGTATACCCCGGGGCAGCGTTCACAAACTTACTCAGAGAGTAGAGTAAGAGTATGGCCATATGATATACTTCGGTCTTTACTCCACACTCGTCGTTCACAAACTTACTCTGACAAATGTCATTCAAAATTCAAACATGTGTATAGGTTATGAATAAAACTTTTGCATCATATACATTTTTTATATATCATTTTTATATTGAATTGTTGCTATCATGAATGAATAATAGAAGTTTAAGAAAAAAATTCTCTCTAGTCGTACATTTTCAGTTGAGTCTTCGCAGTATAGTCAATTTTTCTTTTATTTGAAAAGAAGGGCACAAACGTGTTTTTTTGATGATTGTTAGGAAACTGATAAATGTTCTCAGGACTTTGAATTACTTTTAATGAGACAGAAAGAATGAGAAAGGATATTATTGTCTATAATCTTCTCTTGCAAGTAGAAAATTAAAAATGTTATTACATGTTTTGTTTTTTTATTGACTCTACGCCAGAAAAAAATTAAATACTTCGTAACAAAAAATAGTTTCATTTGAGGAAGCTAACAAAAACAAGTTAAAAAAATATTGTATGAAAAATAAAGCAAAATATATGAATGATCTAAACTCTCGAATATAACAAAATATCAACGTAGATTCCAAATCAGGTACAAAAAACAGTTATTGTTCATGTCTCGATTTATTTGAAATTGAACGGACCACTCTAGGTTCTGCAATACAGGGAAAAACTCTTTTTTTCTTCACCATTATCTCTTGGTAAAGTTCACTTTGAGCTGCGTTAATTCACTGCTAGCAATTTCATTAAATTTATCCATCATTAAAGTAATTCTTTCCAATATTTCTTTATTTCACAGAATAGTTGTTTCACTTGTAAAATTTATTGTTTCGTATTTCGTTATTGAAATGAAACAAAACCAGAAATAAATACTTATTCGAATAATATTCAAGTTTCAAAAAGTCTGCGGGAGCAGGACAGAATGAAAATCGTACGTCATAACTGTCAGAGTATGTGTTTACTCTCCCAAATGGCAGAGTATGCAGAGCTTACTCAGAGGAAGTTTATGAACGCTCACAGAGTATACTCCGAGGAAGACAAAGCAAGTTTGTGAACGCTTCAGAGTAAGGGGAGCTTACTCTGAGTAAGTTTATGAACGCAACCCAGCAGACTGTTTTACTTTTACTTTTTGTTTTTTGTGGACAATTTTCTACACAATACTTGTATGCATTGTCTATGAAATAAAGTATATTATTATTATTATTAAAAAACGTCCTGTATACCCTCCTGGACCCTCCCTGATAATTTCGTCGAGTAACGAAATGAAACGACCTCCAAACCAGCATCACTGAAGTCCCAAATACGTTCTGCAGCTCTCAGCTTCCCGATTTCGGAAATTTCTAGCGAAAAATCTGGCATTTTAATTTGGGAGAAGTGGCAGCGAGATTATCTCCAAGTTTTCCAGTTTGTCACAGTCCGGGAGCCGGGAGCTGGGAGGTGGGCATTACTTTAATTAAGTGCCAGCTGATGCCGCCGATTATTCTCAGACTTCGGGCTTCATTTCGTCTAAGCTGACATACGGACATGATTGAAATGAATATAAGCGTTTGCCGCTCTCGGACCTTCTGCAGCACCGAATCCGAGCGGAATTACCCCCAAGGAGGGAGGGGGATGCAGCTGGAGAACTTTCCCAGCCCTGAGCAGGACTTTAGAAGTATTTAGCCGGACTGAAAAATTGAATCGTGATAATTATGGCTGGGATTCTGTAGGAATGGAAGTCGTAGTTGGATATTTCGACGAATTGGAATGAAGGGAGGCAGGTGGGAGGCCAAAAAAATCATAATTGGAAACAGAATGTCATCATAATAAGAGATATTCATAAATGAAAAAATGCAGAAAGGATAAATACGAAATGCATTAATCCAGAACGTGAAAATATAATAAATTATATTCTGACATAATAAAAAGATCACCAAGACGGAAATGAACATAAATTAAATGTTATAACAATCATAGACATAACTGTACTTGAATCAAAAGAAAAAATCACAGAAGAATAAAATAAGATTGTTTAATTCACATTAAACATATCAGAAGTCTCGACCTGGTTAAACGGAATTTCCACATAACTAGGGCGATGCACTGCCTAGTTACCTCATTGTAGAGTAATCACCTCGTAGTAGCAGATTGCAGCAATACCCAACGATCATACGACTATGATGAAACCCCCAATCTGCAAATATTTTTCATATATAGACTGACAATTGTAATCTCAACTATAAGTTCAACTTTCATTGTGTAGTCCACAATAAATGCCTGAAAATACCACCGTTTGTTTTTAACTCCCATTGTGAAGGATTTAAAACCCTCTAAAATTAAAAAAATCAACCCTGAATTTAGTAGATTTACAACCTACTGAATTCTGCACTGCTACTTCAAAGATAAATTCACGTGAAATTCTCGACAGTGAACACACGTTCCGTGCAGCGCTCTTTAAGAAGTTCTCATTTTCTGCTTTTTTTAATATTTGTATTACCTATATATGTGTGGACTACTCTTTGGTGAGTCTCATCTTTAAATCTTCACAAAAATTTGAGAGTTGAATATCGTTTTTGTTAGATATTGGTATTCGATTGTTTACATTTATTTCACATCATATATGACACATTCCGTATTCCTTGCGCGCGGCGATTGAATACCCCTCCAAACACACGGTGATCAATTATCAGTATCAGTACCCAGAAACAAACTCAGTACCCGTCTGACACTGACGTGGTTCCTATGTAGGATTTAACCGCTTGATGATCGCGGTCTCTTTCCTTGTTGATTTTGTTCCTCTCCCGACTTCCTATAACTCCGAGGCCTTCCCTTTCTGTAGCGAGTCTTTCTTACGGGCCCAAGAAAGTGAAGTTTGTCTATTTGTATTTCCCTTAGCACTGTTTAGTAAAAATGCCACGAAATTGTTCTTTCTGTTCAAAAAGTATCACATCCAATCATCTATCTCTACCATGCTCTAAATGCAATAGGCCTTTTCACGCTGAATGCGTGAATTTAAACCAATCCGAAGTAGATTATTTAAGAAACAGGAACGAAAAATGGAACTGCCAAGTGTGTATGTCAACCGAGCGTTCTCTCCGCAGTAACTCGTGCAATAGTCGCTCGCAACCCCCTGTTTCTTCTTCACCGCCTCCGCCTTTGAATGTTGATACCGATAATGCAACCATCATGCAGCAGCTCGGCTTGCTTATGGATCAACTGAATAATTTGAATACCACCATGACTCGCATGGAAAAAAGGCAAGATGATATACTAAGTCAGCTCGCAATTTGCAACTCCAAAATAAATGAACATTCCAGTATCCTGGCGGATCATGACACTAACATTCAGTCTTGCCGGAGGGAGGTGTCACATCTCCAGGGCGCTTACACGGAGCTCTCTGCGGGTCTGTCTCGTGTCTCTGATTCCTTGGAAGCGCTGAGGACAGAGCATAGCACACCCGATAATGAAGCCGTTTCTGCTATTCACGTACAGGAAATTGTTCAACGCGTCAAGAGATCTCACAACCTGATAATACAAAATCTGCCGGAAGTGGACACTGAATCCCTTGAGAATTCAAGGGTACACGATTTGGTTGAGAAGATCAGTAAGTCCTCGAGCAAGTTTATTGTGAGAACTGAACGTTTGCCTTCTTCTGTGAAGTCCCGTCCTCGTCTATTGAAGGTGGCCTTCAGTGATCCGGAGGTGGTGTCCAGTATTCTACGAAACAAGGCAGTTCTTAAAAGTATGAAGGAATACAGTAGGTTGGGGATCCGAGATGATAAGACCAAAGGCCAGATTGATGAGTTGAAGACCTTGAGGGAGGAACTTGCTAGGCGAAGGGATTCGGGGGAAACGGGTTTGACCATTAAGTACGTGAAGGGTGTGCCACGAATTATCAACTCTCCTACTATTTCCCAAAATGAAACTCTAAAAAAAAACTAACAACAGAGTTGGTGCAGTGGCCTATACTATACACAAACGTCCAATCACTTCCTTCCAAGTTCAATGAATTTCTCGCTTTTGTCCAGTTACATAGACCCTACATTATATTTATCACAGAGTCTTGGCTTCACCCTGCTCTTACGGATAGTTTGTACCACATCAACTCATACACATTGTATCGTGACGATAATAAGCAGGCGATTGGACACAGAGGAGTATGTGTATATGTTAGTGATAATATAACTGCTAATTTTTCAATTACTTCCATCCATAATGATTGGGATGGAATAGACAATGTCTTCTTGAAAATATCAACAGCTAATTCGTCTATATTGATTGGGTGTGTGTATCGTCCACGACCATGTTCTGCTGACATAGAATTCACTGGTTTCATATCAAGCTGCGCTGCCTCTGAAGATAACATCTTCATCACAGGAGATTTCAATTGTCCCGATATAAAGTGGCCTCTTATAAGTCTTCCCTCACCGAAGTCTCCATCTTTTCCTTATGCAGAGGTTGTGATGAACACTTGTCTACAACAACTAGTTGACCGGCCTACAAGATTTCGAATAGGGCAAACACCGTCTCTTTTGGATCTCTTTATAGCCTCCGATGAGAACATCATATCGAATATAGATTATCTTCCACCCTTTGGCAGATCCGACCACCTTGTGCTTTCGACCAGTCTTCAACTACAATTTCCGGTTCATTCAAGCAGATGCAACAAGACAGTGAGGATTATAGATTACGAGAAGTTATCTCGTGTTCTCGGCGCTAATACTTGGGAATCCCTCAAGAAATTGGGTGATGTTGACTCAATGTGGACTGGGTTTTTGAGGATTGTTGAGAGTGCCTTGGGTGATTGTACTAACTACAAGATAATTAGGCAGAATCCAGTAAAACCGTGGATCAACAAGTATATTTTGGAAATGATTCGCCGCAAGAAGTCCCTATGGCAGAGGTTTTTACGCTCTCGGACTGAAACAGATTACGACACACACCGCAGCTATTCGAACTCATTATCGTCAATCATCTCAAGTTCAAAAATGGATTACGAAAGGCGTCTTGCCACCTCGAAAAATAAGAGAAAATTCTATAAATATCTTCGTTCTACTATGAACACTAAAGTGAGTGTTCCTATTGTTAAAGATTCTACTGGTAAATTGTGTGCATCACAAATTGAGTCCGCTGATATTTTGTCAGAAACTTTTGCATCTTACTTCGTTGCTGAACCTGATGGGCAAATTCCCTCGCCATCCACACTTCGTGTCAGACAGAACCTCCAGAACATATCCATCGATGAGGAAACAATTCTCAAATATCTGCTCAAATCTAAGAAGGGATCTTCCCGGGCCTTGATGGTATCTCAACTGAGCTGCTATCACGTTGCGCGAACGAGCTGACTAAACCACTCTTCATATTGTTTTCCGAATCACTTGCAACTTCCACACTGCCAGGAGATTGGCTCAGGGCATCGGTCACACCTGTTTTCAAGAAGGGTGACAAATCTTCCCCTTCAAATTATCGTCCCATAAGCTTGCTGCCCACAATTTCAAAAATTTTAGAGAGAATTATCAGTGACCAACTTCTTGATTTCGCTCTTTCTCAGAATGTTTTACCTGATGAACAACACGGATTTGTGTCAGGTCGCTCCACCCTGACCAACCTCATTTCTGCCATTGATGATTGGACCAGGGCCTGGGATCAAGGTTTGAACACCGACGTGGTTTATTTAGATTTCTCCCGTGCCTTTGACAAAGTACCGCACAATCGACTGCTGAGTAAGTTGGAGCATTTTGGTGTTCGCGGAAACTTGCTGAGCTGGATAAGAGCCTTTCTCACTAATCGTTCTTTCCGCGTCAGAGTGGGTAGTACATACTCCTCGGAAGATAAGAAAGTTACCAGTGGAGTCCCACAGGGATCAGTTTTGGGGCCAGTGCTCTTCATACTGTACACTGCCGATCTCCCGTCCTCAATTCGATCCACCTGCCTGTTCTATGCTGATGATGCCAAAATATACAGTTGCCCTGAGCTCAATCCGGGAGTCCTACAGCGGGATTTAGACTTGCTGGGTGAGTGGTGTGATGATTGGCTCCTTCCGCTGAATCTTGAGAAGTGTTGTGTGATGCACATTGGCCATGGAAATTCTGACATCACTTACCGCTTGGGTGGACGAGTGATTCAGACGGTCACACGCCATTCGGATCTTGGTCTTCTGGTTGCCGATGACCTAACCTGGACTGACCACATTGCGTCTTTGTCAGCCAAAGCCAGAAAAGTCACTTGGCTGCTCCAGAGGAACTTCAACAGATGTGACATCAAAACTGCAAAACTGCTGTATGAGACATATGTCCGACCGATCATGGAGTATGCCGGCCCTGCTTGGTGGGTTGTCCGGAGGGGTGATGCGGCACTGTTGGAATCGATCCAAAGATGGAATACCAGAATCCCTTACGGTTGGTTACGCCCCTGCTACGAGGAAAGACTCCAATTGTTTGGGTTGACCACTTTTGCAGAGCGCCGTGGGAGAGGTGATATCATCGTGACGTACCGGGCCATCAACGGTCATTTCGGCGAATCAATCGGAGACATGTTCGTGAGGAACCAGAACCATCTCCGAGGACACAGTTTCAAGCTGGCGAAGGAGAAGTTCAAGACAACTCAGCGCCAGTTCTTCCTTTCTAACAGGGTCTTTGACGTCTGGAATGGTTTGCCGCCCTCGGTGGTAAACGCTCCCTCCGTAAATGCTTTCAAAAACCGTTTCGACAGTTGTGGAAGCTTTAACTCTGTTGATGTGCTGTGAGTGCGGTTACGGTTCAGTGTTTTTATGTGAATATATATTGGTTGTTTATATGAGAATTCTTTTTATTTTGTACTGAGTTTATAGGCTCTGCCTCAACTCTTATTTTCATTAATAATAATAATAATAATAATAATAATAAAGGGACTCCGATATAATTTGCCTCAAATCGAGCCATGTTGCCAAACATGCATAAATGACTTAATAAACAGGGTGTTTGTTCTCAGACTCTTATCCCATACAAATTGGAAAAATTATTGGAAACACTTCGAATTATTATGTTTGGGGGACATCTTTATCCTGTCTTTATCTTGTCCCTTTCAAAATTTTAGAGAGATTTGATTCTATTTAGAATAGAATCAACTATAGAAGAGTCGTTACAGAATTGCCAGGGGGTTTCAGGAAAAATAGGAATTGTTGTGATGAAAACTCAGAATCAGGGATAGCATTTGTGGATTTATCAACTGCATATGATACAGTATGGAAAGATGGATTAATTTATAAACTCTATAATCATTTAAAATGTGGAAAAATGGTTAGCCTATTAGAAAATATGTTATCCGACAGAAGGTTCCGAGTTTTTGTCGATAATAATAGTAGTAATTTCGAAACTTTGAATAATGGTCTTCCACAAGGTTCAGTTTTGGCACCTCTTCTATTCAATTTGTATTTGTGTGACATTCCAACTACTTCTTCGGAAAAATTTATTTATGCTGATGATATTGCTCTGGCTTTTCATCATTCTAATTTTCAAGCAATAGAAAGTTCCCTTTCCGCAGATTTGGATATAATGAAAAATTATTTATTAAAGTGGCGTTTGTGCCTGAATGAAAATAAAACTGAGGTTTCATGTTTTCATTTGAATAATCATCAGAAATATAGAAAATTGAGTGTCACTTTCGGTTCTTCTCCCTTGAAACATAATTTCAATCCTAGAAACCTGGGAATTAAACTTGATTCCTCTCTGAATTTCAACGCCCATTTAGATGATCTGCGTTTGAAGCTTAAAACTTGAAACAATATTCTTCAGAAACTAGCTGTTACCTCATGGGGCGCTGATGCAACAATACTTCGTACGGTTTTGCTAGCTTTGGTTTTTTCTGCTGCTGAATATTATTGCCCTGTTTGGTTGAACAGTGTTTATGTAAAAAAAAAATTGTTGCTCAACTATATTTTTTTATGAGGATTATTACTGGTACTATCAAGTCTACACCTACTCCTTGGTTACCATTCCTCTCGAATATTGTCCCTCCCCATATTCGCAGAGAGACAACAGCTTTGAATTTTTGGAACAAATTCAATTCCTTTCCAAATTCATTTCCCATACTCACATATATTCCAGATAATAAGTTCCCCACATTGAAGTCGAGTTAACCTTTTTGATAAAATTTTCTGATTGATATGAATAGAAGCGACAAAGAAATTTGGCAATCTGAATGGAATGTATTCAATTTTCTCAATGAAAATCTTATTACTGATCCTTCCATCAGAGCTCCTGGTTTTTTTACCTCCCCAGGAGAAATATACGGTCTGTTCTAAATCGTATTTGAACAGGCCATGGACGATGCAACAGCATGCTCTTCCGATAGAATTCGGTTGAGAACCCTAGTTGTAAGTGTGGGGAAAATGAGGAGACAATAGAACACCGTATGAAAATAGTCCCATTTATGAATTTCAAGATGGTTTCGAGGCTACACATAAAGTAACAAATGCATTTCTGAAATGCGTGGTTAATTTCAAAATAATATAATTTATTCTAAATAATTGGTTTCTTTTCTGCTCTTGTCTTTTTTCATTTCAGATGAAGAATTGCGAGTCGTTTTGTGAGGAATCTGTCTATTTGAGACCATTGACAGATAACATGAAGATGTTTTCTAGGATCACGCTGAGGACTTTCAAAATTTCTCTGATATTTAATATTTTTAGTAAATTTTTCACAGGCGAGGTAAGGGTTTTTTCAGCTGAGGTTTTATACCTTTCCTCATTTAATCACACTGCAGACCTTTATGGTTTTTCTGTGTTGCACCAACCTCAGCTAGGTACTTTTCTGTTTCAATATGTATTTTATTATTTCAGCTCTCTGAATCAGAAGAATATATATATGAACCAAAAAAATCTTAAAAAATTGAATTTTTGAAAAAATTCAATTGTTTCATCATGCTCACAATCTAAAAAAATTAGATCCGAGTTTTAAAATAAAATGTTCAAATTTTCTCGTCTGAGATGTAACACCCTGTATTTTTAATTGTGATGACATATAGTATGATATATTCACAATATTATTTCATTCTCAGAATATACTATCGTCTGTTGGAAAGTAATCACTTGCTTTCGAGACAAATTTTGTAAGTTTTCAGTTATATTGTTTTATTTCTAATGATTTTTTCTTAAGATTGAAATACAATCTTTGATTATTTTCACATTTTGATTTTATGTCGTTTCCTTTGTTTCTTATGTTGATTTGATGTACGCTTATTTCTTTTCATATATTGATATATTTCTTCTATATCTTTTCAGCATTTTTCTATTCATCAATGTAGATTATAATTGTATCAATCTATGTGCTCAATTTCAATCCTGGAATAATCTGGTTTACCTTTTCACAAATTCGAGGTAAAATGGGTCAAATTGAAGGATTTGAACCTACTGGGGAAATCATTATGAAAGATTCATTGCCTTCTAGACTATACCTGAAATTTTCTTGTTCATTTTTTCCACTGAGGCAAAATCAGTATTTTGTATCGAAAATAGATTAGTTGGATCATGAAAATAAATACTGGTAATAACGAAATTTATCGATAATTACTATTCAAAAGAACGAAATTAATGTCCTTATCATTCGTGATAAATAAATGAAAAGAAAGTAAGTACGTAGATATATAACGAAACCATTAGTGTGGAATGAATTAATTATATTGTTATTACCATAATTAATTTCTTCAGATTTCTGTTCAAGGTCTAAGCGGGACATGAACGATAATAAAAAATTCACATCATTATTTCTTCGTCCCAATAGACAAAATTGATTTCGGAATCAGCAGCAATAATTCACTCACCCTACTCGAATCGATATAGGTATAGTTATGGGCTGTTTTACTTTATTGTAATTCGTTTCCCTTTGGATACCGCTAATACACATTATTGTATCCATGTCACAAATTTCTCTCATGGGGCTATATATATTCTCATGTTGTTCAATGAATAGATCGTGATGGAATTGATTGTAAAACACGGAAAATTTCCATTTTTCCAATGGATTTAATGACCGTTTCAGTTCATGAAAAATTCACGACCATTAGGAACCTATCTATTCCATAAATCATTGTGGGAAATGGTCACATAAGAAAGTTTTTTTTTTTCATGGTTTTTATAAAGTTTCTGTTTTCCTTCATCCTGGAATTTGACTGGATAAATCTGTGTTCTGTAATGAATTCCATCACCATTAAAAGAATTGACTATACACGTTCTCCCGAACTAATATGAATGTCTATAAGCTCATCACATTAAAATTTGAGTCCATCGCGACACAATAGTTTTTTATCATTATTATTGCGTTGTATCACAAAACTACGATCATCCATTGCTATTTACACAATTTGAACTTCGCACTCACTCACAAAGTTGAACGGAGCACTTCTTCCATTGGCAGTCCTTGGGAATATCCAGAAATGACTCTTATGATTCCTCACTCAATAAAAAAAAATTACAACGGATCATAATACAGGTCAGTTTTAAGATTTGATTTGGAAAGAACATTAAATGTTATTGTCATTTTAACTACTGATAGAAAAACATGCTTCATTGCGGATTACATTTTTTTACCATGCCAAATAATACAGGGTGTTCCTGAACTATGGGAAAAATGGGAGACAAGTTAGATTGTTAAAGTTTGATTTTTAAAATTTTCTGAATTTTCCAACAAAAAAACTTATTTTCGTTTGCACCTCCAATTTAGGAACAACTTGCATATGAATAACTGATAGATTAACGCCGATAACTCTTTACTTTTGATGGAAGGATGAAACTCATTGAAAAAGAAATAAAATATAACAAAAAATGAATTACAGGTGATCTGAAATACGGTAGTTAAAGGGGTGAGCTTTGGAGTGAAAAAAGTACTATATCAGAAAGTTAAATTGCGAAGTTGAAGGTTATAAAAAAATTATGAAACTTTTGCATTGCAATATTTCCACATGACCCAATTGTTTGTTTTAATTTTTTCCTTGAAGAAATATTTTTGTTTTTACAAAATTTAGTGAAAACTAACTATTTTATGTCCTGTACCTACCTGTAGTTCCTTTGATTGAAAATTTTTTGTTCAGTCATTCAATATAGAAAAAAGGACTGCTTTTCAATCAAAATTCTCATGTCAAAATATCTGATCGTTAAAAAGAGTAGGTTTCTTTCTTTCTTGTTCATTATTGAAATATCCACTTTTCGGTGGTATGAAAAAATATTTACCTATTACTATGGTAAATATTCTCAGGAAATACAAATAATTGTGTTGCCAGCTGTGAAACGGTTTTAAATGCACAAAATTTACGTTTTAACTACTCAAAATTATATTAATAAACAAAAACTCACAAATCAATTAAAAATGTGGATCGCAAGAACATACAAAAAAGTGTTTCGAAATATTGAAGAAAAGATTTTAAAGAGGATTTCATTTAAGGGAGTCGATTTATTAAATTCTTATTCAAATCTCACTGATCCCTCATCTGTAAACATCAACAATTTCATCCGAATAATTAACTTTCTTGTAGGTTTTTTTTGTTCCACATTGGAGCATTTTTCAGAAATTCAGAAAAAGCAGATATTTTAATGTGAGAATTTCTGATGAAAAATTAGGATGTTTTGTATATATTGAGTCCAAATATGGTGAAAAAAATTCAAATTTAAATAAGTTTGGGACATGAAAAGTAAGTTCTCAAAAAATTTCTAGAATTTTCTCTAAAAATCGATATAAAAAATTATTTGAATTTTTGATATAAATTTCGAGGTCATGCAACAACCGTAATACAAAAGTTTCACATCTTTTTTCACCTTGCCGTATATCGAGATGAACTTCTTTCAAGTCTCAAAAGCTCACCTCCTTTTTTCTTTCATTCTTGTTATATTTTCTACCCATCCTCATCTTTTTTTTTTCACTCTTTACCATTTTTGAAGACCCAGAGGTCTATAAACTCAGTTGGAATGTAGAACATTATCTTCAATGACTATTTCACTATAGTGTTTCATTTTGAAAAACTACCATAGCATCTATCCCACCTTTTGGAACAGCTATAGCTGTTTTTCTGTGATGAAATACTGTCAGATATAGATATATCTTATCTCTGTCCTGTCAATATTATAAAAAGAATCTATTCGATTTTGCAGTGTATAGTTGTTTCTTGCCTTGGATTCGGAATAATAAAATTTTGAAAATATACAGGGTGTTCCACGAAGAACTTTACATACTCTTACCACATATAGAGTCGACCGTCAGCATCACAAAATTGCCACTTATGAATGTCTCCTATCATTCCTTGCCAATATACAGGATGTTTTATTCGTTCTGACCGCAATTTCAATTGACTATATTGCTGGTACCGTGAAACAGAATTTAATGATTTTTTCAGTATTTGGAACTCTTGGAACAAGTATTCAGAATATCATTTTTCCAGTGCCGTACTCAGAAAAAACAATTTTGACTGCTGATGTAAAAATGACCACCCTATAGGCCTATTTCTGATTTTTTTTTACATAAATTCGAAATGCATAAACACATGAACATAATTCAATCATTCAAATTGTTGTCACACCCCTAAACGTTTCATGGTGATCTAACAAATCTGAAAAAGTTGTGAATTTGTCGAAAATGAAAACTTGCATCTTCATTCTGGAGATCATGTTCATTGAATGTTCTCATAAAATTACAAAATTTTGAATTTGTGATAGTGAGGAAATCAATTTGTCACTAATCTGCGTATTTGTAGAGCTCAGGTACGTAGTTAGAGGGTGCGCTAAGGGGCTGAAGCCCCCCTTTTCCGAAACTATAAAAATATCAGGAACCTGTGTTGAATTATACTTATAGACTTGTGAATTATTTGATACCCATAGGTTTATACCCAAATTAGCCCCCCCAAAAAGAATTTCTGGCTACGTCCCTGTCAGAGCTTCACACTCAACGTGAGTTTTTCAATGAGAATCTGGTAGTTTCCACCTCGAGCATCTACAATGAGTAAAATTCATGTTATAAGCTGCTTGTAAACTTTACGAAGCTTTTTCAAACAATTATTATTTATGAGTTTTCGAGAATTTCAATATCGACTACGTCTATGATTTTTTTTTACTGAGTGTTCTTGAATGCATACATTAAGAATCGACATCGACAACATACCTTCAATAAATTGTAGTCAAGAGGTAATATGATGAAAAAATGGTAAATGAAATTCCCAACTTTTTCAGATCTGTTAGATCACCACCAAACGTTCAGGGGTGTGACAAAAATTTGAATGATTGAACTATGTTTATGTGTTTATCCATTTCGAATTAAAGTGAAAAAAATCAGAAAAAGGCCTATAGGGTGGTCATTTTCACATCAGCATTCAAAATTGATTTTTCTGAGTACGGCACTGGAAATATGATATTTTGAATACTTCATCCAATAGATGCCGACAAGAGTTCCAAATACTGATAAAATCATCAAATTCTGTTTCACGGTACAAGAAATATAGTCGATTGAAATTTCGGTCAGAACGAATGAAACATCCTGTATATTGGCAAGGAAAGACAAGAGACATTTATAAGTGGCCATTTCGAGATGCTGACGGTATACCCTATATAAATATGGTAGGAGTATGTAAAGTTCCTCGTGGGACACCCTGTATTTAAGATACGAGTTCATCCTGATTTTTTGATATCAAAAGTGATAAACTAGAGAATCATTCGTATGATTCTCAGGAAATATGCCGAAAAAACAATCTATCTTGTGACAATCTTTTCGAGTACTTGTTTGAAAATTTAATTTAACTGATTTCTGAGAATTATGTTAAAATTAATGAATACAACGAATGAAAAATAACAAAACTTTCAAGGATAATATCAGAATATGTTCAATAGATCCAGTGGTATCTGACAAACAACTATTTTGCAGAGAAAAAATATTAATATGAAGAACATTTATAACTATCTACACATATTCTGACACATTTCAAAATTTAGATAGAGGACTCATCAACCAAGTTTCAAACTTTGTTTTACAAGAAAAAGAGGGAAAACTCTGGGATTCATCAGAACTATCAAGAAAATCTCAATATTTCCTGCAAAATAAATTCCGGTGAGGTTTCATATCTGGATTCATCTTCCATCTTGGTCCTTCTCCTATGTTCCTCCTTTCTCTAGGTTCTACCAGCCCAGAAGACTCGGATGGACCGCTCAGTGCAGTGCATGCGAACTATGCAGATCTTTCACATTCGAGGACCATTTATTAGCTGTAACAACACGAATCCATTAGTAAGCCCCTCACGTGCCTGCCCAACTCTCCTCATCTCCTATGGACTTCCCGTTAAGATGTAAAGCTTTTTAAACTTCATCTATTTCTCCCGCAAGTCGAATAAAGGCGTTATCTGGCCCTGAGGGTTGCAGCTCCCCGAATGAATCTTATTTGGACAAAGGGGGAAAATTTGTGGCCGAACTAGGATGAAGTTGAAATACTGTGCTGATTAGGTGGAATTTATTTAGGATGAAGGGGAATGGGAATTGACTGAGATGCATGTGTTGGTTTTTAATGACTTCGGATTCTGTTTCATTGGAACTTTCGTTTTTATCACTCAGAGTCTCTCATTTCCAAGTCAAACCTGTTTTATCTCTTGATGAAGTTTTCTACACATTGATAAAACCTAGAAACTTTTACAGCAAATTTGATTAGCCTACGATATTTGACAGGCCAGAATGTTGCCTCAAAATGCGACAGGGGTGTACCAGACTCAGAGTGTTACGACTTTGCACTTGCAGTTCTGTTTTAAAGAGTAACGTGTGATGTGTGATATACACTGCGCAAAAAAAATCAACGCACATTATGGCAATCTCAAATTTATTTTACAACTGAAGGTGTTCTCAATGATAATTATTTTTATTAGAATTAGGAATGCACTTTCAACGCTTTTCTTCAATACAGATGTTTTTTCCCAGCAGGAATAAAAAAAGATGATATTATCAGATTTTGAATGTATTGGCTCCATTATAAAATCAGTTGTTCTCGATCAATTCTGGTGATCAATAGTTTTTCTTTCGTTTGATTTTCTACACTCGATCGCTATGCAACGCAAAACACGCAATTTGACCCAAGAGGAATGTGCCCAAGCGGTAGTTTTGCGAGAAGAAGGGTGGACATACACAAGAATTGCAGAAAGGTTTGGAGTTTCCCATACAAGTGTTGCAGCGATTCAGGGAGACAGGTATGAATGTCCGAAGACCAGGACAGGGTAGACCACGGGTAACAACTGACATTCAAGAACGTTACTTGAGAGTTTCTTCGTTGAGACAACGGTTTGAAACCGCTTGCCTCCTTCAAAATCAGCTTGAGCAAACTCATGGGGTGCAAATTAGCACTCAGACAATAAGAAATCGCCTCAGAGAATATGATTTAAGGCCTTGTGTCGCGGCAAGAGACCCAGCTCTTACTCCAGCCCATCGAAAGGCGCGTTTGGAATTTGCGAGAGAGCATATCCATTGGGAACAGACAAATTGGGAAAGAATTCTCTTCACAGATGAGTCTAGATTCTGCCTCTACTATTGTGATCAACGTTCCCAACGTATACAGACGTCCACATGAAAGATATGCTCAGTGCAATTTCCTGAATACTACTGGTATCGAGAGAGGATCGATTATGGTATGGGGTGGAATATCTTTGACTGCTCGTACAGACCTAGTGGTCGTTGATAATGGAGCTATGAATGCTGATAGGTATATAAGGAACATTCTTGAAGAGCATGTAGTGCCATTTGCCCCATACATTGGTGAAAATTTCATTTTTATGGACGATAATGCCAGACCCCATCGTAAGCGCATCGTTCAGGAGTACCTTGAAGAGGTTGAAGTCTCTCGAATGGAATGGCCAGCAAGAAGTCCAGATCTCAATCCGATTGAGTGGGTTTGGGATAACTTTGATAGAAGGCTGAGAAGTTCAGAAAATCATCCAGCTACTCTTAATGACTTAGGAATCCAACTCGGAGAAATCTGGGAAGGATTAGATCAGAACATTTTGAGATCACTCATTTTGAGTATGAACCGTCGTTGCCGAGCTGTAATTAACGCAAGGGGTGGAAATACCAAGTATTGAATCAGTTATCAGCATTTCAGTATTTTGAAAATTGTTCATTTCTCTTCTTTCACATAAGATTCGGTGAAATCCTGAATTTTTCTTCCATTTAATGTGTCTTGTTTCGTTCAAAACCTTCCCGAGAGAACATAAAAAATAAGTAATGAAGTCAATGTAGAGTTAACTTTCATTAAAATTCTCGATGAATTGCGTTAAGCCTTTTTCTTCTCCTCGCGGGATCTTTTGGAAATCAAAATACCGAATCCTTCTCATTAGTAGATTTATATTTGCTCTTACAACCGGGCACTGCACAAGTACGAGGCATAGTACTCAAATCAAAGATTTCCGAGTTGAATTACCAGATCAAGACGTCTCTGTAAGTGATTTTCTTCTTCACTTAACTTTTCTTCTTCAATGAAGAGTCCCTCACAATTTTTATTTAAATCTCATCTCATATCTCTGGGAAGATTAGGCATACTCGCAATTTTGGCACAAATTTTGATTATTTGGACCTTAATTCAATAATATACGTCGTTTTTAAAATTTCTTGCTCATATACCAAATTTTTCACTATATCCCCAAAGAAAGAAATCATTGGGAGATAAATCTGGAGATCTGGGGGCCATTTGATCGTCCTATTTGTCAGAAAAAGTCGTCCTCAGATATTCAGTGACTATTCTCAGGTTATGACTGATATTCAAAGTTGTTGATCTTCTTTCGCCATATGGAAAAAATTAAAGAAACAAACAGAATTCAATATAAAATTTTTCCCAATGTTCAATCGAGTTAATTTTGTTTCGATTTAAATACAACTTACCTCTGTAATGTAGATTTTGCTCCATCGTTGGACATCCTTTGTGCTGAAAAAGATTCAGAATCTTAATGCAAATATTTCCAGAGATTCACTTTAATGTAAGACAATTTTTGTATATTTTTCACTGCCCGCTGAAAAAAAATTGAATGAAATACTTGCGACATGTAACAACTCAACAAAGACAAATATTGTTGATTCTGACGATTTTTCCAAACACCTATTTTCTCCGAATAAATTTTCGGGATGATGCAACCTTTAATAATCTTAATTCTGAATGCAGATGCGGTAAATTTTTACTAATACTGTTTTCAAAATTATACGCTCAAGTAGAACATCTCTGTTTCATTTAGTTATATTGGTACCATAATTCCATGAAAAACACGCTGTAACTTTGTGAATATCCACTTTAAAAAAACACAAACTGCAGGTTCATACAATTTTGAATTCATGCATACATTCGTGCTACAAAACTTCCCACTTTCCACTCAAATTCCTGAGGGGGTTGCTACCTTCTCCAGGGGGTTGTAAGTAGAAACAAGCCTTGTATATCAGATCATGTCCCCCTGTGATCAAAAATATACCTGACTGAGTGTTTTCACAAATTCTGATTCGCTGTTGACTTTTGAGTGTTGGCACTTTTAAATAAATTTCAAGCTGCACTCTTACCCTGCATTGGGATGACAAATGACAAGACATATACAGATCGGGAAAATAGAATTGGAGACATCACAGTTTCTAAAGTAAATTCGAACAGAGCCATATTCTAGAGGAACAGAGGCAGATTCAAAACCTGAGAGGGAAGTGATATCGAATGAAAGGCTGGGCCGACAGATACGGTTGGGTGGGGATGTAGAGCACAATATATGGTACGCGAAGTGTCGAATAGAATCAGTAACACTCCAAACGCGGTATGGGTGATTTCAAATGTGTTGTAAATGAATACGACAATTTCATTCCAGTCTGACGCGAGGAATTTATTTGCCTCAATGAATGACACCAATAATTTAATGTGGAATTTAGTATTCAGGTTCTTTCCCGCCAAAACTTGTTCGAAAATAAAATTAATTCTAGAAAATGAAAAAATTTAAAAACCAAAATACTCTCTACGAGAAAAAATTAAAAAACAAAAATTTATTCTATGAAAATACAAAAACGGAAACAAAAACGAATTCTTAAACATTCGGAATTGAAGATCGAAAAATTCAAATTATATGTTCGAGTAATCCACCTTGTTGTGCCAAACAGTAGCCAAATCTATTATAAAGAGATAATCTCACGTCTCTGAGAAGATTAGGCTGAGAAGATTGCTATTTTGGCACAAATTTGGAGAGCCGAATGTGTGTATCGGCCTATCTCCAAAGGCCTAAAAGAAGTTATTGTCTCTGCAATAGATTAACCAACGAAGTACCATTTTATGATTTGAATTTTTGTTTAACCGTAAACATTTTGATTTACGCTAACCTATTTCATTTTCAAACAGTCTAAGTATCACATCTGACGTTCGGATGAGACTAATGTGCATCGCAATTCCCGGCAGCCGAGACTTGCCATTCCAACAGTCCAGTCCCTTATTTATTATCGAATTGCAATGAGATTTCGATTCTTCCACTGTTCTACTGGACTCGGAACTCATCCGAATTCAACACTCAAATTCCTTTGTTTCCATAAGGATTTTCTTTATCTGTATCTGTTGAAAATTGAGCGTTGCACCCCTCTAACCTCATCCGCAGCTACGCCTATGGTAACGTCGCAGCGCCGCGTCCACTCCAGCAAGTACAGCTCTATGGCCAGCTGATTGACTGCTCTCGTCAAATTAACCTTCCTCTATGTATTAATCAGCTGACAGAGTAACTCATGTTCATTAATTGAATCAATTAATCGTTATTTTTTGTATTCCAGTGAATAGACCTCCTCTTGTGCTAATCTTGTAAATAAGAATTTTCAAAAATTAACCTCGCTAAATAACTGCTCATCTCGCATTTTTTGGAGTAAGTAATCATAAGAAAGTGAGTGAATTCTTAGAATTATTCAATGTTGCATTTTTCATGTTATTTTTCTGCTTCTCATGAAGTTTAAAAATTTGTCCACGTTTCAGATCATGAAAATCTATATAAATATTGGTAATATTCTCATTTCATTCAAATAAAATCCCTATTGCATTAAACTAAAGTATTTGAATCCTCTAAGATATATATTTTGTTATACTTTTGCAGGTCTCATAGATTTCTCAGATATCTCTAGACTCCTCACACGGAAATGATTACTTGCTCCAAGAATGAACATTCTCATGTTTCTCTGTGGTGATAAATACTGATTTATTATAATCTCATGTGCATCTCATTCTCTTAATCAGTTCATCTCATTTCTCAACTATTCACTTCTCATAACAGTTGCTAATTATTTTTCTTGAGTTTCAGATGAATGAAAATCCTTAAACGCAAAGGTGAATCATGGAATCTTCTCTCTCAATGAAACCAAGTGAACTTCTCTGAAGTATTAAAACGATCAAGTAGTTTAGACATTGAACCTGATTGACAGTCTTAGTCCCTGCTTCACCTTGAGCGGTCTCCTCTGATATTGGTAAAACCATTCAACTGGTATGATCTCCTCATTATAATTAAGAACCCTTAGCCAGTAAGATCTCAACTGTGAATCAATTGATCAATTAGCATCCTCTTATAGACTAACGTTATAGATTAAAAATATTGTTTTCTCGATTATGATATTCTAGCATTGTGATAATCTCAATGAAAAACAGACTTAGACTACTGAGTTTTAAATGCACGTGTCTCCTCTAAGGCCTGATCTCCCTTTTATTACAACTCAGTCTACTCTAATGATTCATTATTCAACCTTCTGTTTTTTTGATGGTATAACGAGGCCCTCGCAATCAATTTGGATTGCTCTATCACTGTAAACGTTGAGTTTAATTTCGAATTAATGGAACTGCCTCAAAGTCTTAGTCTGACTTCATCTGATCTCATTTTGAACTTCCCTAGATCACCTCTGTTTTAAGTTGAATAATGTCACTCTGAGTTTATAGATGACTTTAATATTTACATTTGACTGTATTAACTTCATGCGGGCGACTTATTCATCTTATGATTGTGAATGATGCCAATAAATGTTTTTACACTACCATCTTCAACTCAATTATCTGGATACAGCCCTTCACAGTAATTTGACAAAATTTGAACAGTATCTCTGCTTGAGAATAGCTCTGGTCTCACGTCTCATCACAAAGGCCACAATTCCGAAAAAGACTAAATCTCCACCATAATGAATTTATCCGTGAATATAAAGACCTCAACTCCGAAAACCCACAGCCTGTAAATTTCCCTTCCTGGTGAAGATTTCCATATTCTCATCAGACCCCTGCCAGAAGGCCGTGCATACAGCGTTGTTGGGGTCGGAGAAAAAAACCGAATATGAGAAAATATGCGAGGTCATAATAGAAGTTGTTGATGGCCTGCCTTCGCCCGGGACATAATTAATGTTTACAAGTTTGCCGAGAACGTAACGCACAAGGAAGCAAAGCCTAGGCAGCGGTAAATGCATCATAATAGAAGTCCCGTGTCTCAGATTCAATTAATGATTGTAGCGGAGGAACGTGGACTGGGAGAGCCTCGGAGGGTTTTCCATTACCTCAGCTTTTCTGTGGGGCCAGGAGTCATCTATCAAATGAGCCCGACATCGAGCATGCAAAGTGCACATTAGGCCGTACGAAAAGATTCCGGATCCGCCATTAAACAAACTTCTTATTTTGTCCTCTCTCTTATGTCGGGATTGTCAACGATTTTTCAAGACGAGCAGCTACAACCGCTCGGAGTGAGGTGGCGGAATGCTTTCATGGTTTCTCGTCTGAAGGCGACATGATGGATTTCTAGAGGAGATATTCATCGGGTTGTCTCTACTTGCTGCATAAGGATTTTCTTATTACAGTATTTGCTGCAACAGAGTCCCCAAACAAGTGTAGGTGAGATTAAAAACTGAAAAATAATTGGAGTCTGTTCAGAATAGTTATTTATGAAATGAGTGTTGAAAGTGACGTTTTATTTTGTGAGTGGAAAAGTTGTGAAAATACCATACAATGTTTTTTGTACAATTGCCCTATTTTGATAACGAAATGGGCGAATTTGCAATGACAATAAACTTCAAAATGCATTTTAATATTCAAATAATCAAAAGGTTGTTTTGAATGGCATACGTTGCTAACGTTATGATTACTAACAAATGAGAAATGACGCTATCATTTGAATTTCATTCCTGTCCAATTTTCGTCTTTAGTTTTTAACTGCTTAATATGTTTGTCGAGAGTCCAATTATTAATGAAGGTGACGATTTGGTTGTTCCTCTGGCTATTGAAGAGTCTGCAAGAAGAGCAAATCTGGAACTCCAACCTCAAAAATCCGTTCAGCAGTACGATATTCTATATAACAATTTCCTGGCCTGTTGTAAATGGAAAAATGTTGAAGGGCACTTCACTGAAACCGTTTTCCTGGCATACTTGGAAGAAAAATAAAAAATATGGAGTTCATCAACTTTGTGGAGAAAATTTTCAATGATAAGGTCAAGCGCCCTTGATAAAAATGGTGTGGATGTTAGTAAATATTTCAAGGTAATAGCATATTTAAAACTTAAAAGTGAAGGATATCGTCCCAAAAAATCGGAAATTCTCACTCGTGAACAAGTTGAAAAGTTTATGAAGGAGGCACCAGATGAGAAATACTTGATGGTTGAGGTTGCAACTATTTTCGGATTATTTGGAGCCTGCCGGCGTGAAGAATTGTCTAATTTATCAGTGAAAGACATCGAAATAACAAATAAATCATTGGTTATGCAACTTCGAAATCTAAAAAACGAAAGTCAGCCGTTCTTCCAGTATTATTGGGAAGTTTGTAGACTATTTTCATAAGTACTTTGTACTGCGCTCTTCTATCATCGTCTTTTTATCCTGAAATACATGAATAATAAATGCACTGCCAATCCAGTTGGTATTGATACATTTGGGAAAATTCCATCTATTGTTGCCGAATTTCTCAAACTGCCAGAATCAAAGCAATATACAGTACACTGTTTTCGAAGATCCTCCGCTTCATTGCTAGCAGAATCAGGAGTAAACATAACGGATATAAAAAAGATGGTTGATGAATCTCTACGAAGGTAGCCGAGGGCTATGTTGATCATTCCATTGCATATAGAAATGTCATTGCTGAAAAAATTCTCCCAACCTCAACAGATTTTGGATCATCATCATCCAATATTGCTATTACCTTAAAATAGGTAATAGCAGATTCAAAACGGAAAAGTGAAGGAAATCGTCCCAAAAAATCGAAAATTCTTACTCGTGAAGAAGTTGAAAAGTTTATAAAAGAGTTACAACTATTTTCGGATTATTTGGAGCCTGTCGGCGTGAAAAATTGTGTAATATATAAGTGAAAGACATCGAAATAACAAATTAATCATTGGTTATACAACTTCCGAATACAAAAACGAAAGTCAGTCGTTCTTTCAGTTTTATTGGGAAGTATATAGGCTATTTTCATAAATACTTTTCACTGCGCCCTTCTGTCATCAAACATCGTCGTTTTTTTCTGAAATACATGAATAATACATTTGGAAAAATTCCATTATTGTTGCCGAATTTCTAAAACTGCCAGAACCAAAGCAATATGCAGGACACTGTTTTCGAAGATTCTCCGCTTCATTGCTAGCAGAATAAGGAGCAAATATTATTGTTATAAAAACATGGTGATGGAATTCTACGACGGTAGCCGAGGACTATGTTGATCATTCTATTGCATATAGAAATGTCATTGTTGAAAAAATTCTCTCAACCTCAACAGATTTTGGATCATCATCATCCAGTATTGTAATACCGGTTTCTACAAGTACTGATGGTGCTGAGGATTCTAGTAATGTGTTGCGAAGTTCCCTAACGTCACAGGGCATTAATGTTAGTAATTGTTCTAGATTTACGATCAATAATAATGTTTATGAGTAATGATTGTTGAATGTTGGTAATAAAAATTTGCAATTGCTGAATTTTTCTCATTTGATTTCATCACGAGAAAATGGAGTGCTAAAAATATATTCAACAGCAATGTTGAAAATATTTTTTACACGCTTCCACGTAAACAATCAATTTTAACATTGTTTGCTGTCATTGAAAGTGTCACTCTCAAAGGCAGTTTTACAAAAAAGAATTTTCGTAACTGCATCCGCATTCAAGATAAAGGGTGTTGAAAAAAAATTTTACACATTTTTTACAATTTAGTCGAAATTACTGGCAACAACACGTCGAGAACTAATTAACGACGACGCCCTAAATGCTCGAGAGAACATGTCACATTAATACAAAATTTATTCTAAACTAACCCTTTTACTTCTATCTGCAACAGAATCATGTGCAACCTGTACTTATACAGGGTGGCCATTTGAAAACGAAACAGACGAGATTACAGACGAAATAAATTTTTTCGATAGAAATGCTCGGACAGGTCGATTTTTGTTTCGAGGGGGACAACTTAAGATGTAGGTTACGGACGCATAGCGCTTCAACCCTTGCTACTACAACCCTCACCACCAATTTTTGAATAGGGAAGATGGAGTGAGTGATACCTCATTTGAAAGGTATTTTTATACTGATTTCAGCACAGTAATTGATTTTTCATTTTATGCATTAGTTCTCGAAATACAGGGTGGCCATTTGAAAACGAAACAGACGAGATTACAGACGAAATAAATTCTTTCGATAGAAATGCTCGGACAGGTCGATTTCTCTTTCGAGGGGGACAACTTAAGATGTAGGTTACGGACGCATAGTGCTTCAACCCTTGCTACTACAACCCTCACCCCCAATTTTTGAATAGGAAAGATGGGGTGAGTGATACCTCATTTGAAAGGTTTTTCACAAAAAAACACTACAAGTGCTATGAAAACACCACTTCATTTTCAAATGCTTAGTCAAGAATATTTCGAGAACTAATGCATAAAATGAAAAAACAATTACTGTGTTGAAATCAGTATGAAAATACCTTTCAAATGAGGTATCACTCACCCCATCTCCCCTATTCAAAAATTGGGGGTAGTAGCAAGGGTTGAAGCGCTATGCGTCCGTAACCTACATCTTAAGTTGTCCCCCTCAAAACAGAAATTGACCTGTCCGAGCATTTCTATCGAAAAAATTTATTTCGTCTGTTATCTCGTCTGTTTCGTTTTCAAATGGCCACCCTGTATGTTAACCTGACTTCTGACCTTTCGTGACTGAATATTGAATACCCAGGATCCACCACTGCATTTCGCACAAGTCTTTTTTTTCAGTTCAACGGTCCATTTTTTCTCCGCGCTTGAAAGTAACCTCAGATCACACATTGGGCTTTCACATCCACAGAACTCCAATTTTTCCGAATCCAATCCGCAGATGAAACGGAGTAATCCGAAAACGACGAAATTTCGGCGGAGTTTACACCAGACTTTCTTCAATGCAGATCTGGCACTCTTCCCCTGCTTGCAATCCACCAGCTATAAATCCTATCCACCGTTCTGGATACATGAGCTGGAGGGAAATTGAATTTGTGAACTGCAACTTTTCTCTTACGGGCTCTCTCCGATTTTTTCGTCGGCCTCATTTCCTCATATCGTCGATTCGAAACTGAAGCGACATTGTGTTCCTTTCAAGTGCCCGAAGTTGTCATCCAAGATTTTCTATTAGCGACATAGGAAATGGAATACTCGATCTAACGTACGGCAGCTATCACAAAGGAAAATATGCCGATGTCATCCTATATTCACATATGAGGGATAGTCATTTAGAGGGCGGAAATTGAAAACCGGACAATGGTGTGGTCGTTCCAACGTTGCCTCTCGTAGGGTTGTGTTATTCAATCATAGATGGCTCTAGATCGGCAGAATTGGCCGAACGTCCATAATATCAATGCAAACTAAACCATGAATTCTGTCATAGTTTTAACGAGTGGTTGTTTAACTATACTGCTCCACAGGAGTTAAGGATATCGTATTCAATTGTTTTGAAAAGTATGTAATCTTCGAGAAAATCCCTGTGAAATCATTTAAAACTCAATAACAACTTGAATCGATCCAATAAAAATCAGTATGAGACATTTCGTTGATTTGGTCGCGTTTTTTCTGTTTGGTTCTTTGCATATGCTTCATGAATGTTCTTATTTTGAAATGGAGTCAGTTTATCAACGGCTTTGATTTGAAACGGATTTTCTGAAAATGTCCAAAAAGTATATTAACAAACGCTTAGGCTAATAGTGGTATCGGAGTGCTACAGAGTGGCCTTACTCAGGTTGTTGTAGCAGAAAGCCAAAGTGTGATATCTCGACTTTGAAATAGGTTCAGGGAGACAGGTTACGTGTTGGAAAGACCAAGGCTTGGTGGGCGACGAAAACCAACACCTGCTCAGGATCGTTTCATCACCGTTTCGGCGAGAAGAAAGCCTACATCTACGTATAGAATGCTACGGAATACTCTTCAAAATGCAGATGAGGTCCATCAGACGACCTATTAATTATAACGGCGAAAACAAGTAGGTAGTCATGGATATCTGGTATTGTTGGTAAATATTGATTGTCAAGTTGACGTCAGTAGACGTACTAATCATAAAATTTTTGTAGTAGCTTTTACGCTGTTTTCAAAATGAATCCCGAAAACAATGAAAATATACCTGCGGATATATTGGTAAGTGTCAAAGCAGTATATCTAAATCTTTTGCCAACCAAATCTCGCAAGTTTATGAACTTGCATATCAGCAATTCATGGATTAGTGCAAAGAAAAAAAAATGTGCAAAACTTTGCGGAGATTTGGTTTATTTCTCAAATTTAACGAAGACCGTCAAGCCATCCACTCTTTGGTCACAGTATTCAATGTTGCGATCCACACAGGATATCAAAAATAAATAAATATTCAAAATAATGAGCAATGTCCAAAAGGCAAAGTGATTGATATATACCAGAAAAGTCTAGGGTTTTTATAAATGAAGAAGTGGATCGGTTGCTGGATATAGCACCTGATAATGTATATTTGATGATAAAGGTTTTTCTAGTATTAAGAATTGCAGGTGCTATGTGTTGTGATGAACTAGTTCATTTTAAAATTGATGACATTGAAGATATGGACTCGGTCCTGGTCGTAAAAATTTTGCAGACGAAAAACAAAAAACCTCGTTTGTTCACCATTAAAGGCGATAATTATTTGCGTTTATTTCGAAAATATATTGTACTACGGCCATCAAATATACAGGAACGTCGTTTATTTTTGAAGTATGTTAATGGGAAGTGTCAAAGAATGGTTGTTGGTATTTACAAAATTAGTGCCATGCCGCCAGAAATTGCAAAATTTTTGAAGTTAGAAAATTGTATACTGGGCATTCGCTAAGAAGAACATCTGCTACTCCTCTTATTGATGGAGGCGGTGACTTCACTTGTCTTAAAAGACACGGAGGTTGGAAATCGAGTACGGTAGCAGAGTGATATATTAAAGAATCACGTATCAACAGAGTGAATACTGCTAGAAAAATATTGCAACCTGACAAAGAAGGTACAAGTACCTGATCAGATATTTCCTCGAATGTTTCATCAACAGTTACGGGGAATATTTTGAGTTGTTCTAACATTATTGAAAATCTTTTGAATGTTCGAAAATTGTTAGTGATAATTTCAGTGGTGCTATGAATTTCGGCAATAATTGTTCCAATATCACTATATATTGTTTCAATATCACTATAAATAACAAATAAATACCTATAGGTATATAATTGCCCAATTAGTTTGTTTTACTAAGTTTGTAAGAGACAATATGTTTTTCTTCGAATTTCAATTAGAGAGCTCAAATGCAATTACTTTTAGTCCTAGGATTAAAAGTGTTGATAAGCAACGAGCAAAATTTGTACGGTAAGGGAATTGATAGCTCTTGCACCTGAAAATAGTACAAAAATGTCAACATTTTTTGATTGTTAGATAAAATAAGTTTTTTGCGTTTTTGCTCCAAAGGCTTTGCCAGTTCTTCCTCCAGAAAATAGTACACCGAGAAAACCCGATTACAACGTTCCTCATCCGTTTTTCTTCTTCCGAATGGACACAAATGTTAGTCGCACACCTCCTTGCAATACTCCATTACAGCCTTGTCTGTTCCTGACTGCTTAATCCCGAAGAAAACTGGCGAGAACGGCAAGCCATAAAATGAATATATAACTGCCCTTTCCATCATTGTGCCGAAAGTTAATTCGGTTTATACGAGATCATTAACATTTATTGGAGCGTAAGCGGAAAATTAAACCGATTTATCCAGGTTTGGATAAAAGGCCGTTTAAAAATTCAATTGGCTGTTTCCCGTCTTCGGACGTTCGAACGATACAGACAGGCCCTGTTTTGCCGCCTGAGGCCCCTCGACGGGCCCGGGGCAGAGTTAAACGTTGCCGTGCCGTTGTCGTAGTTCTTGGTCCTGAAAAATATTCTGTTTTCTTGTATTATAACATGTTTGGTTTATCTATGGGAGATGATTTCCTTTCATTGGGGTCCCGTAGCGGTCTTCAAACATCTGAAGTGCCGAAATATCATCACCTGGAAGGTCGTATCCGGTTTGAAAAAACCCTCACGACCAGAGAGCAACAATTTGTGGATTTTGAATTTGAATATCGAAGGAATTTCAAAAGACAAGTGTGATTACGTCTCCAAATTAGCTGATGAACATGGTATCAAAGAGATTCTTCTGCAAGAAACCCACACGGCAACAGAAAAAAATCCTCGTGGAAGAGGACAGTTGAAAAGATATGTATTAATTGATTTTTCACAAGTTTAGCTTGTTATCTTAAGAAATTATCAGTTCGTAATTTTCCACAGATTCGGAAAGGGGAAATTGATGGAGTTTTTTTTTCATTTCTTTCAAATTTTGTGACATTTCTGTCATAAATATTTATAAACCTCCGAACATTATTTGGCCAAGAAATCTGAATGTTGATGTTTTTTAAATTAGCAAATGCATTTCTAAAATTCATTTGATTTATTCTGAATAATCGTTTTTTTTTTCTGCCTTTGTCTTTTTTCATTTCAGATTAAGAATTGCGAGTCGTTTTGGGAAGAATCTGTTTATCCGAGCCCATCGACGGATAATATGAAGATGATCACACTGATGTCTTTCAAGATTTTCCTGATATTTGATATTTTATGTTATTTTTTTACGGGGAGACAGGTTTTTTCGGCTGAGGTTTTTTCCCCTGGCTGTATAGTATCGTATGATACTAGTGATGATATCGTATGATTCTATAGTATCATACAAAGAATGTTATGATACCCCGTTCTTTTTTCACCTCAGCTTAGGTACTTTTTGTTTCAACATTTTTTGTATTATTTTAGCTCTCTTTTTCATAAGAATATATATATAAGAAAATAGAGTGCTAAAAATATTTTTAAAACGCAACAATCAATTTTAACATTGTTTGCTGTCATTGAAAGTGTAATTTTTAATCGCTGCTCCAAAGGCTTTGCCAGTTTTTCCTCCAGAAAATAGTACACCGAGAAAACCCGATTACAACGTTCCCCATCCATTTTTCGTCTTCCGAATGGGTACAAATGTTAGAAGCACACCTCCTTGCAATACTCCATTACAGCCTTGTCTGTTCCTGACTGCTTAATCCCGAAGAAAACTGGCGAGAACGGCAAGCCATAAAATGAATATATAACTGCCCTTTCCATCATTGTGCCGAAAGTTAATTCGGTTTATACGAGATCATTAACATTTATTGGAGCGTAAGCGGAAAATTAAACCGATTTATCCAGGTTTGGATAAAAGGCCGTTTAAAAAGTCAATTGGCTGTTTCCCGTCTTCGGACGTTCGAACGACACAGACAGGCCCTGTTTTGCCGCCTGAGGCCTCTCGACGGGCCCGGGGCAGCGTTAAACGTTGCCGTGCCGTTGTCGTAGTTCTTGGTCCTGAAAAATATTCTGTTTTCTTGTATTATAACATGTTTGGTTTATCTATGGGAGGTGATATCCTTTCATTGGGGTCCCGTAGCGGTCTTTAAACATCTGAAGTGCCGAAATATCATCACCTGGAGGGTCGTTTCCGGTTTGAAAAAACCCTCACGACCAGAGAGCAAGAATTTGTGGATTTTGAATTTGAATATGGAAGGAATTTCGAAAGAAAAGTGTGATTACGTCTCCAAATTGGCTGATGAACATGGTATCGAAGTGATTCTTCTGCAAGAAACCCACACGGCAACAGAAAAAAATCCTCGTGAAAGAGGACAGTTGAAAAGTTATGTATTAATTGATTTTTCACAAGATTAGCTTGTTATGTTAAGAAATTATCAGTTCGTAATTTTCCACAGATTCGGAAAGGGGAAATTGATGGAGTTTTTTTCATTTCTTTCAAATTTTGTGACATTTCTGTCATAAATATTTATAAACCTCCGAACATTATTTGGCCAAGAAATCTGAATGTAGATGTTTTTTAAGTTAGCAAATGCATTTTGAAAATTCATTTGATTTATTCTGAATAATCCGTTTTTTTTTCTGCTTTTGTCTTTTTTCATTTCAGATTAAGAATTGCGAGTCGTTTTGGGAAGAATCTGTTTATCCCAGCCCATCGACGGATAATATGAAGATGATCACACTGATGTCTTTCAAGATTTTCCTGATATTTGATATTTTATGTTATTTTGTTTACGGGGAGGCAGGTTTTTTCGGCTGAGGTTTTTTCCCCTGGCTGTATAGTATCGTATGATACTAGTGATGATATCGTATGATTCTATAGTATCATACGTTGAATGTTATGATACCCCGTTCTTTTTTCACCTCAGCTTAGGTACTTTTTGTTTCAACTTTTTTTGTATTATTTTAGCTCTCTTTTTCATAAGAATATATATATATATATATATATATATAAGAGAATAGAGTGCTAAAAATATTTTTAATACTAAATGTTAAAAATATTTTTAACACGCAACAATCAATTTTAACATTGTTTGCTGTCATTGAAAGTGTAATTTTTAATCGCTGCTCCAAAGGCTTCGCCAGTTTTTCCTCTAGAAAATAGTACACCGAGAAAACCCGATTACAACGTTCCCCATCCATTTTTCGTCTTCCGAATGGGTACAAATGTTAGACGCACACCTCCTCGCAATACTCCATTACTGCCTTGTCTGTTCCTGACTGCTTAATCCCGAAGAAAACTGGCGAGAACGGCAAGCCATAAAATGAATATATAACTGCCCTTTCCATCATTGTGCCGAAAGTTAATTCGGTGTATACGAGATCATTAACATTTATTGGAGCGTAAGCGGAAAATTAAACCGATTTATCCAGGTTTGGATGAGATGCCGTTTAAAAAGTCAATTGGCTGTTTCCCGTCTTCGGACGTTCGAACGACACAGACAGGCCCTGTTTTGCCGCCTGAGGCCCCTCGACGGGCCCGGGGCAGCGTTAAACGTCCCCGTGCCGTTGTCGCGTGATTACCGCAAGTCTTCGGAATGCGCGCCGATGTTAATTTTATTGTGTTCCGAGGCGAACGAGATTTCGTGGAGTAATTGGCTTTATTAAAATTTATAACGATCCGTCTTTTCGAATTTTCGGATCTTCGCGACTGGGGATGTTCCTTAATGACGCGCGTTGCTGTCGGGTACATCAAAGGATTTTTAGATCTCGCGGAAGACGGTCGAGATGGAGTTTTTGAAGGGAGAAAGGTTTCGCGTTCTTTTTTCCTGTTTTCGACATGGTCGGGAAAAATCTCGTAGAAATCTTGGGATTTGAGGATATTGTTTTTTTATTCATTGAATATTAAATAAACTGCGCAAGAAAATTAACGCACATTATGGAAATCTCAAATTTATTCTACAACTGAAGGTGTTCTCAATGATGATTATTTTTATCAGAATTATGCATGCATATGCATACATTCTTCAATACAGACGTTTTTTCCCAGCAGGAATAAAAAAAGATGATACCATCAGATTTTGAATGTTTTGGCTCCATTCTAAAATCAGTTGTTCTCCATCAATTCTTTTGATCAAAAGTTTTTCTTTCGTTTGATTTTCTACACTCGATCGCTATGCAACGCGAAACACGCAATTTGACGCAAGAGGAATGTGCCCAAGCGGTAGTTTTGCGAGGAGAAGGGTGGACATACACAAGAATTGCAGAAAGGTTTGGAGTTTCCCATACAAGTGTGTCCAGAATGTTGCAGCGATTCAGGGAGACAGGTTTGAATGTCCGAAGACCAGGACAGGGTAGACCACGGGTAACAACTGCCATTCAAGAACGTTACTTGAGAGTTTCTTCGTTGAGACAACGGTTTGCAACCGCTCGTCTCCTTCAAAATTAGCTTGAGCAAACTCATGGGGTGCAAATTAGCACTCAGACAATAAGAAATCGCCTAAGAGAATATCGAGAAGAATATGATTTGAGGCCACGTGTCGCGGCAAGCTCTGACCCCATCCCATCGAAGGGGTGGATTTTGCGGGAGAGCATATCCATTGGAAAGAGGCCGATTGGGAAAGAGTTCTCTTCACAGATGAGTCTAGATTCTGCCTCTACCATTGTGATCGACGTTCCCTTGTATACAGACGTCCACATGAAAGATATGCTCAGTGCAATTTCCTAAATACTACTGGTTTCGGGGGAGGATCGAATATTGTATGGTGTGGAATATCTTTTACTGCTCGCACGAACCTAGTGGTCAATGATAATGGAGCTTTGAATGCTGATAAGTATATCAGGAACAGTCTTGAAGACATGTAGTGCCATTTGCCTCATACATTGGTGAAAATTTCATTTTTATGGACGATCATGCCAGACCCCATCGTGCGCGCATCGTTCAGGAGTACCTTGAAGAGGTTGAAGTCTCTCGAATGGAATGGCCAGCAAGAAGTCCAGATCTCAATCCGATTGAGCAGGTTTGGGACAACCTCAATAGAAGGCTGAGAAGTTCAGATAATCATCCAGCTACTCTTAATGACTTAGGAATCCAACTCGGGGAAATCTGGGAAGGATTAGATCAGAACATTTCAAGATCACTCATTTTGAGTATTCACCGTCGTCACGTTACGCTTAAGATTTCATTCTCTTTTTGTTCATTGTTAGGCAACAATTTATTCTCGTAAAGTTTTGGCTCCTGAAAAATTAGTGCTCAAATTTTTACGCAGGGACCTTTCTTATATTATTAAAAGTTTTTTTCTAATTGTTTCTTATTTCAGAGACTGAGAGAAAAAACCCATATTAAGTTTTCAGGAAAATGCAGAGAACTCCCAGAAAATATTTCAATAGATATCGGTAGATCATGTCGAAAAATATCATAATCTTAATTTTCAGATTTCAAATTTCTTCAGTTCTCCAGAAACGCCTAATAGGCCGTCGAACTTGGTACACTCTGTATAGCTTTTCTTTATTTTATGGGATGTCAATTCCAATGCTCATTTTTCATCAAAAGGGATTTTTTTTCTGACAATTCATTCCTATTATTCTGTGAAAGGACTAAATGTTGGGGATGATCAGCTTCAAATTTCGTTTTCGAAATCCCACCCTGAATGTTCGAATTTTTAATTTTCACGAAGAACAACCTTGAAAGATACGAGAAGGAGCGGAATAAGAAACTGGTGTAGACAATTTCCATCTGGCAGACAAGGCACGTTTCACATAATTCTTGGAAGCATATAATATTATACCGTTGGGTGAACGTAACGCGAACCACCTAATGAGACTTCGCATAGTTTGACCCAATTTTCAACTTTTATAATTTCTATAATTTGGCATCTAGAACAGCAAACCTTGCTGTCTCTGCTCCGTTCTCACGAGTTGCGTTTTTCTTCCGGAATTTATAACAACTATTGGAGCGTGCAGTTTATTTCGGGGTGCCGTCGAAATCAGAATACAGGGTGAGGTTTTGACATTCATTTCAGCAATGGATTCTTAGGGTCGAAAGAAATACTTTTTTCGAATGAATTTTTTTAAATTCTGCTTGGAGAAAAAGATAAAACCATTTTCAGTCTTCAAATTGGTTAAAAAAGTACTACTAAAGGTTGTTTTGAGCATTACATCTACGATCTAAGGCCTGAATCTCCGAAAAACATTGGAGAAAATAAATTTTGTGAAGCATTTTGAACGAGTTTCATCCAGCCAATATGACAATATGATATAGATTTTTTAAACTGATCAATTATTCGAAAAATGCGATTTCATGAATTATACTTTTATTAAAAAAAAAGCACGTGTGGCACTCGAGGACTGCAGCGGTAAAGCTAATGCATAGCATCTATTCAAAAATAAGAAGAATATATTGTTGATTTAAAATTATTTTTTTTATTTATCTTACAATACATGTAGGTTATTCAGGAATGTTTATCATTGAACCTATAGGTTTATGGTAACTGAAATAAGAAACATAAGTTTGAGCCTTAATGTTTTCTAAATATCCGGAAAATACCGCGTCGATAGTGGTCCCATATTTTGTTGTGGATTCTTGTGGATCATTATTATTTTTAAATTCAATTTTTGCGAGAGAAAAGTTGCCAACCGCTCTGATTTCTTATCAGCGAAGTTAATGTTGAAATCGCCAGCCAAGATAAGTGGAAATTTATTATCATTTGTACCAAGTATTTTCCACCCTTCTTCAGTGTACTCCAGTAAAGTGCGATGAATAAAATGCTCTACCTCGTCAAATTTTGGATTCGGAGAAATGTAAATTACTACCATGACTATGTGTAGACCATTTCTAAGTTTGCATAAGCATGCACAAATATCTCCAACAAATGAGCGTCTTCAATATTCATTTCAATATTCGGAGTCATAATATTAGTAACATTATTACTATTTTGGTAAATAGCTACCCTACCTTTTGGAACAGTATCTCGTTTGAATTGAACAATACAATTGAAATTAGGTATTTCAATGTTTCGGTGAGAAGTAACACATTGGTTTGTCTCGTAACTGAATCTTGTAAATCGTATTTGTGACAATGTAAACTTTGGCAATTGAAAGTCATAATTGAAATGCCATTTTTATTACTAATGAAATCTAAGACACTTTGAGCTGTCATCTGAACACTATTCAAAGAAAGTCTTTTGAATTCTTGCAACAAAGGTGCAGTCGATGCAGCTTGCCTTCGATTATGATAAAACTTAAATGCAGAATTATCGTTTTTTTGTCGTAATATTCAATTTTTCAATATAAGTCACCCGAGAGAGTGCAACATAGACTAGTTCCTGAGAATGTGATTTGCTATACTCAAATTAATGGAGAATGTTTGCGTTTGGCCATACATTTTCTATCCGAATAATAAAAATAATATTTTATTGATATTGCATTCAGTGATACTCGCATAGTTCCACTTCTCGATGTTGTTTATTGTAACGAAAAAACTATGCCTTATTCCGTTCATAATTTATTGAATGATTCAAGATTTTCCAAAAAAATGCCATGGTCAGGACTGTACTAAATTGAAATAAAAAAGAACAAAATCGGTTGACCCAGTTGAGAGTTCCTAGGTAACAAACATAAAAAATAAAAGAAAACATGCAGACGAATTGATAACCACTTCTTTGTTTCTAATTCCGTTGAAGAGCATGTCTTATCAGATGCTGAGGAACTGAATCTATTACAAGAGTTCATAATTGTAGGATTATTAGAGAACAGTCTCCTCTAAGTCAAGATCTAATTTCGAACAAATTAAATTCACGAAATCCATTTAATAAATTAATCTATTATCCCCTCAGAATCCCCTTTAAAATATTCCGTTTTAAGGCTGCAACACTGCTACCTGTGCGAAAGCGGACTGTTACACATCCAATATTTAACTTTCCGGGGGGGCCGAGCTATGAAGCTTCAATTGTTTCGAAGATTACGAATTTCCTTATGGTTAAAGTGTAAACAACTTATAATTCATTAGCTGGCGCCCTTCTGAGGGCTTACGAAGAAGATTAACTGACAAAGTTCGCCGCTCATCTTGTTCGGAGGTCCGGATTATCATGCTGGGATCAAGAATTCAAGTAGGATCATGCGATTGGACAAAAATCCTGACGATCCTGAATTATAAATGCATTGTTGTTCACAAGCAGGTCTTGGTCATGAGAAGACGATACTATTTCATAATTTGCGATGTATTAACCGTCTTAATTGGAAAGCATTACATGCTTTTTCCTTCTGAAAAATACTTGAATAATACACAGCCCAAAAAATTTAACGCACATTATGGAAATCTCAAATTTATTCTACAACTGAAGTTGTTCTCAATGATAATTATTGTTATCAGAATTATGCCTGCATAAATTATCCACTTTCAACGTTTTTTTCAATACAGATGTTTTTCCCAGCATGAATGAAAAAAGGTTGATCATATCAGATTTTGAATTTATTGGCTCCATTCTAAAATCAGTTGTTCTCGATCATTTCTAGTGATCAATAGTTTTTCTTTCGGAATGTGCCCAACCGGTAGTTTTGCGAGAAGAAGGGTGGACATACACGAGAATTGCAGAAAGGTTTGGAGTTTCCCATAGAAATGTGTCCGGAATGTTGCAGCAATTCAGGGAGACAGGTATGAATGTCCGAAGACCAGGACAGGGTAGACCACGGGTAACAACTGCTATTTAAGAATGTTACTTGTGAGTTTCTTCGTTGAGACAACGGTTTGCAACCGCTCGCCTCCTTCAAAATCAGCTTGAGCAAACTCATGGGGTGCAAATTAGCACTCAGACAATGAGAAATCGCTTCAGAGAATATGATTTGAAGCCTCGTGTCGCGGCAAGAAGCCCAGCTCTTACCCCAGCCCATCGAAGGGCGCATTTGGATTTTGCGAGAGAGCATATCCATTGTAAAGAGGCCGATTGGAAAAGAGTTCTCTTCACAGATAAGTCTAGATTCTGCCGATTACATTGTGATCGATGTTCCCTTGTATACAGACGTCCATATAAAAGATATGCTCAGTGCAATTTCCTGAATACTACTGGTTTCGGGGGAGGATCGATTATGGTATGGGGTGGAATAACTTTGACTGCTCGCACAGGCCTAGTGGTCGTTGATGATGGAGCTGTGAATGCTGATAAGTATATAAGGAATATTCTTGAAGAGCATGTAGTGCGATTTGCCCCATACATTGGTGAAAATTTCATTTTTATGGACGATAATGCCAGACCCCATCGTGCGCGCATCGTTCAGGAGTACATTGAAGAGGTTGAAGTCTCTCGAATGGAATGGCCAGCAAGAAGTCCAGATCTCAATCCGATTGAGACGGTTTGGGACAACTTCAATAGAAGGCTGAGAAGTTCAGAAAATCATCCAGCTACTCTTAATGACTTAGGAATCCAACTCAGAGAAATCTGGGAAGGATTAGATCAGAACATTTTAAGATCACTCATCTTGAGTATGAACCGTCGTTGCCGAGCTGTAATTAACGCAAGGGGTGGAAATACCAAGTACTAAATCATTTATCAGCATTGTTAATTTCTCTTCTTTCACATACGATTCGGTGAAACCTTGAATTTTTCTTCCATCAAATGTGTCTTGCTTCGTTCAAAACCTTCCCGAGAGAACATTAAAAATAAGTTATAAAGTCAATGTAGAGTTAACTTTCATTAAAATTGAGATTTTCAGAATGTGCGTTAATTTTTTTGTGCAGTGTAGTTACCGTTTCAATTGGAAAGCATTACATGCTTTTCCTTCTGAAAAATATTTGAATAATATATTCTCGAGCAAATAACTTGTTTTGTATCTCTCAATTTGATCACTGATTCTATTAAAATTTACGTTACAGATGACGTTTCAACAAGAGCTGGTGCAATTTTCTCATAATACACAAACTTTAGAATATTCAGGTTCTACTATTTACTTTCATGAGGTAAACTTATACGATTTGGAAAGTTTGTTCGATCGATCTACACTGCGCAAAAAAATTAACGCACATTTTGAAAATCTCAATTTTAATGAAAGTTAACTCGACATTGACTTCATAACTTATTTTTTATGTTCTCTCGGGAAGGTTTTAAACGAAACAAGACACATTAAATGGAAGAAAATTCAGGATTTCACCGAATCTTATGTGAAAGAAGAGAAATGAACAATTTTCAAAATACTGAAATACTGATAAGTGATTTAATACTCGGTATTTCCACCCCTTGCGTTAATTACAGCTCGGCAACGACGGTTCATACTCAAAATGAGTGATCTTAAAATGTTCTGATCTAATCCTTCCCAGATTTCTCCGAATTGGATTCCTAAGTCATTAAGAGTAGCTGGATAATTATCTGAACTGCTCAGCCTTCTATTGAGGTTGTCCCAAACCTGCTCAATCGGATTGAGATCCCGACTTCTTGCTGGCCATTCCAATCGAGAGACTTCAACCTCTTCAAGGTACTTCTGAACGACGCGCTCACGATGGGGTCTGGCATTATCGTCCATAAAAATGAAATTTTCACCAATGTTTGGGGCAAATGGCACTACATGCTCTTCAAGAATGTTCCTTATATACTTATCAGCATTCATAGCTCCATTATCCACGACCACTAGGTCTGTGCGAGCAGTCAAAGATTTTCCACCCCATACCATAATCGATCCTCCCCTGAAACCAGTAGTATTCAGGAAATTGCACTAAGCATATCTTTCATGTGGACGTCTGTATACAAGGGAACGTCGATCACAATGGTAGAGGCAGAATCTAGACTCATCTGTGAAGAGAACTCTTTCCCAATCGGCCTCTTCCCAATGGATATGCTCTCTCGCAAAATCCAAACGCGCCCTTCGATGGGCTGGGGTAAGAGCTGGGCCTCTTGCCACGACACGAAGCCTTAAATCATCTTCTCTGAGGCGATTTCTTATTGTCTGAGTGCTAATTTGCACCCCATGAGTTTGCTCGAGCTGATTTTGAAGGAGGCGAGCGGTTGCAAAAAGTTGTCTCAACGAAGAAACTCTCAAGTAACGTTTTTGTATGGCAGTTGTTACCCGTGGTCTACCCTGTCCTGGTCTTCGGACATTCATACTTATCTCCCTGAATCGCTGCAACATTCTGGACACACTTGTATGGGAAACTCCAAACCTTTCTGCAATTCTTGTGTATGTCCACCCTTCTTCTCGCAAAACTACCGCTTGGGCACATTCCTCTTGGGTCAAATTGCGTGTTTCGCGTTGCATAGCGATCGAGTATAGAATACAAACGAAAGAAAAACTATTGATCACGAGAATTGATCGAGAACAACTGATATTAGAATGGAGCCAATACATTCCAAATCTGATAATACCATCTTTCTTTATTCCTGCTGGAAAAAAACATATGTATCGAAGAAAAACGTTGAAAGTGGATAACATATGCATGCATAATACTAATAAAAATAATTATCATTGAGAAGACCTTCAGTTGTAGAATAAATTTGAGAATTCCATAATGTGCGTTAATTTCTTTGCGCAGTGTAGTTCCTTTTGAAAAATTCCTGTGGTCTATCTATAAAAATTTCAAAATGAAGCCTACCTTACTCACCTTCGAATTTCCGAAATTTATATTTGTACGGATGGTTCGCTGATGTAGAGGCTGGATTGGACGTGCGTTGTTGCCTAGTGGTGCCTTTGGGGATTCCTCTGAACCCTGCATTAATTTCCTGAGTTGGTAAAGCTGAAAAAATGGAAAAAAATGAAAATATAGACTTTTATTGTTAATAACTGATTATACAGAGTAAAGTTATCTCTTACGAATGTAGGAAATATATGCAGAGTGTTTGTTCTTAGACTCCCCGTATATTTCTTACCTCATACATATTGAAAAAATTTCCTGATACAGGTCGAACGATTTTGTTCAGGGCACGGAGCAGAAAAGTCCCTCAGATTACTCGAAAAAGTACAAAATGGTACTTTCAGTTAGAGAGTCACATCTCAGTAGTGAAAAATAGTTAGGCAGGTTTCGTGGAGTGAAAATTCGTTATAACAGAGTCTGAGATATGAAAAGTTGAAATTAATTATTATTTCATTGCAACGAATCGGTAGGTGAATGTATGAATTACGTCGTGGAAGGAAGTATGGTATATCCCGATGAAATTTGGAAGAAAAACAGGAAAAAGTTAAGAGCTTTTCAATTTTATATGTCTCAGAAAGTTTTAGTCCATAGTACTGAAATCTCTCCTCTCATTAATTTTTTTTTATTTCGATTCCTTTTGCATTTGATTGAATTAGGATGTTTTCCTTGTGAATTAATTTTTATTATATTTATTCTTTTATGTTGATTTTTAGTTTTGTTGCATTCATGAAAATATACTGCTCTACAAGAGTTAGGAATTTCGTATTCAGTCGTTTTGAAAAGTATAAAATCGCTGTAAAATCATTTAAAACTCAATAACAATTTGAATCGATCCAATAAAAATCAGTATGAGAAATTTCTTCAATCTGTTCGCTTTTTTTTTGAAATTTGGTTCTTTGCGTATGCTTTATGAATATTCTTATTTCGAAATGGAGTCAGTTTATCAGCGGCTTCGATTTGCAACGAGTTTTTTGAAAATGCCAAGACGTAAATCAACGAAAGCTGAGGCTAATAGGGCTGTCGGAATGCTACAGGGTGGCCTAACTTAGGTTATTGTAGCGGAAAGGCTCCGAGTCACCCAAAGTGTGATATCTCGACTCTGGAATAGGTTCAGGGAGAAAGGTGCCGTGTTGGAAAAACCAAGGCTTGGTGGGCGACGAAAAACAATACCTGCTCAGGATCGTTTCAACACCGTTTCGGCGAGAAGAAAGCCTACATCTACGTATAGAATTCTACGAAATACTCTTCAAAATGTAGGTGGGGTCCAAGTTTCCATCGAAACCATCAGACGACGTTTGAGAGAGGTGAATCTAGTTTCTAGACGCCCAGTAAGGGGAGTTCGATTAACACGTGACCATAAGCCTCAAAGATTGGAATGGGCAAGGCAACATACTAATTGAAACGATCAATTGCGTAGTGTCCTTTTCATTGATCAATCCAGATACGGACGATTTTCAGATTCTGAGAGAATAAGGGTATGGACAATCCCACGCATACACCGTAATCGTCGCTATGTCCAAGTCCAATCCATTCCGAGGGGGTAGTGTTATGGTATGGGCCGGGATATGTTTCAACGGGCACACAGATCTTCACATTTGTCCTGGGAATATCACCTTCTTACACTATAGGGAGCATGTCATTGGCCATGTTTTGCCAATTTTTCACGCTACTATATGTGACAATATTCAATTTCTAGACCATAATGCTAAACCGCACCTTGCAGCCATAGTTGAGAATGAGCTCGAGGAGCTTGGTATTCCACATTTATTAATACCTCCGCACTCAACGAGATTTGAATTGCATAAAACATGCATGGAATATGCTCCAAAGAAGATTAGATAATCATCAACCTACCCCACAATTCTTGAATGATCTGAGAAAGCTTCTGGCCCGTTTATGGAACCAAATTCCTCAAGAAATATTCAACAACCTCATGTGTAGTATGCAAAGAAGATGTCAAGCTGTTATTGATTCTCGTAGAGGCCATACATTGTATTGATAGTCTTGAAATGCTTGAATTCTCTGGGAATAAAATTTCGTTATTTTACTCGATTCTTCTTAACCATGTTGCATACGCTGCAGACCTACAGGCTTAAATATTATATTTCCTGCAACTTGAAATCATGTTAATAGGAATTTTCAATATCTAACATCCATTGGTGGACGAAAAGCCGCTCTCATGTTAACCAACAACAAACCCAAGTAGAGTTTTTTCAACAGGAATAACTGTAGATTATGAAAGAGTGGCTCTTCTGAGATGGAACACACTGTGTGTATACTGCCATGTTAATTGAAAAGGGCGTATCTACAAAAAAGCACTTTTGAGATATTTGACTTTAAAAACTTTCATTTATGCCAACAACAATTTTAATTGAATTAAAATTGTCTTCAAAGTCAAATATCTCAAAAGAGCTTTCTTGCAGATACACCCTTTTCAATTAACACGGCCAGTATATTACCACCAGAGAAGAATTTTTCCGACAAAAAAATAAATTCCAAAAATTCTGATATTTCCAGTATTGCTCAAGAAAGTCCTTACAGAAAATATCCCGATCACAAGAGAAACCTCCCTATTATACCCCCAACGTTCCCCAAAGGTCAGAATCAACTTTTAATGCACCCCCACATGCCCCTTCCCGCGTTTCAGGATGTTAATTTATGAATGGAACCTCTCACCCTACCCGAGCAGGTCTATTTCCAGGTGAAACATTTCATTCTAGATAAAATCCCTCCGTGGAAAATTCCTCCCCGCCTGCGAGGATATTAAATGTAGCTACGATCTCCCAAGCCTATTTTTCATCGGGAATCTCGAAATTCATAAATGTGCGCCATATGCCGAGGCCCCATTTCTGTGTCGTATAAAAGAGGAGTCGAACTATCGGAACTGTCATGAATATCTTGGAGGGAATTTGGAGGAAGCATATTCGGTCGCTGAAATGATCGATCTAGGTTTTGAAGGTTCGAATTCTATTGGAAATTCATATACAAGATATACAGTTTTTCACTTGGACATTAAAATTCTTACAGAAGTCGATTCTCAACTTTGATACAAACCAAAAGATGCATTTTCATACAGGGTGTACCAAGTTGGACGGCCTATTAGACGTTTCTGGAAAACTGGAACTATTTGAAATATGAAAATTGAGATCAGGATTTTGTTCGACATTATCTACCGAGCAAAAATATTCTTGAAGCCTCATTTATACACCTCATTTATACAGAAAAAAAAGCAGATGTCAAGCTGTTATTGATGGCCGTGGACGCCATACATTGTATTGATACTGTCACGTTTAAATTTGCCGGGTTCAATCTCGGGAGTTTCCGGATCGTCTCGGATCGAGAACGCGACGTTGGGAGAGTACGCGATCGCAGTCATTCTGGAGCGTACTATCTTAGACGCGATACTCTTGTGTTCCGCTGTTAGGACGCCGATTGGAAAAAGACAATAATTTGTTCTCCTATTCTGGAATGAAACAGTTTGACTCAGGCAATAATTAAGATTGGTGAGTACGAAGTTGATCAGACAACCATATTATTATTTTTGTTAACGATTCATGTGTTTTATATGAGGTGAGAGACGCTTGGGTTCCGCCATTTTGAGGATCGTACGATTTTCCATCCGATTTCCTCAACTATCTGATGAATCAACCTTCCTTCTCTTTGGTTTATCTATGTTATAGTCAAATAATTTAATTTAAGCATTTCACGGTTCCGTGACTCTCTGATTTTCAGTTTCTCGATTTATCTGTGGCAGTGTTTCAGTGAACATGTGGACATTTTTTCCTTTCCTGAATTATCTTCATGTGTTTTTTTTTGATAGCCTTTTTTGGAGTGAGCTGAGTCTCCAGCATCTTTTTTTGGAGGGAGCTAAGTCTCCGGTATCTTGTGAAGAGAGCTAAGTCTCCGGTATCTTTAGAGAGAGCTAAGCCTCTGGCACCTGTTTTAAGAGATGTAGACATCTGAAGCCTCTTTGGAGAGACCTAAGTCTTCAAATCCTTCAGTGCCTGCACCTTGGAGGAAGTTGAAACCTCAACGCTTCTAGTTGGAAGAATACAGCCTTCACCTCCTACTACAACGCCTTCCAGGAGATCCAGGATTTCGAACGTTGGGAGAAAATCGAGAGACAGTCACTTCCCTTGCCCATCATTGTTATATTCAGATAAGTTAACAAACAAGGAAACGCTTGTGAATTGTATTTCTGACGAATTGTTCATGATTGTACATATTCTTGTCCTCGTACAAAATTGTTTTAAACCTGTGATATTAGACATTGTAAATAGCTATTGTCATCAGAGAGGAATAAATCTCGACTGTTCAAATTTTGATTATCATTAGCCTGAGTAGAAGCATATTATCTCCTTTTACCTCACATGAATGTAAGGTGGTCTCATGTCCTGACTAGTTGGAGCATCTATCGTTGAAATATTACATAACGTAAACTATATCTCTATCTTAACCTTACAATACTCTTAAAATGCTTGAATTCTGTGGAAATGAAATTTCGTTACTTTACTCGATTTTTCTTATCCACCCTGTATAGGATGCAAACCTACAGGCTAAAATAAATTTCATTTCCTGCAACGTGAAATCATATTGATATGAATTCTCATCACAAAATCTCATTTTAACTATATTTTTTGCAATTTAAGTCAATATCCCTAACTCATGTGAAGCAGTTTAGTTTGCAATTCATATTCACTGTTTCTCAATCCGGTGTCCTTTCTCATATGAAGGCATTATTGGACCTCACTTTTTCTAGAGTGCAACGCCACCTCAACTGATGAATCCGTAATTGAAATGAATAATCCCCCTGTATTGATAACGTGATATATTGCAATCCGCGGTATATAAAATGTTTCCCTCCGCTTTCTGCCAGTGTAAAAGGTCGGTTCAACAAAACAACCGACGAGAATTAATGGATCTTCTTCAGGGCCATTTATCTCTATTAATCGTATCTCAGTCCGAATTACTGTTAAAAATATAATAAAATCACTAGGCCCTAATGGAAAATCCAATTAGCGGACCCCCGAGCAATAAAACCTTGATGCTTTTGTCTGTTGCTGTTTTCGATTGATAGGAAGTGAAGGAACGAGAGCAAAGTGGTTGTTTGATAGAACCCAATTTTTTTTTTGTGAATTCAGCATTGGCTTATCATTGCAGATAGTAGAGTTTTCGAAGGTAATGAGAGACTACTTGAATTATGTTCATAATTTTCGTCGCCCACCAAGCCTTGGTCTTTCGAACACGGAACCTGTCTCTCTGAAGTCGAGATATCACACTTTGGCTGACTTGGAGCCTTTCCGCTACAACAACCTGAGTTAGGCCACCCTGTAGCATTCCGATAGCCCTAGAAGCCTCAGCGTTTGTTAATTTACGTCTTGGCATTTTCAGGCAACTCGTTTCAAATCGAAGCCGTTGATAAACTGACTCCATTTCAAAATAAGAACATTCATGAAGCATATGCAAAGAACCAAAATTGAGAAAAAAGGCGACCAGATTCACGAAATGTCTCATACTGATTTTTATTGGATCGATTCAAGTTGATATTGAGTTGAATGATAATCAAAAAGTTGTTGTGAATGGCAAACGTTTTGATTACTAACAAATGAGAAAAAACGCTGTCATTTGAATCTTGTTCCTTTGCAGTTTTCGTCTTAGGTTTTTAACTGCTTAATATGTTTGTCGAGAGTCCAATTATTAATAAAAGTGACGATTTGGTTGTTTCTCTGGATATTGAAGAGTCTGCAAGAAGAGCAAATCTGGAACTCTTACCTAAAAAATCTGTTCAGCATTACGATATTGCATATAACAATTTCCTGGCCTGGTGTAAAATTGAAAAATGTAGAAGGGAACCTCAGTGAAACTGTTTTCCTGGCATACTCAGAAGAAAAATAAAAAATATGGAGTTCATCAACTTTGTGGAGCAAATTTTCAATGATAAATTCAAGCGTCCTTGTTAAAAATGGTGTGGATGTAAGTAAATATTTTATGGTAATAGCATATTTAAAACTTAAAAGTGAAGGATATCGTCCCAAAAAATCGAAAATTCTCACTTGTGAACAAGTTGAAAAGTTTATAAAGGAGGCACCAGGTGAGAAATACTTGATGGTTAAGGTTGCAACTATTTTCGGATTATTTGGAGCCTGTCGGCGTGAAGAATTGTGTAATTTATTAGTGAAAGACATCGAAATAACGAATGAATCATTGGTTATACAACTTCCAAATACAAAAACGAGAGTCAGTATTCTTTCAGTATTATTGGGAAGTATGTAGACTTTTTTCATAAGTACTTTAAACTGCGACCTTCTGTCTTCAAACATCGTCGTTATTTCCTGAATTACTTGTATAATAAATGCACTGCCTTGGAGTGGAATAGCACCAGCTAGACTCCTGACACCCCCGAGATCCACTCCACATCACATGGGATAACCATCATACGAAGAGACTAGGTTCATAACTCATACAGTTGCACCCAAATGTACCCTGGTTGGCTTAAGGGGTATTTTAAGCGGACTAAGGGACATTACAAGAGAGAAGAAGAAGAAATGCACTGCCAATCCAGTTGGTATTAATACATTTGGAAAAATTCCATCTATTGTTGCCAAATTCCTCAAACTGCCAGAACCAAAGCAATATACGAGACACTGATTTCGAAGATCCTCCGCTTCATTGCTAGCAGAATCAGGAGCAAATATTACGGATATAAAAGAACATGGTGGATGGAAGTCTACGACGGTAGCCGAGAGCTATGCTGATCATTCCATTATATAAATGTCATTGCTGAAAAAATTCTCCCAACCTCAACAGATTTTGGATCATCATCCAATATTGTACTTCCGGTTTCTACAAGTACTGATGGTGCTGAGGATTCTAATAATGTGTTGCGAAGGTCCCTAACGTCACAGGGCTTTAATGTTAGTAATTGTTCTAGTTTTATGATTAATATTAATGTTCGTAAGTAATGATTGTTAAAAATTGATGATGAAAATTTGCAATTGCTGAATTTTTCTCATCTGATTTCATCATAAGAAACTGGAGTGCTAAAAAATATTTTTAACACTAATGTTAAAAATGATTTTACAGCGATTTTCTTGAAGATTACATACCCTAACTCTTGTGGAGCAGTATATTTCTCAGGGTATTAATTACGACAATTGCTTTCAGTAAGCAACTAAGACTGCAAACTACTAATTCGCCAACTAACACCAACACTAAATCAAGCTGCATTCCTTACCTCGCTTTTTGTCATATAAATGGGCTTATTAAGGAGGATCCAGACTGTTGTCTCCCAGCATCCCGGATGGGTGGTGGATCCCTCGTACGTCATGAAGTGGTCTGTGTCTGGCAGAATGGTTCTTATGGATAGATGTTTTATAGGCGTCGAGGCCCCTGGAATCAGACGGAAAAACAAATATTTCAGTATGTGTACGCTGCAACTGTCAGAATTATCTGCGCTCATGAAAAATGCATTATGCGTTCCGCCGGAAACATTTCGGGGAAGATTCAGACAGCGAAATGTGGCGTTGTCACGTCTTACCAACGTCGACCAATTGGGACCATTCCCAAATTGAAATCTTGGCATGGACGAGCGTAGGTTTTTGCTGCACGATGTTAGTATGAAGGCGCGTTTATACCGAACGAGCATTGTTCTCGAACGTTGGAAAGAAACACTCAGATCGAGAAGAAAAAAAATTTGGCATATTTCGAATATTTGATATGTTGTTAGTTTTAATGTAAGTGTTCAAAATAGGAGTTGTTCTGATTTTGTTGTATCCAGATAATTGAGTTGGAGATGGTAGTCTAAAAACATTTATTGACATCATTCACAATCATAAAATGAATAAGTCACCCGCATGAAGTTAATACAGTAAGAATACAAATATTAAAGTCATCTATAAACTCAGAGTGAATTATTCAACTGAAAACAGAGGTAATCTAGAGATGTTCAAAATGAGAGGTCAGATGAAGTCAGACTTTGACTTCGAGATAGTTCCAATAATTTAAAATTAAACACAGCGTTTACAGTGATGATGCAATTGAAATTGATTGCGAGAGCCTCTTTATTTCATCAGAAAAACAGAAGGTTGAATAATGAATTGTTTGAAAAGGCTGAGTTGTAATAAAAGTGTATTGAAAGCTTAGTAGTCGTAAGTCTGTTCTTCCTTGAGATCATTACAAATGAGAGAATATCATGATTGAGAAATCAATATTTATGATCTATGAAGGTGGTCTATAAAGAGAATGCTAATTAATCAATTGAAACGACATTTACAGTGACAAACTGCTTTTAGTAAGCAGGGCAAGTGTTCATCAGAAAAATAGAAGCTACAATTGACAAGTATGAGGATTATAACATGAGAGTTCGATGTATGAATTAAATCCACCAAACCGTTGGTTTCAAGAAAGCAGAAGGCTTGAGATCTTGGATGGATTTATTGAAAAAAGAACTGGTTTCAGGGAATTTTGAAATGAAATAACGATATCACTATCTACTGATCAATACTAATCTATGTTCATCATTGACAAATGTCGATTAAAAAATCGAAATATTGTCACGATTCTGCGAAGTTGTATGAAAAATAGAAATTGTCTAACGGGGAGTCTGATTTAGACTCAGAAACGTTACGCTTCAGAGTTCAAAGTGTTTTGTTTTTGTTCATTGTTAAGCAACAATTTATTCTTGTAAAGTTTTGGCCCCTGACAAATTAGTGCTCAAATTTTTACGCAGAGGAATTTCTTCTATAATTTAAAAAAATATACGTGTGGCACTCGAAAACTGCCGCGGTGAAGCTATTGCATAGCAAAATAAGAACATAATATTGTTGATTTATAATATTTATTTATCTTAAAATACATGTAGGTTATTCAGGATTGTTTATCATTGTAACTTCAGGTTTATGGTAACTGAAATAAGAAACATAAGTTTGAGAATTAATATCTGGAAAATACTGCGCCAATAGTAGTCCCATATTTTGTTGTGGATTCATGTGGATCATTTTTCATTTTTAAATACAAATAGTCTGAAATAAAAGTTGTCAACCGCTCTGATTTTTTATCAGCGAAGTTAATGTTGAAATCGCCAGCCAAGATAAGTGGCAATTTATTACCATTTGTACCAAGTATTTTCGACCCTTCTTCAGTGTACTCCAGTAAAGTCCTCGTCCGATTGTGGATTCGGAGAAATGTAAATTGCTACCAAGACTATGTGTAGGCCATTTCTAAGTTTGCATAAGCATGCACAAATATCTCCAACAAATGAGCGCCTAACATTAACATCACTAACGTCTTCAATATTTATTTCAATATTTGGAGTCATAATATGTGTTACATTATTACTATTTTGGTAAATAGCTACCCCACCTTTTGGAACAGTATCTCGTTTGAATTGAACAATACAATCGAAATTAGGTATTTCAATCGGATTATCACGCGTCATGCATGTTTCGGTAAGAAGTAACACATTGATTTGTCTCGTAACTGAATCTTGTAAATCGTATTTGTGACTATGTAAACTTTGTCATTTGAAAGTCATTATTTAAATGCCATTTTTATTTCTAATGAAATCTATGACACTTTGAGCTATCGTCTGAACACTATTTAAAGACAGTCTTTTGAATTCTTGCAACAAAGATGCAGTCGATGCAGCTTGCCTTCGATTATGATAAAACTTGAATGCAGAATTATCATTTTTTGTCGTAATATATAATTTTTCAATATTAGTCACCTGAGAGAGTGCAACATAGACGAGTTCCTGAGAATGTGATTTACAATACTCATATACTATTTCGTCAAAAGTTCCACCTTGCGACTTATGTATAGTTAGAGCAAGAGCTGAAGTTAATGGAAAATGTTTGCGTTTGGCTATACATTTTCTATCCGATGTTAATGAAATATTTGCCGTTCGTAATTCAATGGGAACAGCGAGATTGCCGACTCCATTTTGCAAGCATCCGTTTAGTCGCAAGCACCCAAACACCGTGCCGAAGTCAGCCAAACTGAACCGACGATACACGGCTGTGTTAGGTTTTTTCGTTACGGAATTTCTACATTCGGTCGCCGCGCTCAAAGCCTGAGATAAAAGCTATGCAATAGCTTCAAAAATGTTCTAATTGTTTCTTGTTTCAGAGACTGGGAAAGAAAACCCAAATAAAGTTTTCAGCATTTGTTTCTTGTTGAAAAAATAATTACATGTTATGTTTTTTAAATGAATTACTTAAAAAACCCTTACAAATCGTTCAACAATAGCGCGAGATATTCACCCTCGCATTTCAAGCTGAAACGATACAGAACCACCCCTTCGAAAACAATCGTAACGTAGTCGAGGGCAATCTTGCCAAAGCGCCCGCCTGTATAACTCCGGGAAATTCGGCCACAAAAGAAACGAGTGGAAAGCCGGAACCGCTACGGTTGTCCCTCATTAATTTAGATTCATGTCGTCGCGGTATCACGTGAACTGCCGACTCGAAATGCACCCAAACAGTGTTAAATATTCCATTACCATTCGCCCAATTGTTTTACACCCCACATTCCGCCGATTTCCTGACTGTGCAGTTGGCCCGGTCGTCATGTATCCGTTATCTTGCCCGGAAATCCACACTACGTCGGCGAATTTGCAAAACAGGCACCCTCTCTGCCCCTGTGTACCCCAATGGAGGGGTGGGGACATTAAAATGCTACATTAAAATCTACATGTTTGTTAGGGAGCTGGCTGCCAGAATTCATATACTACGTTCCAGAATGTTAATTTGATTTTTACAAAAGAAATAAGTTAAGGGTGTGGGGGGTTCAATGGGTACCTACACCCCTAAACCCTCACAGACCTGAAAAAGGTTCTCAACATCATGCACAAAATAAATAAATTTAAGTTTGTTGTATTTGATTCTTTGGATCTCAATAAATACCTCTATTTTATCTTCAATTTTGCCCCCTCTTTACAGTAGATCTGTGTCCCTAAGGGTATTCCAACAAGCGTTGGATAATTAACGTATAATTGAAAGTTAGAAATTTATGGGCTACTTTTCCATGATGAATCCAAGGATGCTTTCAGTTTTTTTATATTAGTTAAACTCTGCATGTGACAAGGTGATTTTGAAATTATTCGGGAATACTGTGTATCTTGATAAACCTTTATAATTTTTTGAATATGAAAACTTTGGTTGATATTTTTTATTAAAATTTATGAGCGTACTCTAAGAATTTTTCTAGGTTCTCTTTCTCGAGTTATAACTCAAATTTATATTTTTCTGCATTAGGCACCCTTAATTTCATAACACAATTAAATGACAGTTAAATATATCACTTGGCATCAGACATTTTTTTCCTATTTTAATCCAATTTTAACCAATTAGTGAAAATGCTTTTTTTTCTTGAACAGAGAAGATATTATTGACTTCTGGCAATGTCATAATTTTGATAATTTTCGAAGCACCTTCGATTCACATTCAATTCAAATTTTAATTGTCAAAATAATTTTTAGAAGCCGAGTGTGTATCATGTCAATGAAAAAAATATGCCATTTAGTGGTCAAATAAAATATAAGGTGTCTCAACGAAATTTCGATATTTCATTTTTTATCGATTTCGAAAAGATCTGGAAACGATTGAAACTTTCTACAAGTTTTTTCTACTGTGGATAAGACACTATATTCAATTATTTTCTATCTCTCGTACTCAAGGTGAAAAAATTATTCATTATAAGAGTTTTGATTTTTTTTTATAGGATCTCTGCATTTTTCTGATTTTGCATCGAAAACCTGAAAATTCTTAATGAACTTTTGATTTTTAAATGGTACACCCTGTATTTTATTTTTCTAATCGCTAGAGCTCTTTCTTCTGATTTCAAATATAACTACTTCATTGAATTATTGAGGTTAATTTCGGCAGTTTTTGAAAATATAGATATTTTCTTCTAAATCTAAGGCAGCTGTGGAATGCTACACGATAATGATGCGATTTCTTCATATCCAAGGAAACGTGGATAAAAATACAACTGATATTTAATTCATTCGTATATTCACTAAAAGTTGAATTAAATGTTCAAATGACCCTCATATACGCATACACACAGCCGATATCTTTTAATTCATTTTTCATGACGAAAAAACCTTTATTTTCCAAACACTGCCGAAATTAACCTCAATAAAGTATATATATTTCAAATCAGAAGAAAGAGCTCTACCGATTAGAAAAATAAAATACAGGGTGTACCATTTGAGAAACAATAGTTCACAACAAATTCTCAGTTTTCGATGCCTTTATGAATTTCCTAGTACTGAATTCTGAATCCCCATAAAAAAAATACTTCAAATTTGTCCATTGAAACGTTTTTGTACGACAATATTAACTGAGATAGCTATTGAGTAAAATTTACATCAAAAGAATTCTCTTTATCCAAGAGTTAACTCTTTTTTATATTTTACAATTCCTTCATTGTAGTACCTTGTGATGAACAACATTTTTAGTTTTTTTTCCCGAAAATGCGGGAAGAAATAGGAAAGATTGCTGATTGTCCATTGTGAATCGGCATGTATAGGCAATTAAAAAAACACAGTAATTGTTTACATATATATATATATATATATATATATATATATATAAATACATCCTAGTGCTGATAGACGTCCCGTATAAATCCAGGCTTTTGGGGTCCATCAGAAATAACGGGGTTCTCGCAAATCTAATGATGTATATGATGGAACGAGTTGTTGTAGGTTCTAGTGTCGTACTCGATTTTTCTTATTCACCAATTTTTTTTCCAGTCACTGCAGTGCTATCTCACGTCCGTTCATGTTCGTAGACTTTGACGACCGAACGTATATATTATGTATACCCCACGTTTTTTAGACGACCAACAGCGTTGCCATTTAACGTCTGCACCTATTCTCTCAAATGCATTCAGTGAGTTCATTCAATCATGAACACAACATGTTAATTCCTTTCATATTACGCGAACTTAACCTTCCGGAGCTGGCGCTCATAGCTGGTACATGAGGGCTGTCGCGCGGAGTGGGAGTCCCTATGTTTTTTTCCAATATCTCTTCAATATTAGATGTCATTCAAATCAGTTTTTTTCAAAAGAGAAACAAATAAATTATCGCTCAAATTGAAAAAAATAATATCAAATGAAATATTTTCGAATTTGTATCATATATGAAATAGAAAATTTCAAATATAAAATGAACTATCACTCAAAAAGATCTATTTTTTCATATTTTATCGAAAACTTATTGATCGTTAGCAGTATGTGAGAGTAGCTATAGATGGCTGAACATCTTTCTCAACTTGGCTCATGAATAAATTAAGTGTACCACAGGAAAGCATCCTCGGAGTATTATTGTTTTTGATAATGATTAATGATATATGTGAGGTTGCAGAGATTGAAGATGCAGAGTCGACCAATTTTGTGAATGATTCGAATTTTTTAATAGCGAAATGTGATATTAATGATCTACAGCTGAAATGAGAGGAATCCAAGAATGGCTATCGCGGAAAAAATTCATGCTGAATGAAAATAACACTGATGGTTGTTTTTTCGATCTTACGGATCAAAAGATGACCATCCAATGATGATGAATTCTGGTGAGGATGAAGTAAGAACTTCGAAGTTTACCAGTTTTCTGGGGGTCGTTTAAGATGAGTTTCTGCAATGCTCAAATCATATAGAGGATCTTCTGAATAAATTGAACAAAGTATGTTATGCCATGAGAATAATGAATAAATACATTCAAGATGATACGAGAGGATAATATATCTCTTATCAAATATGGAATAATTTTTTGGGGAGTGAGTCCAGCACTAAAGTCGATATTTATCAGTCAGAAATAATACTAGATTAATGCTAGGCATGAAATTCAGAGATTCGTGCAGGGGTTTCTGATGGTTTATGGATTTTACATTCATGAGTGTCTAATGTACTTATACCAATACCAATACTACTTATAGAACTTGAACAGCTGATATTAACATTCCATATCATCGATTGTCTCTATCTGAAAAAAAAATCCATCTCTTATGTGTGTACAGCTTTTCAATTAATTATCTCATAATCTCAAAATAATCAATAGTTACAGAAAGTTCAAAATTAGAACCAAAAAACTTCTAGTAGATCTAGAGCCATATTGTTTGGAAGATTATTTAAGTCTTGTTGAATTTGTTATTTGTGCTGTTTCATTTTTGTGTTTTTCTGTAAGAAAATATCATCTGAAATAAAGACATATATCTATTTATCTATCGATAAATATGTTTTTCAAAACTGAGGAGATGGGCATCATTTCTTGAGAAAAAGTGTTCACTAAAAATTCAGCTAATCCCTCATGAAATCTTGATGAAAGAATTGAAACCTACTCAAAAAGAGTATTATGAACTCAGTGTACAAATGAAAAGGAAAATCTTCGTTGTTTTGTTAACCATCTCCTTTGTCAGCAAAAAGGTTTATACGCCCATGATTCCTTCATGAAATGAAAAAATATGGCCAGAAAACCGAGCAGGTAACAGACTTTTTCAAGTTAGTCAGATATCCTCTATTTCACAGATGATTCCTAAGCGGGCATTCTTTCGATCACTTCTGACAGTTCTTGAAACAGTTGATATGATTTGATAGATCACATATAAAATTGCCATATACCAATTGTTAGCTGCTTGCTGAATACGTTAATTTTTTTTTCAATAGCAATCAGAAGATGTACCACAGACTCTAAAGAACGCTGGTAACAATTGCAGAAGTAAGCCGTGACTGCATGCATGTACTAGAAATTGAGGGAGAGAATTTGAGCATTATCTTAAATTTTGTTAATTTTTTTATTCATTTTCATGTTTATTGTACGGATATGTTCATGCTAAGCGTCATTAGGTTAAAAATAATTCGTAATCGTACTGTCAGCGGTACATCTTCAAGAAAAATTAAGTTTTTTGCATTAGCAAGCAAGTAAAGTTTGGTAATTCAATCTGTTATTCTACAAGTGATGTCAACTATTCCGAGGATTGATCGAACCATGGCTCGATTATGATTATGATTATGATTGATTAGATCAAAAAGTTCGACCCATAAAGGCGATGGTGGTCGGGAGTACAATTTATGGAGGTGGTGGTTCTCTAGACAACCCTTCCAGCAGTTAGACTCATCTTCTAGACCTTCAAGAATCAAGAACAATGTTTGACTCATTGAGGTGAAATTACACTGGGTAACAGAAGAACTTTTCGATTTATCTAAGAATCGACTTATCGATGTTCGATTTATCGAGAGTTCACTGTATAATATTATCAATCTGTCCTTCTTTACCTGTACACTTGTTACTTTTTTTCTACGAACATTTCAATAATAATAATTATTGAAAATTTGAAGAAAATGTACTGATAGATAGATAGTTTTCAATCTTAGACTTTACAGTGTAATTTTGGAATTAAGATAAATCAGGAAGCAGATATTCTCAATTTTTCGACTTGCAGAGCTTTCTGAAAAAATTGAACTATTACATTTCAAGGGCGACTCGTCAGAGTGGGCAAGCCTCATCATACAGCTTAGAGCCAAATTTCTATGAAATACGAATATTTCGGACTCAAGTGAACCATCATAATTTTTAGAAATTAAATTCAAATTTTAAATTAAGAATGTTTGGTCAATGGAAAAATGTAATATTCAGTTCATTCATCCTCATCGAAAACGTGAAAATCTCGAACAACACCAGACTACCTTGGCGCTAAAGGTACTATTTCACTGTACGTGCACGAGAGAAGATTCGAAAGGCTGGGTATTCTGTAGTTCATAATATCCCAGATCCTAGTCTCTAGTAGAGAATATCTCAACCTTTAGAATGGCATTGGAGGCTTGACTCCCGTGCTATGGTCAATCGGGTCGACTTCTGACTTCGCTTCGAATATATTTTGATCTCAGGAGGGACGAAAGGATTGAATTCACAAGCGGCTTGTGTTTGTTTTGATACAAATTTGAATTCAACGGCAGTGATCTTGTGAACTTTGTAATTTTGTTATGAGGCATATTCGGGAATGAAATGGATAAATCAGACGAAAAAAACGATGCGCAGATATTATAGATTCGATATTAAGGAATGATTATAGCCAGTACAATTTCAACACGACCTAGGCCAAATTTGATTGCTTTGAAATCAATCGAAAATAGTCAAAATGGAGGTTTGAATTTTATTCGGTATGATACATTGTCCTACCTGACAAGAAATAATACTCAATTTCTTGCTGGACAATCAAATATATTCATAATTTTTATTTCATTGAAAATAATTATTAATATATGCCACTCCTTCTCATATCCAAAAAAAAAATCAATTTATTTACCGAGAAAAGTTGAATCCAAAGCTCCTAAAAATGTTAGCCTTCTCGGTTCAAATGACAATGAGCTATCACTATAACAATAGTTTTATCATAATATCCATCTAGGTATATGTATATGGACGTCGAAAAATCTGCTCATGAAAATTTAAACCTAATGGACTGGCCATCAAAATAGCTGAGTTTGTACTAATTATATGTATACAGGAGAAGGTAGACGGACTTCTTAGATAAGTCAATTTTTTTCATTCGTTGTCTGTACACCATGTCCCTTTTTTTTGTTGAAATATTATTTGGGGTGTGGTAGAGGTCACTTTGATTATATTTTTTCAAGTTCAAGAATTGTACTCAGGAAGAAATTAGCAAGTTCATATTTTAGTATTCTGTAGACTACCGTTTGGCTTTGTCAATATTCCGAGACTGAAGCCGAAAATTAAACCTTCGAAAATCCATAGCCTACTTGATGCCGAATTTTCTAGAACGCTCGTGTAATAACCAATGTTAGCAATGAATTATTATTATTATTATTATGCCCTTGAAACAACCTATGATTTTCTAAAAAAAAATTAAAACATTTTGCACGAATATACGAAAAAATAGGTATTGCAATTTTCTAGAACCTAAGACGAAAATCGAACTACCTATTAACATGAAATTTCCGTATCTGGGCTGCAATGATACGTGTTGCTGTGAAGCATTCTCGAAAGATACTGTGAGGTTTTAAAGATGTCATTGCGATTATTAAGTTCTTTGGAATTCATTCAATGTTCAATCCTTAGTACATCTATGATAAGTCTCAAAGTGTTCTTCGATGTGATATTTTTTGGTATTCCCTGCGACGCACTGTTACTTTACTGGTTGACTGGGATATGGACATGCAAAAATCGGCTCATCAAAATCAATCTCAACAGCAAGGACGTCAAAACGACGGATCCCTCGATTAGGTCGATTTCAATGATACCAGATCTCTCGAAGTATTTGTCTGTATCAGTATTCATAAAATTTTCAATAATAATCATGATTCCCTCAGGTTTAATTATTTTTCGACGGTTTGAGAAGAAAAGAAAAAGAAGGTATAGAGATAGCTGCATACTTATAGTTATAATGAAATATGTACAAATTTCTTAAAGTTATAGGGTTTGGACATACATATAATATTATAGTCCAAAATGATAATTTCAATTTTGAATTTTTTTAAAACGTTTCACAATCCGTTCGTATGGTGTGGAGACATAAAATTTCATTAACTATCAACATTTATTCACATTCGTGAAATGTATTCATGAAGAAATTAGCAAGTTTATAATCGAGTACCTATTTCAAAGGCTCTAGTCTGTGTGAAGCAATTAATTGAGGAAATAAATAAAAAAAAAATAAATAAAAATATTATTGATATGTGAATACTGTTGGATATCTCATTCGAATGATGAGCAATGATTTCGATAGAATTTTTTTGCGTAATTGCTGCCTTAGCTAGTGTGTTCTTCGGTTCATCTCAAAAAGTAGTTGATACAGATTAGATCTCCCCTTCCCTCACTTCGGATCTATATTTCAGGAACCAGTCTTAGGGCCGATATTATAAACGTGTCGACCGAGAATTGGAATCCAATTTCAGCTTGAAAACCAGTTTTGTGAGCTCAAAATTGTCCTCGAGTAGAGGATAAATCTCAATTCTCGGTTGACATGTTTATAATAATGATAATAATAACAATAATAGTAACAATAATAATAATAATATTTATTCATTTCATCACAGTTATTGATTATGTGCAATAAAAGGGAAATTCGTCATACAAAAAAAAAGGAAGAAACACAATTTTTAGTCATTTATAGAGCAGCAGTAGTCAAAAAATTCTTGAATATTATAGAGTTCGCATTGCAAAATCAGTTTTCGAGTTCTATTTTTGAAGATTTTCTCATTCTGGGCACTGTGATAAGATGATGGTGGACTGTTTTAAAGCTTAAGAGACATAAACTCTACTTGATGCTGCGATAAAGTGAGACGACATTTGGGCAATGAATATCTATCCATTCTTCTTGTTTTGTTGCGATTCTCAAAATCTATGAAAAGTTCTTTATGTTGACGAACAAACATTTAACATTTATAAATATACAATCCAGTCATCGTCATTAAACTATGCTCCTTGAAAACACCACGGCAAGTCTCTGTTCTCTTAATTCCATAGATTGTTCGATTTGCTCATTTTTGATCTAGAAATATTTGTGTGATGAAGAACTGCCACCCCGAAAAATTATACCATATGATAGTTTGCAGAATATATTACCTTGAGAACTGGCGCATTCAAGTGATACTTTAAAACGTTTAGTGAGTATATCACCGAGTGCAGACGTTTACTAAGGGTGCCGCAGTGGGTTTCCCACTGCGTCATCAATATAGATTCTCATTAATTTTGTACACGAGTGTGCAACTATCTCATTGTTTCTCATATTAATTGCCCTGAGAGGTGTGAGATTTGATTTCCTTTTTCGGTAAAACATTGCCTCTGTTTTGTCTATATTTAATTTGATTTTATTTGCTTCACACCATTGACTTACCTTCTTCAGTTGTAATTGAGCGGTGGATATCACGTTTTCTATAGTATTTCCAAAAGCAGTAAAGTTGGAATCTTCTGCATATAATGAAACATAAGACTAACCCTGAGTATTGTCCTATTCTGCTTCGCAGAATAATTTGCGAAATGGTGGAAGATTATTCATGGCCAGTATCAAAAACGTGTCAACCGAGAATTGAAATTCATCCTCAGTTTGAAGGCTGAAAATTTTGAGTATACAGAAACCGTTCTCTCAAGCTGAGGTGAAATTTCAATTTTCGGTGGATGAGTTTATTATAGTGGCCCTGAGTATTTTCCTACGCTGTTTCATAGAATGATATTCCATATTGAGGGAAAGTATCTCTGCATTATCTTTCCTTCATTGTTTATTTTTTTATTTATAATGGGTGACTCAGATGGTTTCGGATTGATTTGACCAATTTTGTCTCAAATATAGGTTACTCACTTATTTTACATTTCCAGCAAATATTTTTATCATCAAAATGTTACCGAAAATGCTTCTATGAAAATATTTAATTGGTCGAAAATTATAATAACGAATCCATTCTGAATATATCAGATATCGAATTTTGAAATTGTGGGTTTCACAGATTCGTTGAGGTCACTAATGAGTGAACTCAATGGAGTTGATTAGTTTTTTGAAAACAATGAATACAAAATAGGAGATTCATTGAAAAAACATTATCGATGTATACTTTCAATAAATGAGACATCCGATAAGAGGAAAACCTATAACTGATAAATTTCTTTCAACTTTCTTCAAACTGAAAATTGTATTCTTTCACAGAAATATACTTCGGTAAAATAAGTCTTTTTCACAGTACCTACGATTTTGTTTGTTCATGTTTCTTATACATTTTCCAATTTATTTATCGGTCATTCTAGAGATTGAGTGTTGATTGCTTTTAATTTTGTGAACATCATTTTTTCGTATCTTTCAAACAGTAGTAGATGAAAATTCCTTATATTGACAAGCAACTTGCCTCTGCAGTAACTTCAATATTATATTTTTCAATTCTTCATAACTGCTTTTGCTCTAGACTCATTATTAAAAATTACCCATTACTCCAACGGAACATTGAAATCTTCCAATTACTCGCCCTTTGATCAGATGATGAATTTATTCAATAGGTACGTGATACATTTTCAATTATTTATATACATTATACATCAACCAATCTGACAAATTAATATCAATACATATTTGTATTCGACATTAGCTTCAGCTTGAAAAGGGATCACATGACGACATTTCTGGAAATATCTGCACTCAAGCATAGGATTGAATAACAACAAATTGACTGTTAAAAAATATGTCCAAACTGAAAATTTCATTATCCTCAATTAATCAATTCTGATAATCTGATCGATTATATTTTTGATGAATAATGCCGTTCTCCATTATATATAAGTTCATGGAGAAAAACAAGTGAATCTAAAGCAAATCATATCGAAACCTGAACAAATTAGATAACTTCACCTATTCGGTGACCTTCTCAATTCACGCTAAAATCCGCTTCCATGCAGTTGATTCCGTTTTCAAGGAATTGTTGGGAATATTTAACAAAGAGAGAACGCAAGAATTTTATGTTTATATTTTTAGCATGAGCGTATTTAAAAAATGAATATTTTTCGTGAATATTCATTAAAGAATATGCTTCTGATATCGTCTCGGAATAAATTCATTCGTAATCGCATCCGACTAGGTTTGACGTCTGATAATGGACATATAAAAGTTCATCCAAGAAAAATGGCCCTCGCAAAATCTGACTTCTGGGGTCATTTCACTTGAAAAAAAGTGACGATCTGAAATTTGTTTATTTTCGGTCCACTTGATATTCATTTGTCAAATTATTGGCATATGAAGAATTGTCGATATTGAAATTCGTGATTTTTTGAGATATTTATCTAATTCAAAAATTTATTCCGAAATATTAAACATAGTACCTATTAGCCTTTCCCTTTTGAGATTCTACTTCAAGTAGCCATTATTCAGCTGTTTTTTGGCACTTTACTGGGAGCCCTATTGCTTAAACACAATGATTGCTTGATTCGAACTCTCTAGATAATTTTTTGTTAGGACAACTAAAAACGAAATTGAAAGGTTGAAATTGAAATGAGAGAAAATCTAATCGGAAGTTTTTTCGAGAAATTTCTACGCAAAATCAAACTCTCAGTAGAATGTCAATTGAAAGTTTAATCAAAATGACTCTCTCAAACTTCATCTAAAGTCTGACGATCTCCTCCGGAATCACACTATGTATTTATTGGATTGTCATTGGCTCCTTTATCGTCTCTGAATTTCTTTTCTAAGAATTAATTGAATAAAATAATAATATGTACCTTCTTCTTCTTGAAAATGTAGGTATATGAGAATAATGGATTCTTTTATAATTCATGACAGATGATATATTAATCAGGGCTGAGATTTTAATTGTGAGACAAATACCAGTGTTTTCAAACATTGGTTCCATACCACACAGTTCCACGCCCCTTTCTCTCCCTTATGTATAATTGAAGTTTGAAGTTGAAAACATCGAAGTGAAAAATTTGAGATTAATAATCCTCGTGTTACAGTGATAGTGTAC
>CM076614.1:33591711-33713960 GCA_038502775.1 Hippodamia convergens
TCCCAGGACAAATGTGTAGATCTGTGCGCCCGTTCAAACATATTCCGGCCCATACCATAACACTACCCCCTAGGAATGGATGGACTTCTTGGACATAGTGACGAGTACGAAGTATGCGTGGAATTGTCCATACCCTTATTCTTCGAGAATCTGAAAATCGTTCATATCTGATTCATCAGTGAAAAGGGACACTACGCCATTGATCGTTCCAATTGATATGTTGCCTTGCCCATCCATCCTTTGACGCTTATGGTCACGTGTTAATGGAACTCCTCTTAATGGACATCTAGAACCTAGATTCACCTCTCTCAAAAACGTCGTCTGATGGTTTCGATGAAAACTTGACCCCATCTGCATTTTGAAGAGTATTTCATAGCATTCCACCACAACGTAGATGTAGGCTTTCTTCTCGCCGAAACGGTGATGAAACGATCTTGAGCAGGTGTTGTTTTTCGTCACCCCCACCAAGCCTTGGTCTTTTCAAGACGTAAACTATCTCCCTGAACCTATTTCAAAGTCGAGATATCACACTCTGGCTGACTTGGAGCCTTTCTTCTACAACAACATGAGTTAGGTCACTCTGTTGGTATTGAGTATCAAATGATTTCACAGCGATTTCCTCGAAGATTACATACTTTTCAAAACGATTGAATACGATATCCCTAACTCTTGTGGAGCATTATAGTTAAACAATCACCCGTTACAACTATGAATGAGTTCATGATTCAGCTTGCAATGATATCATGGACGTTTGGTTATGAAGGCCAATTCTGCCGATCTAGGGCCATCTATGATTGAATAACGCAACCCTACGAGAGGCAACGTTGAACGACCATACCATTGTCCGGTTTTCAATTTCCGCCCTCTAAATGACTATCCCTCACATGTGAATATAGGATGACATCGGCATATTTTCCTTTGTGATAGCTGCCTAACGTTAGATCGAGTATTCCATTTCCTATGTCGCTAATAGAAAATCTTTGATGACAACTTCGGCACTTGAAAGGAACACAATGTCGCTCTAGTTTCGAATCGACGATATGAGGAAATGAGGCCGACGAAAAAATCGGAGAGAGCCGTAAGAGAAAAGTTGTCAGTTCGCAAATTCAATTTCCTCCAGCTCATGTATCCAGAACGGTGGATAGGATTTATAGCAGGGAAAGAGTGCCAGATCTGCAATTGGAGAAAGTCTGGTGTAAACTCCGCCGAAATTCGTCGTTTTCGGATTACTCCGTTTCATCTGCAGATTGGATTCGGAAAATTGGAGTTCTGTGAATGTGAAAGCCCAATATGTGATCTGAGGTTACTCTCAAGCGCGGAGAAAAAATGGACCGTTTGAACTAAAAAAAAAGGACTTGTCCAAAAAAAATCCTGGGTATTCAAATTCAATCACGAAAGGTCAGAAGTCAGGTAAAATATATGGGTATCGGTACATTTTAAAAAATAATACAACAGCATTTTATTTCATCCTACAAAATTCTGGAATTTTACCACAAGAGAGTACTATGTTTACAAAATGAAGAATACACTCTATCAAGATGTGTTAGATGTATTTGTTCTGCAGAAGAAGGCAATCAAAATAATGTGTAATCTGAAGTTCAGGGAATCCTCTAGGGGTTATTTGAAACTTATATTTTCATTTCTTATAGGAAGAATAAAAAAAGCAAAATTGATTATGCTATTTTTTTGAATAACACTACTGTAAAAAACATAATGATTACATTAGTAATCATCAGTATGTTTTATGCTCATTATTAATCATATAAGATGTCAAGCTAGGACAAAATGAAATTGAGATATCTATTATTCTGTTGAATACACCAAGTTGATTAAAAATTAAAACAGAAGATAATACAAAATTGCAACTTCCACAGATTCGACAATTCAAATAAACTGCTCCACATGAGTTAAGGGATATTGTTTTTAATTTAAAAAAATATAGTTTGAATGAGATTTTGTGATGAAAATTCATATTAAAATGATTTCAAGTTGCGGGAATGAAATTAATTTCAGTCTGTGGGTCTGCATCGTATACAGGGTATACGAAATTTTATTCCCAAAGAATTCAAGCATTTTAAGACTATCAATACAATGTATGGAATCTACGGGCATCAATAACAGCTTGACATCTTCTTTGCATACTACACACGAGGTTGTTGAACATTTCCTGAGGAATTCGGTTCCATGGGGGTAGGAGAAGCTCTCTCAGATCCTTTAAGGATTCTGAGGTAGGTTGATGATTATCTAATCTTCTTCGGAGCATATCCCATGCATGTTCTAAGCTATTCAAATCTGGTGAATGAGGAAGTATTGGTAAATGTGGAATATCAAGCTCCTCGCGCGCATTCTCAACTCAGTTTATCAACAGCTTCGATTTGAAACGAGTGTTTTCTGAAAATGCCAAGAAGTAAATTAACGAACGCTGAGGCTAATAGGGCTATCGGAATGCTACAGGGTGGCCTAACTCGGGTTGTTGTAGCGGAAAGGCTCCAAGTCAGACAAACTGTGATATCTCAACTTCGCAATAGCTTCAGGGAGACAGATTCCGTCTTCGAAAGATCAAGGCTTGGTGAGCGACGAAAAAACACCTGCTCAGGTTCGTTTCATCATCGTTTCGGTGAGAAGAAAGCCTACATCCACGTGTAGAATGCTACGGAATACTCTTCAAAATGCAGATGAGGTCCATCAGACGACCTTTTAATTATAACGGCGATAGCAAGTCGTTAGTCATGGATATCTGGTATTGTTGGTAAATATTGATTGTCAAGTAGACGTCAGTAGACGACCTAATCATATAATTTTTGTAGTAAATTTTATGCTGCTTTCAAAATGAATCCCGAACACGATGAAAATATACCTGCGGATATATTGGAAAGTGCCAAAGCAGTATATCTATATCTTTTGCCACCCAAATCTCGCCAAGTTTATGAACTTGCATATCAGCGATTCATGGAATGGTGTAAAAAAATGTGCAAATCTATGCGGAGTGTGTTCTTATGGTGTATTTCTCAGATTTAATGAAGACCGTCAAGCCATCCACTCTTTAGTCACAGTATTTAATGGTGCGATCCACACTGGATATCAAAAATGGCGTGGATATTAGTAAATATTCAAAATGACGAGCATTGTTAGAAAGGCAAAGTGGTGGATATATACCTAAAAAAGTCTAGGGTTTTTACAAAGGAGAAAGTTTATCGTTCCTGGATATGGCACCTGATAATGATTTGATGATAAAGGTTGTTCTAGTATTAGGAATTGGAGGTGCTATGCGTGGTGACGAACTAGTTCATTCGAAAATTGATGACATTGAAGATATTGACTCGATCCCGGTCGTAAAATTTTGCAGACAAAAAACAAGAAACCTCGTTTTTTTACCATTATAGGCGATAATTATTTGCGTTTATTTCGGAAATATATTTCACTGCGGCTATCAAATATTCAGGAACGTCGTTTTATTTCTGTTAATGGGAATTGTCAAAGAATGGTTGTTGGTATTCACAAAATTAGTGGCGCGCCGCAAGAAATTCCAAACTTTTTGAAGTTAGAAAATTTCAAGGGGGTATACTGGACATTCGCTAAGAAGAATATCTGCTACACTTCTTATTGATGGTGGTGGTGACCTACCTCACTTGTCTTGAAAGACATGGAGGTTGGAAATCGAGTACGGTAGCAGAGTGATATATTAAAGAATCACGTATCAACAAAGTTAATACTGCCAGAAAAATATTGCAACCTGACAAAGAAGGTACAAGTACCTGTTCAGATATTTCCTCGAATGTTTCATCAACAGTTACGGAGAATATTTTGAGTTGTTTCTAACATTAATGAAAATCTTTTGAATTGTTCGAAAATGTTGTGATAATTCCAGTGGTGCTTTGAATTTTGGCAATAATTGTTCCAATGTACATTCAGTATCACTTTGAATAACAAATATATACGTATATATAGTTGCAGAATTAGTTTGATTTACTAAGTTTGTAAGAGACAATGTTTATTTCTTCAAATTTCAATTAGAGAGCTCAAATACAATTACTTTTAGTCCTAGGATTGAAAGTAGAGTTTTTCATCCTAGGATTAAAAGTGTTGATAAGCAACGAGCAAAATTTGTACGGTAAGGGAATGAGGAATGTTCACATTTTTCAATTTCTACATATTCCCATTCTCCGTAGAAAATGAAAATATTGTGTCTAAAAATTATTTGAATACTTCAAATAGCGCCCGAGATATCGAGTTATAAACATGAGTTCGATGGATCCCTGTGACGTCACTTTACATCCAACGACTTGCGAGGTTCAGTACGTAGCCGGTCCAATATCACGGAGTGCGATTTGCGAATGTAGTATGACGTCACATCGCCGCGAGGAATTGATATTCACGGGGTTGTAAAATCCGAACTACTAGGTCTTTTCTACTGAAACAAAAACTAGTGATTTCATATACATATAGGTTATACTGTGAGGAAGTTTCGATCGATTTTGCATACCTGTGAACATTACTCATTGATGGCTCTTGCACCTGAAATAGAATGTCAACATTTTTTGATGGTTAGAGAAAAATAAGTTTTTTTTGCGTTTTTGCTCCAAACGCTTTGCCAGTTCTTCTTCTAGAAAATAGTTCACCGAGAAAACCCGTTTACAACGTCCTCATCCGTTTTTCTTCTTCCGAATGGGCACAAAATGTTAGACGCACACCTCGGCGCAATACTCCATTACAGCCTTGTCTGTTCCTGACTGCTTAATCCCGAAGAAAACTGGCGAGAACGGCAAGCCATAAAATGATATATAACTGCCCTTTCCATCATTGTGCCGAAAGTTAATTCGGTTTATACGAGATCATTAACATTTATTGGAGCGTAAGCGGAAAATTAAACCGATTTATCCAGGTTTGGATGAGATGCCGTTTAAAAAAGTCAATTGGCTGTTTCCCGTCTTCGGACGTTCGAACGACACAGACAGGCCCTGTTTTGCCGCCTGAGGCCCTCGACGGGCCCGGGCAGCGTTAAAACGTTGCCGTGGCCGTTGTCGTAGTTCTTGGTCCTGAAAAATATTCTGTTTCTTGTATTATAACATGTTTGGTTTATCTATGGAGATGATTTCCTTTCATTGGGGTCCCGTAGCGGTCTTCAAACATCTGAAGTGCCGAAAAAAAAACACACCTGGAAGGTCGTATCCCGTTTGAAAAAACCCTCACGACCAGAGAGCAACAATTTGTGGATTTTGAATTTGAATATCGAAGGAATTTCGAAAGACAAGTGTGATTACGTCTCCAAATTAGCTGATGAACATGGTCCTCGTGAAAGAGGACAGTTGAAAAGTTATGTATTAATTGATTTTTCACAAGTTTAGCTTGTTATGTTAAGAAATTATCAGTTCGTAGTTTTCCACAGATTCGGAAAGGGAAATTGATGGAGTTTTTTTTCATTTCTTTCAAATTTTGTGACATTTCTGTCATGAATATTTATAAACCTCCGAACATTATTTGGCCAAGAAATCTGAATGTTGATGTTTTTTAAATTAGCAAATGCATTTCTAAAATTCATTTGATTTATTCTGAATAATCGTTTTTTTTTCTGCTTTTTGTCTTTTTTCATTTCAGATTAAGAATTGCGAGTCGTTTTGAGAAGAATCTGTTTATCCGAGCCCATCGACGGATAATATGAAGATGATCACACTGATGTCCTTCAAGATTTTCCTGATATTTGATATTTTATGTTATTTTTTTACGGGGAGACAGGTTTTTTCGGCTGAGGTTTTTTCCCCTGGCTGTATAGTATCGTATGATACTAGTGATGATATCGTATGATTCTATAGTATCATACAAAGAATGTTATGATACCCCGTTCTTTTTTCACCTCATCTTAGGTACTTTTTGTTTCAGCATTTTTTGTATTATTTTAGCTCTCTTTTTCATAAGAATATATATATAAGAAAATAGAGTGCTAAAAATATTTTCAATACTAAATGTTAAAAATATTTTTAACACGCAACAATCAATTTTAACATTGTTTGATGTCATTGAAAGTGTAATTTTTAATCGCTGCTCCAAAGGCTTTGCCAGTTTTTCCTCTAGAAAATAGTACACCGAGAAAACCCGATTACAACGTTCCCCATCCATTTTTCGTCTTCCGAATGGGCACAAATGTTAGACGCACACCTCCGCGCAATACTCCATTACAGCCTTGTCTGTTCCTGACTGCTTAATCCCGAAGAAAACTGGCGAGAACGGCAAGCCATAAAATGAATATATAACTGCCCTTTCCATCATTGTGCCGAAAGTTAATTCGGTTTATACGAGATCATTAACATTTATTGGAGCGTAAGCGGAAAATAAACCGATTTATCCACGTTTGGATGAGGGGCCGTTTAAAAAGTCAATTGGCTGTTTCCCGTCTTCGGACGTTCGAACGACACAGACAGGCCCTGTTTTGCCGCCTGAGGCCCTCGACGGGCCCGGGGCAGCGTTAAACGTTGCCGTGCCGTTGTCGCATGATTACCGCAAGTCTTCGGAATGCGCGCCGATGTTAATTTTATTGTGTTCCGAGGCGAACGAGATTTCGCCGAGTAATTGGCTTTATTAAAATTTATAACGATCCGTCTTTTCGGATCTTCGCGACTGGGGATGTTCCTTAATGACGCGCGTTGCTGTCGGTACATCAAAGGATTTTTAGATCTCGCGGAAGACGGTCGAGATGGAGTTTTTTGAAGGGAGAAAGGTCTCGCGTTTTTTTTTCCTGTTTTCGACATGGTCGGGAAGAATCTCGTGGAAATCTTGGGATTTGAGGATATTGTTTTTTAATTCATTGAATACTAAATACACTGCGCAAAAAATTAACACACATTATGGAGATCTCAAATTTATTCTACAACTGAAGGTGTTCTCAATGAATCATTTTTATCAGAATTATGCATGCATATGTTATCCACTTTCAACGTTTTTCTTCAATACAGATGTTTTTTCCCAGCAGGAATAAAAAAAGATGATATTATCAGATTTTGAATGTATTGGCTCCAATCAGTTGTTCTCGATCAATTCTAGTGATAAATAGTTTTTCTTTCGTTTGATTTTCTACACTCGATCGCTATGCAACGCGAAACACGCAATTTGACCCAAGAGGAATGTGCCCAAGCGGTAGTTTTGCGAGAAGAAGGGTGAACATACACAAGAATTGCAGAAAGGTTTGGAGTTTCCGATACAAGTGTGTCCAGAATGTTGCAGCGATTCAGGGAGATAGGTATGAATGTCCGAAAACCTGGACAGGGTAGACCACGGGTAACAACTGCCATTCAAGAACGTTACTTGAGAGTTTCTTCGTTGAGACAACGGTTTGCAACCGCTCGCCTCCTTCAAAATCAACTTGAGCAAACTCATGGGGTGCAAATTAGTACTCAGACATTAAGAAATCGCCTCAGAGAATATGATTTAAGGCCTCGTGTCACGGCAATAGGCCCAGCTGTTACCCCAGCCCATCAAAGGGCGCGTTTGGATTTTGCGAGAGAGCATATCCATTGGGAAGAGGCCGATTGGGAAAGAGTTTCTCTTCACAGATGAGTCTAGATTCTGCCTCTTCCATTGTGTTCGACGTTCCCTTGTATATGGAAATCCTCGAGGAATGTGGAATAAGAGATAAACAGCTGCAACTTCTGGAAAGTTACCTATCATCAAGGAAACAAATAGTTGTCTTAGAGGTGAATGGTGATTATTTTACATCAGAAGACATTGATATAACCTTAGGCGTTCCCCAGGGCAGCATTATGGGTCCATTTCTATTTATTATTTATATAAATTACCTAGCTCTTTCGAACTTTTGCTCGAACAAGAAAGTTTCAGTCAGATTGTTTGCTGATGACACCAGTTGCCTGATCCGATCTCCTTGTATCACTTCGGCCATTAATGAATCACATATCATTATGAACTTCATATTTGAGTGTTTATCCAATCACAATCTCGTGATCAATGTGGAAAAGTCTCAATGATTGTTTTTTCTATAATGAGAGGTCAAGACTTCAGTATCCTACATCGATACATGTTCTAAATAGTTCTGTTCGCGTGGAGGCTAATGTGAGGTTTTTGGGTCTAGTTGTTGACAAACATCTGAAGTGGGGTCCCCATATCGAGCAGTTGAGGAGAGAGTTGAGGAGACTTAACTCCACCTGCTATGCCTTGATCATGTTGAGAAGCCAGTTGATTTCGAACTCCTCAAGTTGGTTTATTATGCAAACTTTCATTTCGCTAATTTCCTATGGAATTATTTTTGTGGGTTCTTCCACTCACGTAGACACAATTTTTTGTAACTCAAAAAAGAGCATTACGTACCATATTAAGATTAGGTTATAGAGAGAGTTGTAGAGAACTGTTTAAAGGAAATAATATTTTGACAGTTTACGGTGTTTATATCTACAAATTACTGATATTCTTCAATAAAAATAATAATTATTTCATAAATTTCAAGAATTCAAATAACACCAGAGGAATGTGTCCCTATATTTTACCTTACATAGTACAGTCACTAGGGGTAAATCTGTGGAGTGTATGGCTGTAACCTTATTTAACGTCTTACCAAGGAGAATCACAAATATAATGTGTCAGAAAAAATTTAAGAAAGCATTGTATAGCTTTATTCGGGATTGTGAAACCTATAGTTTAGATGAATTTAAAGAGTTTTGTAAGAGATGAATTATGTTCTGTTTTTTTTGTGTAATTTATTGACTTATTTCATCACTGGTGTAATGTTTGAGACCAATAAACATTTATTATTATTATTATTATTATTATTATTATTATTATTATAGACGTCAACATGAAAGATATGCTCAGTGCAATTTCCTGAATACTACTGGTTTCGGAGAGGATAGATTATGGTATGGGGTGGAATATCTGTGACTGCTCGCACAGACCTAGTGGTCAGTGATAATGGAGCTATGAATGCTGATAAGTGTATAAGGAACATTCTTGAAGAGCCTGTAGTGTCATTTGCCCCAAACATTGGTGAAAATTTCATTTTTATGGACGATAATGCCAGGCCCCATCGTGCGCGCATCGTTCAGGAGTACCTTGAAGAGGTTGAAGTCTCGCGAATGGAATGGCCAACAAGAAGTCCAGATCTCAATCCGATTGAGCAGGTTTGGGACAACCTCAATAGAAGGCTGAGAAGTTCAGAAAATCATCCAGCTACTCTTAATGACTTAGGGGTCAAACTCGGAGAAATCTGGCTAGGATTAAAACATTAGAACATTTGAACATTTTAAGAACTCATTTTGATTATGAACCGTCGTAACGTTACGCTTAAGATTTCAAAGTGTTTTTTTTTCTTTTTGTTCATTTTTAGGCAACAATTTCTTCACGTAAAGTTTTGGCCCTGACAAATTAGTGCTCAAATTTTTACGCAGAGCCTTTCTTATATTAGTAAAAATTTTTTTCTTATTGTTTATTGTTTCATAGACTGGGAGAGAAAACCCATATAAGTTTTCAGGAAAATGCAGAGCTGCCAGAAAATATTTCAATAGATAACAATATATAATGTCGAAAAATATCATAATCCCAATTTTCATATTTCAAATTGCTCCAGTTCTCCAGAAACGCCTAATAGGCCGTCGAACTTGGTATACCCTGTATAGCTTTTCTTTTTTTTCATGGAATGTGAATTCTAATGCTCATTTTTCGTCAAAAGAGATTCTTTTTCTGAAAATTTGTTCTTACTATTCTGTGAAAAGAGTAAATGTTGGAGATGATTTTTCGAAATTCCACCCTGAATGTTCGAATTTTTAATTTCCACGAAGAACAACCTTGAAGGATAAGAGAAGGAGCGAAATAAGAAACTGGTGTAGACAATTTCCATCTGGAAGACAAGGCACGTTTCACATAATTCTTGGAAGCATATAATATTATACCGTTGGGTGAACGTAACGCGAACCACCTAATGAGACTTCGCATAGTTTGACCCAATTTTCAACTTTTATAATTTCTATAATTTGGCATCTAGAACAGCAAACCTGCTGTCTCTGCTCCATTCTCACGAGTTGCGTTTTTCTTCCGGAATTTATAACAACTATCGGAGCGTGCAGTTTATTTCGGGGTGCCGTCGAAATTAGAATACAGGGTGAGCTTTTGACATACATTTGAGGAATGGATTCTTGGGGTTGAAAGAAATATACTGTTCCACGAGAGTTAGGGATATCGTATTCAATCGTTTTGAAAGGTATGTAATCTTCAGAAAAATCGCTGTTAAATCATTCAAAACTCAATAAAAACTTGAATCAATCCAATTAAAATCAGTATGAGACATTTCGTCAATCTGGTCGCCTTTCTTCTGTACTTTGTTTCTTTGCATATGCTTCATGAATGTTCTCATTTTGAAATGGAGTCAGTTTATCAACGGCTTCGATTTGAAAAGAGTTTTCTGAAAATGCCAAGACGTTAATTAACAAACGTTGGGGCTAATAGGGCTTTCGGAATGCTACAGGGTGGCCTAACTCAGGTTGTTGTAGCGGAAAGGCTCCTTGTTGGAAAGACCAAGGTTTGGTGGGCGACGAAAAACAACACCTGCTCAGGATCGTTTCATCACCGTTTCGGCGAGAAGAAAGCCCACATCTACGTGTAGAATGCTACGGAATACTCTTCAAAATGCAGATGGGGTCCAAGTTTCCATCGAAACCATCAGACGACGTTTGAGAGGTGAATCTAGGTTCTAGACGCCCATTAAGAGGAGTTCCATTTACACGTGACAATAGGCACAAAAGACTGGAATTTTCAAAGCAACATATCAATTGGAACGATCAATGGCGTAGTGTCTATTTCACTGATGAATCCAGATATGGACGATTTTCAGATTCTCGAAGAATAAGGGTGGAGGCCATACATTATATTGATAGGCTTAAAATGCTTGAATTCTCTGGGAATAAAATTTCGCTGCAGACCTACAGGCTGAAATTAATTTTTTTTCCTGCAACTTGAAATTGTATTAATATAAATTTTCATCACAAAATCTCATTTTAACTATCTTTTCTTGCAATTTAAGTCAATATCCCTAACTCATGTGGAGCACTTTACTTTTATACTTTTGCCGAATGATTTTTCCTCAAATTCAGCATGAAGAAAAAAAATAGAGCCATTTTAATTTTAACATTGGGCTGGAAATATACTACAAATTTTTTTTTCTGAGCATTAGATCTACGATCTGAAGCCTGAAAGATTTAGCAGAAAGTTAATTCTGCGAATCTTTTTGAAACAGTTTCATCCAGCCAATATGACTATTTTTTCAAATTTCATATAGATTTTTCAAAATGGTTGATTAATAGAAAAATGCAATTTTACGATTTACACTTTTATTTTGGAAATTTCGAAATATTCTTCAAAAATCATTCGATTAATTTCAAAGAGATAGGTCCCTTGAATTTCTGTTCTAATTGCAGTATGCGATGGTCAAAACGAAAAAAAATAAAACATGTGAGTGAAATTTGGCATTTGTAGAAAATTTCGGAAATCAATAAAAACTCACATTCCGAAAACGATGAACGATGAATAACAAAAAACAAACGGCAGACATTAAAATCGTCAAGAATATCAAAGCCATAATGGATATCAGCCTGAAGCTCAGAGAAATTCTATACATTTTTCATTAATTAAAAAGTACTGCTGTAAGTTACTATGAAGGGATGGTTCAACTCCTGGCGAATTCAGTTTTATGAATTTGAAAATAAATAACCATGAGAATTTTATTCAAAAGTTGAAAAAACATTCAGTTAGGGGTTATTTCATTATATCAGGTGCAAAACATTCCTTCCGCCGTTTTTTCGAAAAAATTCCTAAGCTTTTTGTATGAGATCTGAGATCTTTTCATTTCAATTACCACTTATCGCTACAGCTATAGCAAAACGGCGGAAGCAAAGTTGTACACTTAATAATTAATGTGAAAATCAGCCACAAGTCGTCAATTGTGAGAAATTGCATCAATTTTCTTCGAAATTTTTAATGTCGTTTCAACTTTGAGAAATCATTCAATATCTGGTTGTGTTTTTATTATTGATTGAAAAATCAGTGACAAAATTTCATGAATTATTTTCCAGATTGAAAAAATATTGATTCAACAAAGGGAGAAGATTCAGCTGATAGTTAATTTATAGTTGTTGATTTGAAACAGAAGCTCTACTATTTTATAACTTTTATAAATGATAAACACCAAAACGAAAAATGCAAATAAGGAATTAAAAAATATTTAGAAGGAAAAAGCATAAAATCCTTCCCAACTAAAACGTTAACTTTCGAATTAAGAAATAGTATGGTCTTCTCATTACCAAGCACTTCTTATTGTGAACAACAATGCATTTATAATTCAGTATCGCCAGGATTTTTGTCGAATCGCATGATCCTACTTGAATCCTTGATCCCAGCATGATAATCCGGACCCCCGAACAAGATGAGCGGCGAACTTTGTCAGTTAATCTTCTTCGTAAGCCCTCAGAAGGGCGCCAGCTAATGAATTATAAGTTGTTTACACTTTAACCATAAGGAAATTCGTAATCTTCGAAACAATTGAAGCTTTCTAGCTTGGCCCCCCGGCAAGTTAAATATTGGATGTGTAACAGTCCGCTTTCGCACAGGTAGCGGTGTTGCAGCCTTAAAACGGAATATTTTAAAGGGGATTCCGAGGGGATAATAGATTAATTTATTAAATGGATTTCGCGAATTTAATTTGTTCGAAATTAGATCTTGACTTAGAGGAGACTGTTCGCTAATACTCCTACAATTATGAACTCTTGTAATAGATTCAGTTCCTCAGCATCGGATAAGACATGCTCTTCAACGGAATTAGAAACGAAGAAGTGGTTATCAATTCGTCTGTATGTTTTTTAAATTTTTTTAAATTATGTTACCTCAGAAATTTCGATGATTTTTTTTATTTGAAAGCTGTTGCTAGTAGTTTGGTCCCATTTAAATTTAGTTCAGTTCTGACAATGGCATCAATGGAAAACCAGATTCTGAATTTGTATACAGGGTTATTCACGAATATGGTTCTAGAGAATATTTTCAGAAAAGATTCAGGATTTAAATTCTAAAGGTGAGCTTCAAGTGAGACGACGACTTTTCGTATATTTTTTTAAGCTTCTAGGACTTACGGTTTTTCCGGAAGTGACATCAACTTTCGTTTTTCAAATGGGAAGATCCATTTTTGGTTACATAAATAGATTCTCCATTGAATTGTGAGTCTATTTGATTCCAGAAGTTTTAATTTCCCCGAGAAAATCCTCTTCAAATGAGGAAATACGAAAAAAAACTCTCAAAATTGAACTCTCATGAAATACAGACAACTTCGAGGTTTTTTCATTAAGAATTCTCATTTTTGAGGATCTCCGAGGAGAAAAGCTGATGCTCCTTTTCCAATGGCGTGATTTTCAGATTATCATACAGGAGGTCACAAATTCTTTGTCAAAGTTAGAAGTGACCCACATATTTTCAACTTCAATTCGATTAAGAGAACCCAGAAAATATTTTGCTGATTGTTCAGGTTTCTGTTGATTTAGATTTGAAGTTAATATCTAGTCTTTTGTGCGGTGAAAACTCTATTAATTTTTCACCTGTCACCATATATTGAATAGATTCATCTTGTTTTTTTTTGAGTTGTTTTTTTTGTGGAAAATCTTAAATTGTTCAAAAAAACATAAACGAAATTAGACATACTTTTTCATAACGAACATCACATATTCGAATGTTATATTCTTAAGAAGATAACGTATTTTGTATCCCTCAACTTGATCACTGAACCTACTAACATTTACGTTACAGATTTTTCGTGCCATGAAGACATTTACTTTGTGTTTCAACAGGAGCAGGTGCAATGTTTTCATAATGCAGAAACCTTTTGAATATTCAGGTTCTACTATCTTCATGAGGTAAACTTTCATGAATTAGAAAGTTTGTACGATCGAAATAATTACTTTTGAAAATTCCTGTGGAACATATAGAAATTTCAAAATGGAGCCTACCTTACTCACCTTCGAATTTCCGAAATTTATATTTGTACGGATGGTTCGCTGATGTAGAGGCTGGATTGGACGTGCGTTGTTGCCTAGTGGTGCCTTTGGGGATTCCTCTGAACCCTGCATTAATTTCCTGAGTTGGTAAAGCTGAAAAAATGGAAGAAAATGAAAATATAAACTTTTATTGTTAATTAATGATTATACAGAGTGAAGTAATCTCTTACGAATGTAGGAAACATAAATATGCAGAATATTTGTTCTTAGACTCCTCGTATATTTCTTATCTCATGGAGATTGAAAAATTTCCCGATACAGGTCGAACGATTTTGTTCATGACATGGAACAGAAAAGTCCCGCAGATAGCTCGGAATAGTATATTCTAAAACAAGTTGCAGAATGAGCTCTTATTCCAACACGAATGCGAAATTCGTAAACGAGCTACGAAGGAGCGAGTTTTCGAAAGCATGAGTGTCGGAATTGTCTTCTGCAACGAGTATTAGACGATATTTTCTCTATTTCAGTAAAGTTTTGTGGAAAACTCTCGAAATTCAAATAAAAATTCAGATTAGTGACTTTTGTATTGTATTTTGGCAGTTGGTGTCACTAATGAAATTTGACAGATTGCGGAATTTGAATTGATTTGATTCGAAAATTGAGTGGATCTGAGGTCAGTACTGACAACCACAAAACGAAAAATATAACTGAAAACAATGCTGTAATGAGTTTCATTACAGCACTACTTTTAGTACTGTAATGAACTCATTACGATACTGAAATAGATAAAAGTACAAAATGATACTTCAAGCTGGGTCGGGAAATGGGCGACGGTTTAAAAGTAGAGTCACATTTCAGTAGTGGAAAATATTTAGGCAGGTTTCGTGGAGAAAAAATCGTTACAACAGAGTCTTTGATGAGAAAAGTTTTGAATTTAATTATTCTTTCATTTGACCGAATCGATAGGTGAATGTGTGATAAAATTTGAAAAATAACCCGAAAAAGTTCAGAGCTTTTCAATTTTAAATGTCTCATTATAATTTTTTTATTTTGATTTCTTTTTGCATTTGATTGGATTAGGATTTATTTTTATTTCATCTGATTCAAAGATGACGCATGTGAAGTTGGTTTATGTCGATTTTTGTTTTTGTTGCATTCATCAGAATATACTACTCTGCAAGAGTTAGGGATATCGTATTCAGTCGTTTTGAAAAATATGAAATCGGAATCGATCCAATAAAAATCAGTATGAGACATTTCGTCAATCTGGTTGCCTTTTATCTGAAGTTTAGTTCTTTGCATATGCTTCATGAATGTTCTCATTTCAGTTTATCAATGGCTCCTATTTGAAACGAGTTTTCTGAAAATGCCAAGACGTGAATTAACAAACGCTGAGGCTAATAGGGCTATCGGAATGCTTCAGGTGGCCTAACTCAGGTTGTTGTAGCGGAAAGGCTCCAAGTCAGCCAAACTGTGATATCTCGACTTTGGAATACTTTCAGGGAGACGTATTCCTTGTTGGAGAGACCAAGGCTTGGTGGGCGACGAAAAACAACACCTGCTCAGGATCGTTTCATAACCGTTTCGGCGGAAAGAAAGCCTACATCTACGTGTAGAATGAAACTAATTCTTTTCAAAATGTAGATGGGGTCCAAGTTTCCATCGAGACCATCAGACGACCTCTGAGAGAGGTGAATCTAGGTTCTAGACGTCCATTAAGAGGAGTTCCATTAACACGTGACCATGAGCGTCAAAGACTGGAATGGGCAAGACAACACATCAATTGGAACGATCAATGACGTAGTGTCGTTTTCACTGATGAATCCGGATGTGGACGATTTTGAGATTCCCGAAGAATAAGGGTATGGACAATCCCACGCAGACCCCGTAATCGTCGCTATGTCCAAGAAGTCCATCCATTTCGAGGGGGTCGTGTTATGGTACCTATGGGCCGGAATATGTTTCAACGGGAGAACAGATCTTCACATTAGTCCTGGGTATATGACCGCCTTACACTATAGGGAGCATGTCATTGACAATGTTTTGTCAAATTTTCACGCTGCTATTGGTGAAACTTTTCAATTTCCAGACGATAACGCTAGACCGCACCGTGCAGACATAGTTGAGAATGCGCGAATAGCTTGGTATTCCACATTTACCAACACCTCCACACTCCCCAGATTTTCATCGCATAGAACATGCATGGGATATGCTCCAGAGAAGATTAAACAATCATCAACCCACCCCACAATCCTTAAATGATCTGAGAGAGCTTCTGCCCCGTTTATGGAACCAAATTCCTCAAGAAATGTTCAACAACCTCGTGTGTAGTATGCAAAGAATATGCTATGCTTTTATTGATGCCCGTATTGATAGTCTTAAAAGGCTTGAATTCCCTAGGAATTAAATTTAAATATTTTACTACATTTTTCTCAACCACCCATGTATACGCTACAGATCTACAGGCTAAAATTGATTATATTTTCCGGAACTTGAAATGATATTTATATGAATTTTCAAAATCTAACATCCCTTGGTCGACGAAATGCCGCTCTCATGTTAACCAACAACAAACCCAAGTAGAGTTTCATTGACAGGAATAACTGTAGATAATATTAGAGTGGATCTTCTGAGATCGAACACTCTGTGTGGATAATACCACTAGAGAAAAAATTTAGCCACCAAAAAATAAATTCCAGAAATTCTAATATTCCGAAATTGTTCGAAAAGGTCATTATAGAAAATATCCCGATCGCGAGAGAAACCTTCCTATTGTACCCCCAACGTTCCCCAAAGGTCAGAATCAACTTTTAATGCACCCCCACAGGCCCCTTCCCTCGTTTCAGGATGTTAATTTATGAATGGAACCTCTCACCCTACTCGAGCAGGTCTATTTCCAGGTGAAACATTTCATTCTAGATAAAATCCCTCCGTGGAAAATTCCTCCCCGCCTGCAAGGATATTAAATGTAGCTACGATCTCCCAAGCCTATTTTTCATCGGGAATCTCGAAATTCATAAATGTGCGCCATATGCCGAGGCCCCATTTCTGTGTCGTATAAAAGAGGAGTCGAACTATCGGAACTGTCATGAATATCTTGGAGGGAATTTGGTGGAAGCATATTCGGTCGCTGAAATGATCGATCTGGGTTTTGAAGGTTCGAATTCGAATAGAAATTTATATACAAGATATACAGTTTTTCGCTTGTACAATTAAATTTTAACAGAAGTAGATTCTCAACGTTGATAAAAACCAAAAAAAGGTTTCACATACAGGGTTCGACGACCTATTAGACGTTTCTGGAAAACTGGACCTATTTGAAATCTGAAAATTGGGATCAGGAATTTTTTCGACATTATCTACCGAGTTAAGATATTCTAGAAGCCTGAACACCTTCACTTGTACAGAAAAAGAAAAAAATTGAAAGTATTTTTTCGTAATAAAATCCTTGCCTTCGTCGAAATACTTTTCAAAGTATCCAGAAAAAAACTGAAGAAAAAAGGGAGATGCGAATATTCGATATTTTCTTTGTTATTTCTAATTTAAATATCTTAAGAAGAAACCGTTTTCACATTCTTGAAGCCGAGGACTGTGAAATGATTGTACATTTCTAGAATTCTGAAAAACACAGGGTGTTCCAAATGTTGGTTCATAGATAAACTTTTTCGAATTTTAATCCTATTTTTTATGATTGCGTTAGAATCTGCAAAGAAAAATAATGATAGTGTTCTGAAATGTTGATGAGTAAATTATTAAAGTCTGTTTTATATCGACAATGATGAATAAATTCAGAAATAGGTCTGTCACTAGTGAATTATTGAAATAATTTATCTTTTATAAGCAAAGATAATGTTGATATGAAACAGATTTGATGATTTTGACTGAAAAAGTAAAAGCATTAATATATCAGAACAATATTCTTATTTTTCTTCGAAGAATTGAGTACAATCATAAAAAATTGGATTAAAATTAAAAAACAAAATATCTTTTGAAATATGTTCTAGGAGATCTTTACATGTTCCTGAACACTTTATTTGGGTTTTCTCTCCCAGTCTCTGAAACAAGAAACAATTAGAAAAGTGAAACGTGACAATATTTTGATTCTTCAATAATTGACAATATTCAGATTTATTAAATGTACAATTTGAAAATCAAAATATTGTCACGATTTTGCGAAGTTGTATGAAAAATAGCAATTGTCTGACGAAGGAGTCTGATTTAGACTCCGAAACGTTACACTTCAGAGTTCAAAATGTTCATCGTTAGGCAACAATTTGTTCTTGTAAAGTTTTGGCATCTGGCAAATTAGTGCTCAAATTTTTACGCAGGGGCCTTTCTTCTATATTTAAAATTTTTTTTTCTAATTGTTTCTTGTTTGAGAGACTGGGAGAGAAAACCCAAATGAAGTTTTCAGGAATATCGAAAAACAAAAGTTATGGGCCAATCTTGATCTCAATTTTTGACCCAACATTTAGAACACCCTGTGACGAGTTTTTCCAAATTCTATGAATTTACAATATTTCCACAGCCTTCGACTTCAAAAATGTGAAAACGCTTTGTGCTTAAGATATTTAGAATAGGAATAATAAACATAATACCGAATACTCTCATCTCCCTTTTTTCTTCAGTTTTTTCCAGATATTTTGGAAAGTATCCCGACGAATGAAACGACATTTGCACGAATGTATTCAGAATTGAATACTCCTCTTTGAAAATTGGAAACGAAAAAACAGAAAATTTTTTTTTCATTCCTTGTTTAAGTGAAAATAGTCAGATTTCAAGAATATTTTAGTTCGGTGGATAATGTCGATTAACATCCTAATCCCAATTTTCAGATTTCAAATAGGTCCATATCTCCAGAAACGTCCAAAGGCCGTCGAACTTGATACACCCTGTGTATTGATATCCGTCTGATCCGCTGATAACGACAAACGTGTAGGCATTTAGATCTTCAGCTAACCATACTATTTCATTATTCAAAAAATTCATAGGCATCATTTATTCACCATGAAGAGAAATACCCATGAATGTAAAAATGCAGGAGGCTTCTAAACGGAATAAAACAATCAATGAAAAAATAAAAAACTAAATGGTTCCTAACATAAACGACAATTAACATAAGAAGAAGAAAGCAGAATATCAAATTTTCGTGCGCCTTCAAATCTTTTGAAATACGTTCAATGTAAATTCACATGGTGAGGAATACTTGATTACTAAGATTTTCCTGTAGAATGGACAACATTGCAGTCATTTAAATCCCAGGAATTTTTGATATTCCTTTTATCGAACAAGAAATGTAGAGCATTCTAAGCTGCTAGTGTGAAAATAACCAGTTTCTACAGAAGAATTAAACCTAGTTCTTACACTGAATGTAAAGAAAATATACTGCTCCACAAAAGTTGGGGATATCGTATTCAATCGTTTCGAAAAGTATGTCATCTTCTAGAAAATCGCTGCAAAATCATTTAAAACACAATTACAACTTGAATCGATCCAATAAGAATCAGTATGAGACATTTCGTCAATCTGGTCGCCTTTTTTCTGAAGTTTGGTTCTTTGCATATGCTTCATGAATGTTCTTATTTTGAAATGGAGTCAGTTTATCAACGGCTTCGATTTGAAACGAGTTTTATGAAAATGCCAAGACGTAAATAAACAATGCTGAGGCTAATAGGGCTATCGGAATGCTACAGGGTGATCAAACTCAGGTTGTTGTAGCGGAAAGGCTCCGAGTCAGCCAAAGTGTGATATCTAGACTTTGAAATATGTTCAGGGAGATAGGTTCCGTGTCGGAAAGACCAATGCTTGGTGGGCGACGAAAAACAACACAGAATCAGACATTCTGCAACTAAGAATCATATTAATATGAATTTTCATCTCAAAATTTCATATAAACTATATTTTTTTGCGATTTAAGTCAATATCCCTAACTCATGTGAAGCAGTTTATTTTGCAATTTATATCCACTGTTTCCCAACCCGGTGTCCTTTCTCATATGAAGGCATTATTGTTCCTCATTTTTTCTAGAGTGCAACGCCACCTAAACTGATGAATTCGTAATTGAAATGAATAATCCCCCTGTATTGATAACGTGATATATTGCAATCCGCGGTATATAAAATGTTTCCCTCCGCTTTCTGCCAGTGTAAAAGGTCGGTTCAACAAAACAACCGACGAGAATTAATGGATCTTCTTCAGGGCCATTTATCTCTATTAATCGTATCTCAGTCCGAATTACTGTTAAAAATATAATAAAATCACTAGGCCCTAATGGAAAATCCAATTAGTGGACCCCCGAGCAATAAAACCTTGATGCTTTTGTCTGTTGCTGTTTTCGATTGATAGGAAGTGAAGGAACGAGAGCAGAGTGGTTGTTTGATGGAACCCAATTTTTTTGTGAATTCAGTATTGCCTTATCATTGCTGATAGTTGAGTTTTCGAAGGTAATGAGAGACTACTTGAATTATGTTCATAATTTTCGTCTCCCACCAAGCCTAGATCTTTCGAACACGGAACCTGTCTCTCTGAAGTCTAGATGTCACACTTTGGCTGACTTGGAGCCTTTTCGCTAAAAAAACCTGAGTTAGGCCACCTTGTAGCATTCCGATAGTCCTATTAGCCTCAGCGTTTGTTAATTTACGTCTTGGCATTTTCAGAAAACTCGTTTCAAATCGAAGCCGTTGATAAACTGACTCCATTTCAAAATAAGAACATTCATGAAGCATATGCAAAGAACCAAACTTCAGAAAAAAGGCGACAAGATTGACGAAATGTCCCATAATGATTTTCAATGGATCGATTCAAGTTGTTATTGAGTTTTAATAGATATATATATATATATGATATAAGTGTTAAAAGTGACGTTTTATTTTGTGAGTGAAAAAGTTTGTGAAATGAGCGGAGCGAATTGAACAGTTTCACTACTTAATATGTTTGTCGAGAGTGCAATTATTAATGAAAGTGACGATTTGGTTGTTCCACTGGATATTGAAGAGTCTGCAAGAAGAGCAAATCTGGAACTCCTACCTAAAAAATCTGTTCAGCAGTATGACATTGCATATAACAATTTCCTGGTACAGTGTAAATTGAAAAATGTAAAAGGGAACTTCAGTGAAACTGTTTTCAGGGCATACTAAGAAGAAAAATAAAAAATATGGAGTTCATCAACTTTGTGGGGCAAATTTTCAATTATAAAGTCAAGCGCCCTTGTTAAAAATGGTATGGATGTTAGTGAATATTTCGAGGTAATTGCATATCTAAAACGGGAAAGTGATGGATATCGTCCCAAAAAATCGGAAATTTTCACTGGTGAACAAGCTGAAAAGTTTATAAAGGAGGCACCAGATGAGAAATACTTGATGGTGAAGGTTGCAACTATTTTCGGATTATTAGGAGCCTGTCGGCGTGAAGAATTGTGTAATTTATTAGTGAAAGACATCGAAATAACGAATGAATCATTGGTTATACAACTTCCAAATACAAAAACGAAAGTCAGTCGTTCTTTCAGTATTATTGGGAAGTATGTAGACTATTTCATGAGTATTTTGCACTGCGCCCTTCTGTCATCAAACATCGTCGGTTTTTCCTGAAATACATGAATAATAAATGCCCTGCCAATCCAGTTGGTATTAATACATTTGGGAAAATTCCATCTACTGTTGCCGAATTCCTCAAACTGAAGGAACCAAAGCAATATACAGGACACTGTTTTCGAAGATCCTCCGCTTCATTGCTAGCAGAATCAGGAACAAATATTACGGATATAAAAAAACATGGTGGATGGAAGTCTACGACGGTAGCCGAGGGCTATGTTAATCATTCCATTGCATATAGAAATGTCATTGCTGAAAAAATTCTCCCAACCTCAACAGATTTGGATCATCATCATCCAATATTTTACTTCCGGTTTCTACAAGTACTGATGGTGCTGAGGATTCTAATAATGTGTTGCGAAGTTCCCTAACGTCACAAGGCTTTAATGTTAGTAATTGTTCTAGTTTTATGATTAATATTAATGTTCGTAAGTAATGATTGTTAAAAATTGATGATAAAAATTTGCAATTGGTGAATTTTTCTCATCTGATTTCATCATAAGAAACTGGAGTGTTATAAATATTTTTAACACTAATGTTAAAAATGATTTTACAGCGATTTTCTCGAAGATTACATACTCTAACTCTTGTGGAGTAGTATACTTCTCAGGGTATTAATTACGACGATTGCTTTCTGTAAGCAACTAAGACTGCAAACTACTAATTCGCCAACTAACACCAACACTAAATCAAGCTGCATTCCTTACCTCGCTTTTTGTCATATAAATGGGCTTATTAAGGAGGATCCAGACTGTTGTCTCCCAGCATCCCGGATGGGTGGTGGATCCCTCGTACGTCATGAAGTGGTCTGTGTCTGGCAGAATGGTTCTTATGGATAGATGTTTTATAGGCGTCGAGGCCCCTGGAATCAGACGGAAAAACAAATATTTCAGTATGTGTACGCTGCAACTGTCAGAATTATCTGCGCTCATGAAAAATGCATTATGCGTTCCGCCGGAAACATTTCGGGGAAGATTCAGACAGCGAAATGTGGCGTTGTCACGTCTTACCAACGTCGACCAATTGGGACCATTCCCAAATTGAAATCTTGGCATGGGCGAGCGTGGGTTTTTGCTGCACGATGTTAGTATGAAGGCGCGTTTATACTGAACGAGCATTGTTCTCGAACGTTGGAAAGAAACACTCAGAGCGAGAGAAAAAAAATTGGCTTATTTCGAAGATTTGGTATGTTATTATTTTTTTATGTAAGTGTTCAAAATCGGGGTTGTTCTGATTTTGTTAAATTACTGTGAAGGACTGCATCCAGATAATTGAGTTGGAGATGGTAGTCTAAAAACATTTATTGACATCATTCACAATCATAAAATGAATAAGTCACCTGCCATGAAGTAAACGCAGTAAAAATACAAATATTAAAGTCATCTATAAACTCAGAGTGATTCATTCGATTAAAAACAGAGGTAATCTAGAGATGTTCAAAATGAGAGGTCAGATGAAGTCAGACTAAGACTTTGAGATAGTTCCATTAATTCAAAATTAAATACAGCGTTTACAGTGATGATGCAATTGAAATTGATGGCGAGAGCCTCTTTATTTCATCAGAAAAACAGAAGGTTGAATAATGAATTGTTGGAGTGGGCTGAGTTGTAATAAAGTGAGATCAGGCCTTAAAGGAGATATGTGTATTGAAAGCTTAAGAGTCTAACGGCCGTTTTCAATATCCGATCTATCCTCCGTAACGGTTGGTAGATAGCTAGTGCGCATGATGTTAACGAAATGTTTCAATGCTCAGTATCTACCTACCGATCGTTTCGATGGATAGATCGGATATTGAAAACGGCCGTAAGTCTGTTCTTTATTGAGACTTTTACAAATGTGAGAAAATAATGATTGAGAAATCAATATTTATGATCTATAACTTTGGTCTATAAAGAGAATACTAATTAATCAATTGAGACGACATTTACAGTGACAAACTGCTTTTAGTAAGCAGGGTTAGTGTTCATCAGAAAAATAGAGGCTACAATTGACAAGTGTGAGGATTATAACATGAGAGTTCTATGTTTGAATTAAAACCACCAACCCGTTGGTTTCGAGAAAGCAAAAGGCTTGAGATCTTGGATGGATTTATTGAAAAAAAAAATTGGTTTCAGGGAATTTTGAAATGAAATAACGATATCACTATCTAGTGATCAATATCTATGTTCATCATTAACAAATGTTAATTGAAAAATCGGAATATTGTCACGATTCTGCGAAGTTGTATGAAAAATAGAAATTGTCTAACGGGGAGTCTGATTTAGACTCAGAAACGTTACGCTTCAGAGTTCAAGGTGTTTTGTTTTTGTTCATTGCTAAGCAACAATTTATTCTTGTAAAGTTTTGGCCCCTGACAAATTAGTGCTCAAATTTTTACGCAGAGGAATTTCTTCTATAATTTAAAAAAATATACGTGTGGCACTCGAGAACTGCCGCGGTAAAGCTATTGCATAGCATCTATTCGAAAATAAGAACATAATATTGTTGATTTATAATATTTATTTATCTTAAAATACATGTAGGTTATTCAGGATTGTTTATTATTGAACCTTTAGGTTTATGGTAACTCAAATAAGAAACATAAGTTTAAATTCAAATTTTCCGAGAGAATAGTCGTCAACCGCTCTGATTTTTCATCAGCGAAGTTAATGTTGAAATCGCCAGCCAAGATAAGTGGAAATTTATTACCATTTGTACCAAATATTTTCGACCCTTCTTCAGTGTACTCCAGTAAAGTTCGATGAATAAAATGCTCTACCTCGTCGAATTTTGGATTCGGAGAAATGTAAATTGCTACCATGACTATGTGTAAGCCATTTTTAAATTTGCATAAGCATGCACAAATATCTCCAACAAATGAGCGTCTAACATTAAAATATTTCAATATTTGGAGTCATAATATGAGTAACATTATTACTATTTTGGTAAATAGCTAACCCACCTTTTATAACAGTATCTCGTTTAAATTGAACAATAGAATTGAAATTAGGTATTTCAGTCGGATTATCACGCGTCATGCATGTTTCGGTAAGAAGTAACACATTGGTTTGCCTCGTTACTGAATCTTGTAAATCCTATTTGTGACTATGTGAATTTTGGCAATTGAAAGTCATTATTGAAATGCCATTTCTATTACTAATGAAATCTAAGAGACTTTGTGCTATCGTCTGAACACTATTTAAAGACAGTCTTTTGAATTCTTGCAACAAAGATGCAGTCGATGCAGCTTGCCTTCGATTATAATAAAACTTAAATGCAGAATTATCATTTTTTGTCGTAATATAAAATTTTTCAATATAAGTCACCTGAGAGAGTGCAACATAGACGAGTTCCTGAGAATGTGATTTACTATACTCATATACTATTTCGTCAAAAGTTCCACCTTGCGACTTATGTATAGTTAGAGCAAGAGCTGAAGTTAATGGAAAATGTTTGCGTTTGGCAATACATTTTCTATCCGATGCTAATGAAATATTTGCCGTTCGTAATTCAATGGGAACAGCGAGATTGCCGACTCCATTTTGCAAGCATCAGTCTCGTCGCAAGCACCCTAACACCGTGCCGAAGTCTGCCGAACTGAACCAACGATACACGGCTGTATTAGGTTTTTTCGTTACGGAATATCTACATTCAGTCGCCGCGCTCAAAGCCTGAGATAAAAGCTATGCAATAGCTTCAAAAATGTTCTAATTGTTTCTTGTTTCAGAGACTGGGAAGAAAACCCAAATAAAGTTTTCAGCATTTGTTTCTTGTTGAAAAAATAATTACATGTTATGTTTAAGGGTTTTTTAGTAAAAAACAAATCGTTTAACAATAACGCGAGATATTCACCCCAGCATTTCAAACTCACCGCCGAAACGATACAGACCCCCACCCCTTCTAAAACAATCAAAACGAAGTTGAGGCCAATCTTGCCAAAGCGCCCGCCTGTATAACTCCGGGAAATTCGGCCACAAAAGAAACGAGTGGAAAGCCGGAACCGCTACGGTCGTCCCTCATTAATTTAGATTCATGTCGTCGCGGTATCACGTGAACTGCCGACTCGAAATGCACCCAAACAGTGTTAAATATTCCATTACCATTCGCCCAATTGTTTTACACCCCACATTCCGCCGATTTCCTGACTGTGCAGTTGGCCCGGTCGTCATGTATCCGTTATCTTGCCGGAAAATCCACAGTACGTCGGCGAATTTGCAAAACAGGCACCCTTCCCGCCCCTGCGTACCCCAATGGAGGGGTGGGGACATTAAAATGCGGATATCTACATGTTTGTTAGGGATCTGGCTGCCAGAATTCCTATACAGCTTTGGAGAATGTTGATTTGATTTTTACAGAAAAAAATAATTCAATAAGTCATTAAATGGCCAGAATGAGAGATGTCCTTACTTTTCATATGTATGTCCTTTAATAATGAATTTCAATCTCTGGTAAACAGAGAATAAGTCATCTGCAATATAACTAAGTAGAATATAACTAAATTCAAAATAGTTAATTATAACAGTCCCCCCAAAAAAACAAAGAAACTTGAATCACCAAAAACCATCAATTCTGACTTATATTCCTTTTCCCAAGCACTCTAGAATTATTTCACGCTATTAGCGGGTCGGCATTTGATGGGCTTAACTACACCGCTAATGTATATCAAAAACCTAGAAAAAAATGGTACGTAACATCATGAACAATATTCAGGGTGTCCCACTGGAGTGCCCATTTGAAGTGTATGAAGAAATAACGATTCAATCAATTTCAAATTTTGTGTGAAGAGATAAGCCAAGTTGACCTTCATTTGTGATTTATAATAGCTGACCCTGCAGACTTCGTACTGCCTCAATCGATAAATAAATAAGCAACTTAAATATTATAATAAACTAATATGGTATAATACCTTGAAAGTGGACATAAAATTGTCCTGTACAATTAGTCCAGTCAATGAGGGCAAAAATGAGGCATCACCTCAGAATTCTATCAAGATGCTTCGATTTTGATCAAATTTTGGATATAAGCTATGTCTCCTACTCCTACCCTATGCCGATTTATGCTTATCATTTTCAAGGGGTGGAAAAAACCTCTTTATCCAAAATTGAAAGAAACTTGATCTAATAAAAAGAAAATTCTTTGCCTTTATGAAGGCACATCGAGAACATTTTTGAAACATAGATGAATTCAAAATAGTAATAATCGAAATGAATACCATTTTCAATTCCCAGCTCAGAGATCTTTTATCATGAGGTTGGAGAAATGATATTAGATTTTGTCACTGAGATGAGAGATATACCGGTTTCGGCCTTGTTGAGCCTCATCAGTATCCCGCACGTCTCAGGACAAAATCTACATAAAATCTTCAGAATTTATAGCAATTGGTTGTGAAGTAATGAGTAAAATATTACAAAGTACTAAATAAAAAAGATCTCTGAGCCTGGGAATTGAAAATGGTATTCATTTCGATGATTACTATTTTGAATTCATCTATGTTTCAAAAACTTGATCTAACTTAAATCAAAGTAATTTTTGAGCCTCAGTAGAGTTTTATGAAGTTTAATGAAGGTCTTCATATACTTCAAGACCGAATAAACCCCTTTCAGCATGATATGTGTAAAAATGGGTCTTTATTAATATAATTAATTAATTTCAATCGATTTTATGACAGTATTTTCGTTAAATGTTAGTTTTAGTTATTTTTTTTTACTTCTAAAAGTCCTATCTGTTCAAAATAACAAGATGAAAATATCATTCAAACATTTCAGCTATTCATCACTTTATTAACGTGAAATTAATACTTTTGGTGTAAAAAATGAGTGGCTGTCGTCACAGTCAATTATTTTTTCATCTTTGCCAAAGATTGGACAACTGTTTTGGCAGTTAACACCTGCACATTCCCCACATGTAGCGTTACAAAAAAGACTCAGTTTTCTGCAGGGTCATGACGCATTGCATCCTTTTCTGCAGTTACAAAAAATTGTTTTCAACAATTTTTGTGGTACAGGTGTGTTTTTTCATTTTGTGGGATGAAAATATCTATTGGTAGTATTCCAAGCGCCATCAACTGAATTTGGAGCTTCATTACCTAGCCAAATTTGAAGTTGATGATTTCAGGCAAGCATTTATTTATTTCCAATTTTTTTTTTCCATTTCATCAAATTTTTCTGAGTTTTAATGTATTTTATGTCAACCCTGTCGTAGAAGAATGAAAAAAAACCTTTCATAACAAACAGTTCATCCAATCTTGAGTTATAAATGGTGTAACCAACAAAATGGCCGACTTAGTTTTATATATTAAGATATTCTTAAATATCAATGACTTCTGCTTTCACCGAAAATGCTACCAACTTTCTCATTTCAAATGGAACACCCTGTACATTATGACTTTGAAGGCCACATTCATTTTTTGTATCATTCCCTATATCCATCTGTAGGCGATTTCGAGTTATTAACCGTTTTTCGAAAAAATTACATATTGAGGCTTGTAGAACACTGAAGATTCAATAAAAGCGAAACGCACAATCTCAGATCTGTTTTTTGAAATGAGTTACTGTGAAGATATTTGACGTCAATCTGCAAAGGTAGCATAGCCTTTTGATTCAGCTCTAATTTGCTTTTTACCATTTGTCTTCGAAATATCTAATTTTGAAGGAAGTAGAACCTTTTTCACTCAACTGCTGATATCTCCACAACTACTGAGGGCCTAACGAGCTGACAGACGGTTTCTTTTGCTGCAGAAAATTTTCTACAAGAATGTGTCATGGTTATTAAAAAACAATTTTTTTCGTCTGTAACGTTAACTTGAAAAAGGAGCAAAAAAATGGCATTTTGCCATTTTTTGGTCAATGGACTGTATCTTCGTCAATAATGGAGAAAAAACTAAGAAACTAGAGTCTTCAAGCTTCAAAAGTAAGTGTTTTTGTTCGCCAAATGATCACTTTTCACAGCCTTTTGAAAATAAAATTTTTCTGTTCCTTTGATTGTTGGGCGAAGTATAGTCTAACGAATGCAATTCAGCGGAGTGTGACATTTTCTTCATTTCCCGAATTCCTATCTAGAATTTCCGCGAATTATCTCGCGTTATGCATAGTACCGACCGTTCCCAAACGATCCAGTAGGGATGCCAGCTAGAATTGTCGCCGTCTTCCTTATGATAACATTTTTGCATGCGACAGAACGCGCGGTCATCAGAGCGTAGTATTAACGGTAGACAATTATTTCTCCCTGAAATTTCCGCTGATATTTTGCGGCGGCCTCAAGAGATTGATGTGGCTGAATACATTAACGCTCGTGCGGAATTTGAAGTGCTCAAAAAGTGTTACCTGCAGGAATAAATGTTCCATGGGTTATCTGCGAGTGAAATGCGACTACGGGAATGATCATGAATTTTCAACGGGCTCTTTCCGTGGCAAATGTTACCGAAAATGCGCTTTTCCGCGAATGCGGTATGAAGGGGGGCGATACTATTTTATGATTTGAAAATTGTATGAAGGGATTAGGCATAATTTTGCATAATAATGCGAAAAATCGATTGGGGAAGGAGAAAGACGAAATGAAATATTTTATAAATGGAAAAAAACGTCAGAATACATTTCAACATGAACGATAAATCATAACAAAATACAAAAAAAGTGAGCAATCAAATGATCAAATAATTCAAAGACCCGTTGTGGTAAACCATGGGAACTATTGATTTTTCAATTCACATAGTTAACCCAAATAGACCTACCGTTCCGTATAAAGAACACCTATCTAAAAGTTTTCTACTCATGCTCAAAATAAAGAAACAAAGAAGGCGTCAATATCTTTAATTTACCTCTGAGATCGTCTTGTCGCCCGACCTTTGTAGAAAAAGGAATCCTAACAGTGGCATGCATATACATCTACAAATGTCTAGTGTATTTTAAGGAAAATGAAGGAAACTTCACGAGACTCTCAAGCTTTCACAAGTATAATACCAGAAACGACGAATTATTTTACATACCCAAACATAAAACAACTAAATTCGAATGGTCACCAAAATATTAGTGCATTAAATTATTCAATCACTTACCGACAAGTATTAAATCTCTTAAACTGAATAAATTTAAAAAAATTGTTAGGGAAAAATTGGTAAACGAATGTTATTACACTGTTGCTGATTATTATCGACAATAATTTGTTTCAAGTCGATCAAATTTTTTCAATCTTGTTTTTTTTTTTGACCTGTCCTATACATGTATATTCATATGTCTTAGAAGATCAATAAAATATTATTATTATTATTATTATGATTATTATCATAAACACATAAATTAATGCTTTCTTCAACACTGAATATAACCTACAAAGTCCTGCAGTATTCAAATTCACTTTAAAGCCATGTTAACTTCATAAATATATCAATTGTTGCAATACCTCATTTTTTCCGGTGGTGTATTTTTTCATATGTATTTATTTCATTGCGTTTGCGAATAAAATAATTATATCTATGGTCGGATGAATAATATAAGAGGCGAATTCATCTTCTCCATGATTTCAAATCCTGATTTTTGCTTCGTAAATGAAGGCGTTCTTTTAACGGAACGGTAGGATTATCACCATATTACCTGAATATATTGTTATAACTATTGGAAAAATAATCTGACTTTGCATGAGATACTACATCATGTAGATAATCTGGATATGATTTCAGAACCACCTGATAGCAAAATTTTCTTCTGCACATAATTCAATAGTTTTCTGTAACTGAAATAACAATAATGTTGCTTATGCGCCTACTAATTTCCATGAGAAAAAAAAATATCATTGACCAACCAAAACTCATGCAACATTAGAATATATGGGGGGCGTTGACTGATCCCGTAAAAACATGAGTTAGAATCGTATTTCGACAAGGACAAAAATTGTATTTCCCACTACTTGCACACTGCTTTGACATGGTTGTTCAAAACGCAGAAATAGTAACAAACTAGACAAGCTATCATCGCAACAAGATTGCTGAAAACTAATAGAAAAACAAAAAAAAAACAGGACCATCTAAGCAATCAAAGAGTTTACACCAATATTCAGGATAGGTCAGGGTAGACCATCTGATTTTTTACCAGAATAAAATAAAAAAATTGTGAAGTGTGGCATAAAAACCAATATTTTATAAGTATTAAATATAAAATAGCATAACATCCGAAAAATTGCTTCTATAAGCATATTATAATTCAATGTTCATTTTTCATAGAATGAATTTTAGTAGCTCAAAAACCTACCGTTCCTTTAAAAGAACACCACAAATTTCAACTTTTCGTGAAAAATAACTACACATCAAGATGAAAAATATGAAAAGGCTTCATTTAAACCATAATCTGACACAATTCCCATTGAAATGAAAGAAAAAAATTTCAGGTCTATTTGGGTTAAAAATGAATGTAAATACAATATTGCAAACGGGATTATCAGAGAAGTGATATCCGTTCCTCAATGACTTAGACCGCAGTTGTGGGCGGAACGTTAGGTGAAATAATTCCTAATAGACCACGGCCAATAAGCCCGTAAGACTCTCTTAATGTCAATATATCCGTTCGTGAAAGCCTGAAACTATTTATAACTATTTCAAATCAGAGTTAAAAAGCCCATAAAATGGAAAACACCCTCAGAATGAATTTCAAACGACGTTCAAAATTTGTATTGACATTGAATTCTACTGATACAAGCTGTTGTTCAAGTTTTGGCACCAAAATAATCCCCTAATTCACAGATGAGGAATATTCAGAATTTCAAATTCACCGAAAAATATCCACTTTAACTTCGAATGACACCCACAAAATCGTGGGATATAACATCAATTTTTCGAAATACCTCAAACCAACCCCTCAATCCCCGAGAAGAGCTGTAATTCATTGGCGGGACGGCATTTCAACTGTCCCAGGAAGTGGATAAATAACATCACGTCAGTTTCCACGACTGATGGCGGAATTCCACCCTCTTTAAAAATGACACCCATTATCTGCCAGACGGATCTGACTGATGCAAAGGGTTATATTCGCTCGGCGTCTGTGTGGATTTATTCTCTGGTTTATGTTCATAAGATCACAATATATAATATGAGCAAATTCCATTTTTCGGTGTCAAGCTATGATTTTCATGAAATAACGTACTGTTACAGAGAGTGTTTTTCTCTGTGATTGATAGCGGAAGGGATGATAATTCATAGGAGCATGTGAGGGAGGAAGATCTCCAACCAGAGTGTTTGATAATTTGACAAGATCATAAACGTAATTGAGCAAGAATATTTTGTTCTAGTGGGGAAAATTGATGGATAGTAAGATGGACAAGGAGAAATAGTTGGGAATATCGTATTCAATCGTTTTGAAAAGTATGTAATCTTCGCGAATATAGCTGTAAAATGATTTAAAACACAATAACAACTTGAATCGATCCAATAGAAATCACTATGAGACATTTCGTCAATCTGGTCGACTTTTTACTGAAGTTTGGTTCTTTGCATAAGCTTCATGAATGTTCCTATTTTGAAATGGAGTCTGTTTATAACGGCTTCGATTTGAAACGAGTATTCTGAAAATGCCAAGACGTAAATTAACAAACCATAAGCGTCAAAAGAAATGAATATTCCCATCAGGTTTTAGGCCAGAAAGAGCCTTTAAGTACCTTATATTAATGAATAAATCAAAACAGTCGCCACCTACTATCATAACCGAAAAAAAGACATCTCTCGTGATATTATATACACTGCGCAAAAAAATTAACGCACATTATGGAAATCTCAAATTCATTCTACAACTGAAGATGTTCTCAATGCTAATTATTTTATCAGAATTATGCATGCATATATTACCCACTTTCAACGTTCTTCTTCAATACAGATGTTTTTCCCAGCAGGAATAAAAAAAGATGATATTATCAGATTTTGAATGTATTGGCTCCATTCTAAAATCAGTTGTTCTCGATCAATTTTAGTGATCAATAGTTTTTCTTTCGTTTGATTTTCTACACTCGATCGCTATGCAACGCGAAACACACAATTTGACCCAAGAGAAATGTGCCCAAGCGGTAGTTTTGCGAGAAGAAGGGTGGACATACACAAGAATTGCAGAAAGGTTTGGAGTTTCCCATACAAGTGTGTCCAGAATGTTGCAGCGATTCAGGGAGATAGGTATGAATGTCCGAAGACCAGGACAGGGTAGACCACGGGTAACAACTGCCATTCAAGAACGTTACTTGAGAGTTTCTTCGTAGAAACAACGGTTTCCAACCGCTCGCCTCCTTCAAAATCAGCTTGAGCAAACTCATGGGGTGCAAATTAGAACTCCGGGAGTCGCCTCAGAGAATATGATTTAAGGCCTCGTGTCGCGGCAAGAGGCCCAGCTCTTACCCCAGCCCATCGAAGGCGCGTTTAGATTTTGCGAGAGAGCATATCCATTGGGAAGGGGCCGATTGGGAAAGAGTTCTCTTCACAGATGAGTCTAGATTTTGCCTCTACCATTGTGATCAACGTGCCCTTGCATACAGACGTCCACATGCAAGATATGCTCAGTGCAATTTCCTGAATACTACTGTTTCGGGGGAGGATGGATTATGGTATGGGGTGGAATATCTTTGACTGCTCGCACAGACCTAGTGGTCGTTGATAATGGAGCTATGAATGCCGATAAGTATATAAGGAACATTCTTGAAGGGCATATAGTGCCATTTGCCCCATACATTGGTGAAAATTTCATTTTTATGGACGATAATGCCAGACCCCATCGTGCGCTCATCGTTCAGGAGTACCTTGAAGAGGTTGAAGTCTCTCGAATGGAATGGCCAGCAAGAAGTCCGGATCTCAATCCGATTGAGCAGGTTTGGGACAACCTCAATAGAAGGCTAAGAAGTTCAGAAAAACATCCAGCTACTCTTAATGACTTAGGAATCCAACTCGGAGAAATCTGGGAAGAATTAGATCAGTATTTTGAAAATTGTTCATTTCCCTTCTTTAACATAAGATTCGGTGAAATCCTGAAAATTTCTTCCATTTGAAGTGTCTTGTTTTGTTCAAAACCTTCCCGAGAGAACATAAAAAATGAGTTATAAAGTCAATGTAGAGTTAACTTTCATTAAAATTGAGATTTTCAGAATGTGCGTTACTTTTCTTGCGCAATGTATGATTATTCCCCGATGGTATGTCCAATTTTCGAATTCATTCAATCGAAACTATCCTCTAATGGAATTCTGTAAGCATGACAAATTTCATGGTGATCGGTGCAGTAGTCTTTGAAGAGATAGGTCACAAACGAAATACATACTGTCGGCTAAAGAACTGCTTCGCTCAATGATGTTTTTTATTCAGTTCATTCCAGGTTGGAATTAAGACATAAGTTTCATGATTCGAATACTCAATTCCCGAAGCCAATAAATATCCATTTCAAGTCGCAGGTATGCGCTCAAAAACATCACCTCCATCCCTCCTTGATCAGGAGTCGACTAATTAAACACCGGTTGAGAATTCCTCTGAAACCTTCTCGGATCATCAGCTCGTCGAAAAACTCCCCCCAACCTTCCCCCAATCCTGTTCAAGCCGGAAATAACGGGAAAATCACCCCGGTATTAGTAATTACCCCCCCAAACGCCCCTCCGCGTCAACTCCATTCAGCCATAAAAGCAGAAACAAGTTCGGCCGTGTACTTTCGTCGCGACGCGGATTGGGGCGTCCGCGTCTAAAGCCTCTTTTCCCCGAGACAATCCGATTTAGGTTCCGACACCTTCACCTCCGCAAATCTGGGAGGAAACCGAACAATTTACGTTCGACTAATTCGCCTCCTTCCATGCTCGGCATTAGGGGAGAGATCCATATGTGTGAACGGGCGTCAGTTTCTATTTCCGAGGGTTGGGGGTTGAGCCCCCAGTCCCCAATTACCTGGAATTGCGGGGGTGGATGCTGCAGCGGTGTCCTAAAGCCGGATTGCTTTCCAGGTTGGTTTGTTGTTTCATTGAGGAGGAAACAGAGGTATCCTGTGAAATATCTGGAAGGGCAAACATCTTCCAGAACCATGGCACTGTGCTTTGGGATCGTGAAAGCTCTAGAAGCACTGTACTCTCAAGGACTTGAAGCACTTCACCAAGACGCATAGTGCTTGGTGATACACAAAGTGCTCCACAGCACTTCTGAGGATAACTAAGCCCATTTCCAATCTTGTCGTAAAACGACAGAGCCTTGAGCTTTGTGATCTAGTTTTGATGTTTAATAAAATATAGTTATACTTGTGAATGAAAATTTATTGAGTTTGTTGGTGGTTAACGGTAGAGCAGCTTTCTGTCGACCAAGGGGGATGTTATTGAAAAATATTCATTCCCCAGCTCGGAGAAAGTGTGGGTAAGGCCTGATGCATGAAGAACAGTTATCCTTACGGAGAGTTTAGTTTTAAGGGGTTTTAATTGAAACCACCGAAATAACCTACATGAAATCTATTTTGAAAAAAGGAACAAAAACAGAAAATTAACATAAACCAACTGTACACTATGTCCCAAATTGGGTGAAACTGCTCTGTATCTCAGCTATTATTGAAGATAGAGGCATGCGGTTTTCGCATGAAATGTTAATAGAGGTATTATAAAAACACTTTATGATAGAGCGCAATTAATTTAATCGTCAACTGAAATACGAAATGATCAAATTGATTTCATTAAAGATATTCTTGAGGATAATCAATATCCAATGAATTTCATGGAAATAACTATTTCAAATTTAGAAAGAACAAAATAACAACGATAATAACAATCAGGAACCAACAACAAACCGTCAAAAACAACCAATTTTAATAAATTTGATTCTTTATGTTCATGGACTTTCAGAAAAAATTAAATGAATTGGTTCTAAATTTAACATAAGAACTGTTTTCAAAACAAGAAATGATTCACGATATTCATTAACAAAAACTAAACCTTTGAATGAGAACCAAAAATCAAGAAATTGTATTTACAATGTTCCTGTATTTGTGAAAAATATTATACAGGAGGAACATCAAGACCATTAGAAATAAGAAAACGTGAACATAAGAATAACATAAAAAATACAGATATTGGTGAATCGCAGATAGCAGATCATGGGTGTTCAAATACCGGCTATCACATGATGGATTGGAAAGGCACGAAAATTCTAATGACGGAACCTGCTGATAATTATAAAAGAAAAATTAAAGAGTCAGCTTGTATTTTGTTGGATGACGCTTATAATCTCGCTAATTGTTCAGTAGGAATAGATCGAATTTGGATGAAATGATTCCAGGGAATTTTGAAATGAAATAACGATATCAACATCTAGTAATCAATATTAATCTATGTTCATCATATATTGACAAATGTCAATCGAAATATTGTCACGACTTTGCGAAGTTGTATGAAAAATAGAAATTGTCTAACGAATTAGACGATTTAGACTCCGAAACGTTACGCTACAGAGTTCAAAGTGTTTTCTTTTTTTTCATTGTAAGGCAACAATTTCTTCTTGTAAAGTTTTGGCCCCTGACAAATTAGTGCTCAACTTTTTATGCCGGGGCCTTCCTTCTATTATTTAAAAAAATGTTTCTAATTGTTTCTTGTTTCCAGAGAGTTGGGAGAGAAAACCCAAATTAAGTTTTCAGGAATATAGAAACTTTTGAATCCACAAACTTCTTTGTTCCTGAAATACGGGGCGAAAACTAAAAATGTGCACTCTTGGAGTTATAATTTTTTCTTGGGCCCTGTATGAGAAATAACGAAAACTGCTTTTAAAAGATAAATTTTATATTATTTATTACATAGAAGTCAGTTAAAAATTTTTTTCAGAGCATTTTTTCTTGAAATTGAGCACAAATGTGGAATTTCCAGATAAAACACCCTGTATATTTAAAAGTCAAAATTTTGCATTCATTTTTCTGAATACATTGATGTATCACAACCATACTTTTATAAATTTCGAAAATCAGAAAAAATCCATATTCATGTTTGTTTTTTTTTTGTAGTAAGACTTGATTTCTTCCACACATGCATAAAAGTTCAACATTCATCAAAAAATTTCAATTCTTTCCGTTTTCAACATTTCCAAGTTTATTTTAACGAGTGATATTTTGGGTTTATGTTTAAATATAATGAATAAATAGGTTACAGACACAATGGGTTTTGAAAAAATATCAATTAAATGCATGTGTGGAAAAATGTATGGCCTACTATTGAAGAGACAAACGAATGTCAACAACAGTTTTTTAACTGCACCACTGACTTCTACGTTAAAGTATCTATTAAAAGCAGTTTTAATTTTTTTTTATATCTTATACAATCCCTGAGAAATAATAACATCTCGAAAAGTGAACATTTTCGTTTTGCCCTGTATTTAAAGAAAAAGAAAAGTTGGAATATTTGTGGTTTCAAGAGTTTTACAAAAAGTGGCACAGTGTCGCGAAGGTCACATGTCTCTATCTTCAATAATAGCTGAAATACAGTGCAGTCTCACCCAATTTGGACACAATGTACATGCGTAGTCTTCAAATAAGATCAAATGAGAATTCATTTACATGAAACATCCTATTTCGATCAAATCTGAAAAAAGATCAGAATAAAAAATCAAAATGAGAGGAGATTAGAGATTTCAGGAATATTGACTTAAACTTTCCTCAGACATTCAAACTGAAAAGGCCTGACATTTTTTCTTGGTTTTGTTCAAATTTCACTCTGACACAACACTCCTTTCGTAACGTAATTAACGCACTCACTTACCTATTCGTTCTGATAACAAAATAATTAAATCCAAAACTTTTCTTACCGAAGACTATATAATAACGGAATTTCACATCACAAAACCTGCCTAATTATTCGACACTACTAAAATGTGACTATACTTTTTAAACCATCGCCCGTTTCGCGATCTCACTTGAAGTACCTTTTGTACTTTCCTGAGTAACCTAGAGAACCATTCCCGTTTAGCCCTCCGAAATCTACTTAATTTTCCGAGTTATCTGCAGGATTTTTCCGTACCGTGACCCCAGCTCTATTAAACTGTTTCGTAGTAAATTTTTGTAGTTTTTTCGAGTATTCTTGCCGACCGTTCTCGTTTAGAGTCTCCAGATCCACTGCCATTTCGTAATACCTTTCTGTACTTTTCCCAGTAATATGCAGGACTCTTCCGTTCCGTGTCCCCTGATCTACTAACCCACTTCGCAACGATGGAATTAACTTGTCACCTCCTTCTTAAACTTTGGCATCACCAGTTTATCTCCATCCCTTTTAGGCGTACCCGAATAACATGTAAGGTGGCGTTTTGGGTCCCACGGTTTTCGTAACCCTTTTCGTGGAACAAAAAATGAATAATACCGTTTTTTTCTTGTTAGTGGTGTTAAGTTATGGGCTCAAACATTACCAGGTCTGGCGCGGTAATATTTCTCTTATCTTCAGGAATAAACAAAATTGGAAGTGTTCGGTTTTTTTATACGCGCTGACTAAACATTATCCCGTCCGAAGCCCTGAAGCACGAAATACAATTTTATTAACCCTTTGAGATCCTGATATGAGTTTCTCTGATACTGCATTTTATGTTGATTTCCTGTTTTGTGATTTTGCGATTATGTCAGAATGTAATTCATTCTACTTTGGAGATGAAGCTTAATACACTTTTTCTTTTTCCTTTCTGCATTTTTCTATTAAACAATTTCCCGTGTATGAAGAAAAACTCATTCTTGCTTCTGTTCATTATTTTTTCGAATATGATTATGTATTGTCTCCCGCCCTCTTGAGTGGAATATAATAGGCAAACGAACAAAGCGAAACCCAGCTATCCCTAGATGTAGATCAGCCGGACAAACCCTCCATCAGAAGGCCATCGAACCGTTCAGACGATATCGCTAATCAGATATCCATATGCATTATAAGACTTGACTACGAGCCTTCACGCTTTGACGAATGGACTAGAAATTCGGCTCGCCGTTTCGCACTATTGAATTCAATTTAAAACGGCCCCAGTCATAATACGGAAATGGACACAATGCAAATTTGAATCATGTGCGCTAGAATTGTCCGATTCACGGTTTGTTTAGTAGCGCGCCATCCTGGAAATCACAGAATGCATGTCGCGCCACTCGATGCTTTATGCGAGGGTGGGTTTTGTTGTGTCCGTGGACACGGATCGTTGCTGGAGGACCAAGATTAAAGAGGTGTGATTTCAAAATCCACAATTGGCAGCCTAGACAACCTGAGCTTTCGGAGGTCAAAATTCCCCTAAGTCAACTGCTTCAAATCAAATATCAATTTCCACCAGATATTTCCGAGCTTAATAATTGAAATTTACACTTATGGACATCTTTCTCTCAATATTTCCTGCTCTGCGCTTATTTTTGTTGTGTTTGCTGTAGTCTGGACAAGGTTTGAATTATGATATATTATAGGATATCAACGTCCAAAAAAAAGGTGCAGCGTAGTGCAAAATTCGGGGGCCCCCTGCAAGATTTTAGTCCGGGATCCCCTCCTTGGGTTATTCATGATAAGTTTTTCCCAAAGCTTTTTAGACGAAAAATACTTAAGAAAAAGTGTTAAAAATCTTAATATATAAAACTAAGTCGGCCATTTTGTTGGTTACAGCATTTATAACTCAAGACTGGATGAACTGTTTGTTATGAAAGATTTTTTTGTTGGATTCTTCTACGGCAGGGTTAACATAAAATACATTAAAACTCTGGAAAATGTGATGAAATGGAAAAAAAAAGGAAATAATTTTCCTTCTTGCGAATAACACTAATAGGTGTCGCTACGGTACATCTTAATATATAAAACTCAGTCGGCCATATTGTTGGTTAAAAGCTCCGGTTAAAAGCGTTTTCGTGAAAGTATTATTTTTGATATAAATTCGGTGAACTACATACGAACCACTACCATACCCGCTAATGTTTCGGATAAGTGATGATGGATATCACTTCAATATCAAGATGATAAATCTATTGAATAGTGAGTACCTATATGAAAATTTAAAATGTCTACTTAATAAAAATTTGAATTATTTGATTTCAGGCCGAGAAATTATTCATTTTGTTTAATGGTTCGTCATAATGCTGATAACTATTTGCTGAGATTTCGTAGATTGTTGCAGCAGTATTGTGTGGATATGTATTGTGAAATTGGAACAGCGCACCTCACTTTTATCAGACTGAATCAATCTAAACTACATTCAGAGGAATATATTCATTTACGAGATGCAATCGCTAATAAAGGAAATGAAGCCAATGTAGGTAGATTGACAATATTACCAGCAACGTATATTGGCAGCCCGCGTCATATACATGAATATGCACAAGATGCAATGATGCAATGACATACGTTCGAAATTATGGTCGTCCTGATTTATTCATTACATTTACCTGCAATCCAAAATGGGAAGAAATCACTCAACTGCTTCTTCCAGGACAAACATAAGTTGATAGACATGACATCACTGCACGAGTATTGATTCAAAAAGTGAAGTCACTAATGAATTTTATCACAAAACATCATGTCTTCGGGGATACTCGATACTGGATGTATTCAATTGAATGGCAGATGCACAAATTCTCATCTGGTTAGTAGAAAGAATTTGACCAGAACAGATAGTTGCACATTGCACAATACTCAAAGGCAAATATGAAGGTGAGGAAGTTCTCATTCCCAGAATTTCGATGATCCCAACAGATATGCCATTTGAATTTAAGAGAATTCAACTTCCAATTCGTCTAGCGTTTGCTATGACAATTAACAAATCCCGAGGCCAGTCCTTGAGTGTGTGGCATAAATCTAGAAAATAGTTGTTTTTCTCATGGCCAGTTATATTTTGCGTGTTCACGAGTCGGAACACCTTCTGCTCTTATTATTCTTGCACCCGGGGAAAAAAAGGTACTACAAGGAGACATTTTTTAAATAATAATAAGGTACCGCTCGAATAAAGTGAAGTCTTTTTATGTAAATAACAATGTACATACCTACCTATTTCAGTGTAATTAAATTTTTTGTATATTTTGTAACTTTGCCTAATATACCTCCTACTTGAAAAAATACCAATGTTTTGTTGATACAACTTTATGTATCTCTGAGGCGAAACAAAGTTCGCCGGGCAAGCTAGTTTTCTAATGATATTAACGCATCTCTGTCCATGTGTTATTACACCTATCTTCCTTCCGAACACTACAGAAAATTTTATATATGTTCGGATCAAATCCCCGTTCTACAATTATTATTAGATAGCAATCAAAGATATAGATAGTTATCTATTATTACTGTGTATTTCGAAATGCCTAAACGTTCGAATCAAGACATTGACATTTACTATCGAATACACAAAAATACAATGTGTGTTTCCGAATGACTTCATTTGGAGCAGATATAATTAAAGGACGTGGATTCAATCCAACATTCAAGGTAAGAATATAATATGAACATTAATAATTTCAAATCACTTATTTTGTCTTACCTTCCTGCTTTTTAGATCCAAGGCCAGATTCACCATCGAACTGGATCATTAAAACCACTTGAAGATGCACATAAATTCCTCCAAATTTACTTCATATAGGCAATATGGATGATCAACTTGATCAACATCAATGAATTAATGCAGATGTGAGAAGACTAATTCTTCAAGATCTGCAGCAACTACTTCATGAACATCATGCAGTGGTTCGATTGTTTAAAACTGCTTTGGAACGTATGCCAAGTGACGATCACAAGGTTGTGATTAGAGCAGATAAACGACTTGTTGGAGCACATGACGCCAATTCAACTCCCCTACAATGGACGAAGTGGCAATTGTGATTGTAGGTGAAAACTTGGAAACATGTAATATTGTTCTTACGCGTAGCAATAATGGAGAATTGCAACGAAAATATGAAACACACCGTTCAAACGATGCTCTACAATACCCGCTAATGTTTTGGAGAGGTGATGATGGATATGTCTTCGATATCAAGATGATAAATCCATTGAATGGTAAGTACCTTTATTGAAATCTAAAATGTCTACTTAATACAAATTTGAATTATTTGATTTTAGGTCAAGAAACTAACAAGAAAGTTAGCTCGATGAATTATTATTCATTTCGTTCGATGGTTCGTTAAAATGCTGATAACTATTTGCTGAGATTTCGTCGATTGTTGCAGCTGTATTGTGTGGACATGTATTGTGAAACTAGCTGATCCGGCAGACTTCGTATTGCTTCGATCGATAAATAAAAAAGCAATTTTAATATTATAATAAACTATTATGGTATAATGTTGGCCAAGAAGTGTTCAGAATCATTTCCTATCCCAGAAACTAAAGAGCGTAGGGGATCTGGTGGTTGGACCAATTGGCAATTAGATAAGGTAGCTGACCCGGCGAACAAAGTTCGCCTTAGAGATGAATAAAGTTGTACTAACCATTGTTTTTTTTTAAGAAGGAAATATATTAGGTGGAATACAAAAAAGTACAAAATATACAAAAAATTTAATTGCATTGAAATGAGTATGTACAGAAGAATTCTCTTTATTTAAGAGGTAAAGAGGGAACTTTTTTTAATATTTTATCGATTGAGACAGTACACGAAGTCTGCCGGGACAGCTAGTATCGAATAAATCGAAAATTGAGAATACAATTATTAACCATTCCAAAGTTACAATGTTTTTGCAAAATATCAACAATTTTACGAAATCCCAACACAATCGAGAATAATATCAGACCGATGAGCTATAATGTGAATAATATGCAATCATCATTTCTCCTGAGCCTCATTTGAGTTGACTACAGCTGGTATACATGAAAAAACAGATTTCCCACAATGAATTATTTCTTTTCGAACTCATTCCCTTCGAGTCTTTACTTCAAAAAGCTCCTATTCATTGAGAAGATCAACGAAAGATACCCGATACGATGAATTCAATGATGAGGCCTCAGAAGTTCACGAACTAAAACAGTTTGCGACTTTTCATTATGCACAATCTTCGGTGTAATTCGAATTCGAAAAGTTCCTCTCTCAAGGAATCGAGATTCATTTGATTGTGTCAAGTTGAAGAGGTGTTAATAGGTTCCTTTAAGTTCGCATGGGGAACTTCTGTTATTGACTTTTGAAAAACAGTCAATTTCTGGAGAATTTCCAGAAATTCGATTCTGGAGGAAAGTGAATGATTCAGAATATTCAGAATTTGAAAGTTTTTACTCGGATTAATTCTGATTTTATTTCCCCCAAATTGTGAAAATATTGAAATATACACTGTTTATTTCTTATCCCATAGTGATTGGAAAAATGAATGATTTTGTTCGGGGACATCTTTTGGGGTATATTTGAGGCTTGAAAGGGGGCAACTATCTAAGAGGGGGTGCTTCAACCCCTCAATATCGAATAGGAAAGAGGGGTTGAGTGATACTTCATTTTGAAGGTCTTAAAAGCCTCTGCACAACGGTGTATGAAAAACGTAATTTTGATGAACCATTTTCACCAAAAATCATTTTATTACTACGCAAGCTGAGGATATAGCAATGGGATACCATACAATTTCTGCGTATGATAGAAGAGTTTAGGGAAAAACCTCAGCAGAAAAAAGTCCTGCTTCCCCATGTTAGAAAAAATGTACTGGAAAATTATATGACAGAAGATCTTGAATGACATCTCAGTGATCTAGAAAAGCATCTTCATTTTTTGAGGAAATCAGATTCTGCACCAATCCACCCGAAATTCTCAATCTGAAATAAAAAAAGACAAAAGCAGAAAAAACAATTATTCAGAATGAATTCTCTTTGAATCCCATTTCAAAATTCATTTGTTAATAATTCAATTAATATTTATGACAGCAATGTCACAAAATTCGCAGTAATTGAGAAAAACTCCATCAATTTCCCGAATTGGTTGAACATAAAACTCATAATTTCTGAACATAACAAGCCAAACAATGATTGCATTAGGTACCTTTAAATTATCTCATTGTGTCATCAACTTATTTTCAATTGGTTTATTTTGTCAATGTTCTGTATCATCATTTTCTTCTTGGATTCTTTTCTTCATTTATTCATTGTTTCTCAACATTTCCGGTTGTGGGAATTGTTCTCATGTATATTTGGTAGGAGCGCAATCTTGGAATCTCGAAGTCATTTCACCGCAATATAATAATTTATTATATTCTTTTAATTCGAAGAGCTGAAATAATACAATACATATTGAAACAAAAAGGAACCTAGCTCAGGTTGGTGCAACACAGGAAAACCATACAAGTCTGCAGTATGATTAAATGAGGAAAGGGAAAAAACCTCAGCTGGAAAAACCCTTACTTCGCCCGTGAGAAAAAAAAATCACTAAAAATATTACATCTCAGAGAAATTTTGACAGATATCAGCGTGATCTAAGAGAACATCTTCATGTTATTCGTCTATGGACTCAGGATGAACAGATTCTTCACAAAACGACTCGCAATTCCTAATCTGAAATGAAAAAAGGCAGAAGAAACCAATTATTCAGAATAAATGATATCATTTTGAAATTAACCACCCATTTCAGAAGTGCATATGTTACTTTATGTATAGTCTCAAAACCATCTTGAAATGTATAAATGAGACAACTATTTATAAGATGTTCTATAGTCTCCTCATTTTCCCCACACTCATAACTAGGGCTCTCAACCGAATTCCATCGGAAGAGCATGCTGTTGCATCGTCCATGGCCTATTCTGATGCGATTTAGAACAGACCATATTCTCCTGGGAAGGTCAGAACTAGGAACTCTGATGAAAGGATCAGTAATAAGATCTTTATTGAAAGAATTGCATACATTCCATTCAGATTGCCACCTTGTCACTTCTATTTATATCAATTAGAAAATTTGACCAAAAAGGTTTACGCAACTTCAATCTGAGGACCTTATTATCTGGAATATAGGTGAGTATGGGAAATAAAGTTGGAAAGGAATTTAATTTGTTCCAAAAATTCAAAGTTGTTGTCTCTCTGCGAATATGGGGTGGGACAATATTTGAGATATTGAGCTCTCTGATTAACTACATCTCATCTGCGAACCTTCCTAGTGATGATATGGTCAAGAAAGTAAGTACTGAGAAAAACTTCAGTACGATGCTATGCAAATAGAGGAATGGGAGCGGGAATACGTCGACCAAAATTGGTTCTGGAACCAACACGGGAGCTGGCGCTGGGGTTCACGGGGCCAAAGCCAAGTGTGCACTATCGTTAGGCTCCTGTGTGAGTGTTCTGCAAGCAGAAATATTAGCAATCGAAAGATGTCTAGATATTAATCTAGAGATAAACTATCAGAATTGCAACAAAGCTTTTCACTCAGATAGTCAAGCTGCTATTAAAGCACTGAACTCCTATGTAATCGACTCAAAGTCGACATGGGAATGCCGGAACAAACTCAATGAGTTAGGCAAGAAAAATAAGGTCTTCTTGATCTTGGTTCCTGGTAATTCGGGAATCACAGGTAACGAAGAAGCCAATAAACTTGGCAGAGACGGTTCTCGGAAACCACTCACTGGCCCAGAACCTTTCTGTGGTATAGCAAAATGTAGATATAACAAGGAGTTTCTGGGGAAGGAGAAAACTGGAAGAGAAACACTCTGGCAGAATCTCCCAGGGTTGGATCACTCCAAAAAGTTTCTTGGGAATTTTGAAACTGCAAGATCCAAAAAATATTTGGATCTCATAAGAACCAACTTCACCTCCTCACTGGCTTTCTTACAGGGCATTGTCGGCTCAGAAAGCACTTGCTGAGAATGGACGTATCGGACACTGACGAGTTTAGATTCCGTGGGGAGGAGGAAGAAACTCCTATTCACCTAGTCACAGAATGCTTTGGCATTGTAAGCCAAAGGAAACAATGGTTTGGTCAAAAGACCTGTAGGAGTGAGGAATTAGCCTCACTGAAGCCTCCCGAGGTATTGGATTTCATAAGATCTCTGGGACTGCAAGGCGAGCTGTAAAGCTTTGTCAGGGGGCACAATAGACCATCAGGTCACAGTGGACTGTAACCCCTTCTGAACTATCAACTATTAACTGATCCTCATGGAAAAATTCAGTTGGGCATCAATTTTTTTTTACATGAACACTGTTCAACCAAACAGGGCAACAATAGCAGAAAAAACCAGAGCTAGCGCTGACATACAAAGTATTGTTGCATCAGCGCCCCCATATGAGGAAACAGCTAGTTTCTAAAGAGTATTGTTCGAGTTTTGAGCTTCAAACGCAGATCATCTGAATGGGAGTTGAAATTTAGAGATGAATCAAGTTTGATTCCCAGGTATCTAGGATGGAAATTATGTTTTAAGGAAGAAGAACCGAAAGTTACGCTCAATTTTCTATATTATTTCTATTGAACAATCAAATGAAAACATGAAACCTCGGTTTTATTTTCATTCGGCCACTTAAAAACTAATTTTTCATGATATCATATTCAGCGGAAAGGGTACTTTCTATTGTTTGAAAATTAGAATGATGGGAAGCCAGAGCAATATCATCAGCATGAATTAATTTTTCCGAAGAAGTATTGATACAAATTCACCCATGAAAATAACAAGGTAAAAAATGTTGACTCGATGAAAAGTCGACAAAACGAAGAAATCCGATAATGCCGCATGTCCTCCCTTAATGGACAATCCAATCGTCGCAATCGTACATTGAATCATTACGGCCGGATAGACGGGACCTCGAACACAATCCGAACCGGCATTTTTGAGCATAATGGCGTCCCAAGCACGCATTTATCAAAACGATATAGCCTGTCGTCGGCTCGCTTCCTGCAGGGCTAAACGGCCGGGCCATTTAGCCCGACGCTGGGCGCTCCCCCCGCACTCCCCGCTCCATAAACCGATACCGTAATTAATAACAAACAATGCTACAAAGATGGCATTGATACCGGCCCCGCTCGACTTTCGATATTGTCTACAGAACGGGATCGGGTTTCCAGTGAATTAAGGGGCGCTTTCTTTGCCATCAATATCAATTTGCGGGAGGAGAGGTGGCAGCCTCTCTGCAAAATGAAAGAGGGGCGATCTGATATGAGCGGCGGTTGTTTCCACCTTTGGTCGATCACTTGCGATTTGATTATGTCGACTATTTGCTTCGTTTAACTACAGACTATCTTGCGAGGAAAAGTAATAGGAAGATGAAGTGCAGTAGAAGACGAATCTCATGGTTGAATAACCTTAGAACCTGGTTTGGTATGAGTACAACTGCAGTGAATAAAGTTAAAATAGCATGTATGCTAGCCAACATCCGAAGCGGATAGGAACTATAAGGAGAAGATAGTAATATTGGTATTAACTGGCAACGTTGGTATTTCAAGCCCGTGACTGTGATGTCATGTGTGGCTTGGGGACGTTGAAATTGGTTACAATCTCTTTTTGATTTCAAATGCTAACGTTGATATTTTAAGCTTGGGACTGTGATATCTTGGTAATGAAACATGATGACTAGTTCCCTCGTCTTAATTTCCGTCAATCAAAAATGTTTTTTTGTACAACTGCCATTAAAAGTGAGACTTTCAATGACAGCAAACAATGTTAAAATTGCTTTTCTACGTGGAATTACATTCGTGTTGAAAATTATTTCAGCACTCCCTTTTCTTAAGATGAAATCAGACTAGAAAAATTCAGCTATTGCAAATTTCTATTATCAATATTTAACAAATATTACTTATGAACATTAATATTAATCGTTAAACTAGAACAATTACTAACATCTATGCCCTGTGACGTTAGGGAGCTTCGAAATTAACACATTAGAATCCTCAACACCATCAGTACTTGTAGAAGCTGGAAGTACAATATTGGAGAATGATGATCCGAAATCTGTTGAGGTTGGAAGAATTTTTTCAGCAATGATATTTCTTTATGCAATGGAATGATCAACATAGCCCTCGGCTACCGTCGTAGACTTTCAACTACCATGTTTTTTATCCGTAATATTTGCTCCTGATTCTGCTAGCAATGAAGCGGAAGATCTTCAAAAACAGTGTCCTGTATATTGCTTTGGTTCTGACAGTTTGAGGAATTCGACAACAATAGATGGAATTTTCCCAAATGTATTAATACCAACTGGATTGGCAGTGCATTTTTTATTCATGTATTTCAGGAAAAAACGACGATGTTTGGTGACAGAAGGGCGCAGTGCAAAGTTCTTATGAAAACATTCTATATACTTCCCAATAATACTGAAAGAACGACTTACTTTCGTTTTTGTATTTGGGAGTTGTATAACCCATGATTTATTTGTTACTTCGATGTTTTCCACTGATAAATTACACAATTCTTCACGCCGACAGGCTCCAAATAATCCGAAAATAGTTGCAACCATAACCATCAAGTATTTCTCATATGGTGCCACCTTTATAAACTTTTCAACTTGTTCACGAGTAAGAATTTTCGATTTTTTGTGACGATATCCTACACTTTCCCGTTTTAAATATGCCAATCCCTTAAAATATTTACTTACATCCACACCATTTTTAACAAAGACTTCATCATTGAAAATTTGCACTACAAAGTTGATGAACTCCATATTTTCTATTTTTCTTCTAAGTATGCCAGGAAAACAGTTTCACTGAAGTTCCCTTCTAAATTTTTCAATTTACACCAGGCCAGGAAATTGTTCTATGCAATATCGTACTGCTGAATAGATTTTTCAGGTAGGAGTTCCAGATTTGCTCCAATATCCAGAGGAACAACCAAATCGTCACTTTCATTAATAATTGTACTCTCGACAAACATGTTCAGCAGTTTAAAACCCAAGACCAAAATTGGACCGGAACGCAATTTAAATGATAGCGTCTTTTCTCATTTGTTAGTAATCATAACGTTGGCAACGTTTACCATTCACAACAACCTTTTGATTATTTGAAAAATAATATAAATTTTGAAGTTTATTGTCATTGCAAATGTGCCCAATTCATTATCAAAATAATGGCAGTTGTACAAAAAACATTGCATGGTATTTGTGTTGAAAGTGATTTTATTTCGTTCGTGAAATTGTTCAATTCGCTCCGCTCATTTCACAAACTTTTTCACTCACAAAATAAAACGTCACTTTTACCACTCATATCACAAATAACTATTTCGATTTTTTCCGAAAATTGAGATGACCTTTTGTTATTACTCACAACTATTTTCCTAGTCCTAATTTCCACGAATCAAAAACGTGAAATTTCGAATTACAAATAGTTTCTAGATGAAAAAGCTGTATGGCAGCAGCTGTCAACAGTTTTTTCGAGTTTACCCGCGTCAAAATTAGACAGTTCTTGTAAAATTAATACTCATACAGTAGAATCCGTTTATTATGACGCCGGCTTTACCGACCAATCGCTTATAATGATGCAAATGCAGTGTTGTTTGGTTTCATTCAAAACTCCTTACAATAGGGTCCGGATTTAATGACTTCGCTTATAATGACATGTCGCTTAACATGACATGATTTTAGATACAACAACATGATTTTTCGAAAATTTTTCCGGTTATAGTGACCGCTCTATCGTTTTCTCAAGCCACCCTACCCTTTTTAATGCGATGAGGTTTGATACGATACGGGACATGCGCGTGACGACTTGCTTTTTAGTATAATCCAGATTCTTGAAGGGATTATTGGTGTTTTGTGAACAAAATGACATCCATCGAAGCCATTTCTAAGTTGTACAATGGTGTAAAAAGCTATTATTTGAAGTCAAAAAAAAAACAAACGCAAACTAAAATTTCAGATTATTTTTCTAAAAAATGAAAAAGTTCTTTATATTCAGTTTTTCTGTAACAGAAGCTATTTTTTGTTTTCGCAATAAAGCAAAATCTGAATTTGTCGTTCTTTTCTCAAACTCAATCCAAGAAAAATACCATCACTTTTGCTGAAATTCTGCTTTATGTGACTTCCGGTTATTATGACGTATTTTTCATTTCCCCTCGATGTCATTATAAGCGGATTCTATATGATACATGGTCTTGTCATCTTATTTTTCCTGTGAAAAAAATAAAAAAAAAAACACAATGCGACTGGGATTTTTGTTGCGATCAGCGCTCATGCTTATTGATAAATTATTACTCAGCATGGTGTTTTTCGATTTTGTTCGATATTACTTAAGAAAAAATGATGCTTTCTTCTGTTCAAACATATTTCAAATATGTATGGTCTCCATATACTCATGAAGACTGTGACAGGTTAAAACGAGTGCAAACTAGGTTTTTTCTCTCTGTGTCTTGCAGAATGGGAATCCCAAGACTAAACTGTTCCGCAACTTATATGAGATCGGTTTTGCACCTTCCTGCTTTGCGGACTCGTAGAATTAGAGCTGATATATTGTTGTTTGCTAGATTGGTTGGGGGCTTTTGTCCTCTTTCTATCTTCTGTCTCTTTTCAGCGTTCACGCTCCATCTAGGAATGTTAGAGGTACCATGTTGCTATGTCTCAGGACTTACAGGTACAATTATACCAGGGCTTCGCCAATTCCAAGAATCTCGAAACAAGTGAATACTGCCAGTTCAACAGGCATTGACTTCTTTTACCTCAGTTACTCCTCCGTTGTGCGTTATGTCAATAGAAATTTGTTATGATCTATTAAGTTTTGGATTATTTCTCAATGGTTATTAGGATGTATTATACATTAATAGTTGAAATGTATTATTATTGTTGATTTGTAAAATTGGGTTTATCCCGTTAATAAATGAATAAATAAATAAATTGCGAAATAGTATGCCATTCCTAGCCAGATCGCTTAGCAAGTTTCCGCAGCAGAACGAAACATTTAATAACATTCGGATGCTGCGAAAAGACCCGCGGTGCACACAGATAATCAGCGCCACCTCCCCCTCACCCCCAACCCCCCAGGCGTCGCGGCGCCGCTTCCGCTGAATTACGATGTTTTATTTAATTTGAATGGCCGCGATAATTAAAATCGGGCATCGTATTTCAGCGGACGGATCCATAAATCGCGTTATCCGACGGCGCGCCGCAACTGGCGACGCTGCAGCGTCGCAGGCGTCGTCTCTATATCGGCCAGTAAATCATGCTATTGCTGACTGTAGATAGTAGCGAGCTCTCTTGGCCTTCGCCAATAAACAATGTCAGCGGCGGAGGTTTCGTCGAGTATCAGGAAGTGAGCTTATCTGGGGACATTAAGCGAAAAAGTTTTGGAGGCTTGGGAATACCCCTCCAACGCTTAGGCGTCGGAAAATCGAGTATTCGTGGTTTCATTTGGTGGAAAGAGTGTTGAGTCTTTCAGTATTCTTCATCATACTTCACTAAAAATTTTGCACCAATTTGTCAAGGGCCATTTTAAAAAAAAATTAATGCCTAACAATGAAAATTGAATAGTTACGAAGCTCAAAAGTTCGAAGTTTTGTTTCTTGTTAATCATCATAAGGTAACAATTCTCTGAAAAGATTCGACTCCTGATGAATTAATGCACGCGTTTCACGCAGGGATCTTTCTTCTATTATTAAAGAACATTCTTGTTACATAGTTTAAGGCTTTCACGACCGAATAACTGTCATTGGGAGAATCCATTAGGAATTATTTGAGGATTTTTCATTAAAAATTCTCATTTCTGAGAATCTCCAAGAAGCAAGGCTGATGCTTCTTTTTCGATAGCGTGATTTTCAGAATATGATACAGGAGTTCACAAATTCTTTGTCAAAGTTAGAAATGATGAAACATTAGAAAATCGTTTTTTTTCAAATTGCAACCTCATTTTTTCGAAATCTTCGTCAAAAAATAATAGGAGTATACGTCAAAGACTTTTATCGCGAAATGAATACTTTTCGAGATATTCAGGAAAAACGATTTGGTCTTCAATTTTCAATCTCATTCCGAATGTGTTTTCTTACTGAAAAATTAATAGCGGTCAAGTGAAATTTCTGGAAATCTCTGTTGTCAAGAAAATATTTTCTTATAGTTCAGACAAGTTCAGCTTCTCTTTATTTTCGAATTCTTAATTCTGGAGAATTCCTTTTTTGTCATGGTAGGAAAATTTGAATTTTCATTAATAAAATTGTTACATAATCTGTTTATTTTTCTTTCGAAAGCATTAAAAGTCATTACAAATTATTTTTTCTGCATTCCTGAGAATTTTTTACGTTGACTTCACCAACACTCACATTAAGAACTTTGAACCAATTGTTCTTCTCGAATTACAGATAATATTTCAAGAACTTAAATCGTCTGAACTATAGAAAATATTTCCTCGATAACAGAGATTTCCAAAAATTTCACTTGACCGCTAATTATTTTCCAGCACATAAACACATTAGGAATGATATTGAAAATTGAAGACAAAATAGTTTGTCCTAATATCTCGAAAAATATTCATTTTGGGATAAAATTTTTGGAGTTATGCTCCTAATATTTTTTGACGAAGATTTTGAAAATGCTTAGAAAATATGGGATTACGATTTGAAAAAAATTATTTTCTGATGTTTCATCACTTCTTACTTTGACAGAGAATTCGTGACCTTCTGTATTATATTCTGAAAATCACGCTATCAAAAAAAAGCATCAGCCTTTCTTCTCGAAGATTCTCAAAAATTTGGGAATTTTTAATAAAAATTCCTCGAAGTTGTCTGTATTTCAACAGAGATCAATTTTGAGATTTTTTTCGTATTTCCTCATTCAAATAGAATTTTCTCGGGAAATTCAAACTTTTGGAATCAAAAAGCCTCAGTATTCAATGGAGAATCTATTTATGCAATGAAAACGAAAGTCCTAGAACCTTCAAAAAATATACCAACGAGAAGTCGTCTTCTTACTTGAAGTCCACTTCTGGAATTTCAATCCTGAATCTTGTGTCTTTAGAGCCATATTCGTGAATATCCTTGTATACGTCCTATATCTAAATAACTGAAACTATATTCCTATAATCAAATAATCAGTCAACCCCCTCAATACATAGGCCCTCCCTTGCAATTCTATATTTTCTCACCTTTTAAACCTTCCCTGGAATTCGACGAATAAGTCAAGACGAAAATTAGCCAAATTGTTCCAGCCGTTTTCAAGTTTTAGCGTAATTAACTCACAGTAATTCATTTTTATATATACAGATGAAACGAAGCTTTTTCATTCTTGCCGAAAACTATGAAATACCTGAATTTATCATCGAAGATGATGGTGAGTAACCGAAAATTTTAAATGATAATTTTCGGAGTATTGACAATTGGAAAAGCTATTGAATGTTCGACAGTTGAGAGATCAAAGCGACAAAGGCGAATTCTGAACTGAAGTTATTTTCGAAGTAATTGTTTTCGACCAGATTATAGTATCGCGAGACTGCTCTTTTTCCTCACAATAAAATGAAAATGATAAAATAGCGAAAGATACATGACATGCGCAAAGTTCTCAAAACAAAGTGACACCGGTTTGAGTGAACTAACTTCATTTTTCAGTGCCATTTCATAGATATCCATTATTATCGAAACAATCTGGCAACACGCATTTTGCAAATATCCAGTTTGGTCGAATTCCAGTATGATAGATTCCGTTCACATTTTTTTCTTATTTTGGAATTTTCTTTCATGTTAATTCAGTTGTATCATTTTGCCATTGTGTCATTGTCCCTTATTAACATTTCCAGTATAGATTTTCTTGTTATGTTCGATGCGATTTGAACAAAGACTGTTCATGTGTTTTTTTGATTAGAATATATTTTGAATTTGTTTTTCTTCAACTTTTCCGGTTATGTCAGTGCCTTTCATGCATTTGTGTAAGCACTCTACAAGGCGACCTGAGAAACTCGGATCTTCTCTACTCATAAGCACAACAAATCTATTCCAATTTCTACAGTCTCGCGAATTAAACGATTCTTGCAGTCGGGCATAAACACGAAATAACTTGCGTATTGACATAACCAACCTAATCTCACGATAACTTCCCGAAACTACTGTATGAAAGCTGCACAAACATAATCTCCAGACGCAATGCTGCATACCTGCTAGTTGCTTCTGAAGACGTTATTTATGATAGTTGCGAAAACGAAATAACATACGAATGCAAATATTTAAGCCAGAATGTTGTTCGCATATCGAGATTGTGCATTTATTTGCATAATAACAAGAAACTTTGCTTTCACGTCGTATGGCAAGAACTTGGAAATGTTTCGTTTTCGAATGCATTTCTCGTACTGTGCATTCGGAAATGGAATGGAATTTTCGTGTTTTTCCAGTTTAAATTGAGGTTTTTTTCTGATTTACACGTTTTGAATTCGTTAGATTAAAAGAATGTAGGAAAAAATTTGTAGCTCACATTTCATCTACAATGTGATTTTTAATGAAGGCGGAATGTTGTTTTGTTAAGTGTTTTTTCCCCACTTATAACTCATAAGCTGGCGAGACAGAGGGCAGAAATAAGATTAATAAAGATAGGCTTTTCTCCTTCATTCTCTGGAAAAAAAATCATGAATATAAAAATTTGTCTGATGATATAGACTCCGAAACATTACGAAGTTTAAAGTTCGAAGTGTATTGGTCCTTGACAAATTAGCGATTATCTTCTATTATCTAATAATTTTTATTATTAGTTTTTTGTTTCAGAGACTGGGAGATGAAATCCTAAAAAATTTGAGTGCATACAAAGCATAAATGAAAGCATAAAAAACGGACATATTCGGAATATTAAGAGAGTCTTCCAGGCTTATTGGCCGTGGTCTATTAGAAATTATTTCACCTAAAGTTTCGCCTACAACTGCGGTAGGCATCTTCAGAGGATTCTTGGCTTGAGGTTGTAACTCGACCGCTGAATTTCCGAAAGTGATGCTGCATTCGATCCGTTGGCCCAACTTATATCCTAATCAATGACGAGAGAAGGTAGTGAGTTTACGCTTGCGATGTTGATTGGTCCATCGCTCTCACTCAGTATTGGCTTGATTTTGGTCTTTTCCAATACCGGAAACCATGCGCTATGTACCAGTTTCTTCCCTTCTATATAAGTTGTTCTTATGTTTATATATCTCAATGGCTTCCACGTTCATCCTAGGATAGAAACTTTTGATTTTCGAAATAGCCTCTGCGTTTGGGAAAACAATATTGTGTCCACCTGTTAGAGCATGTTCCGCTAGTGCGGATTTTTTTGTCTGATTGAGTCGACAGCATCGTTCATGCTCCTTAATTGTCGTATTGATACTCCGTTTCGTTGTACCATTGTAGACTTTGCCGCAGTCACGAGGTATCCTGTAAATACCGGGTTTAGAGAGTGGGTCGACTTTGTCTTTGGTAGTTCTGATTATTTGGCCAAGTTTTTGAGTTAGCTTATGGACGGTCTCTATATTGTGCCTTTTCAGTATTCTACCAATTCTATCGGTGATATATGGTAACATAGCTCTTCCATTGGGGGTGAGTTGTAACGTGTTATCATCACGTATGGAAAGTTTTGGTCTTATTGCCCTCTGAATTCCTTCAGCATTATATCCGTTAGCGACGAATGCTTTCTGTAGATATTCAAGTTCATCCTCCAGAAATTCCGGCTCGCACAATCGTCGGGCTCTGTCTACGAGTGTTTTTATAACTCCTCGTTTATTTGAGGGTGATGATTGGACTCCTTGTGTGGTTATCTGTAAGTGTGGGTTGGTGTTTTATAAACCCTGTGTCCTAGCTTCCCATTAGGCTTTCTCGTAACCAAGACGTCTAGAAAGGGTAGAGCACCATCCTTTTCAATTTCAATAGTGAATTGAAAATTTGGGTGCCTACTGTTAAGATGGGATACGAAAGCATCCAATTCTTCAAGTCCATGACTCCAAACGACAAAGGTATCATCCACATATCGTAGCCATGTGGATGGTTTCTTTGTTGCCGCTTCAATTGCACTCTGTTCGAATTTTTCATGAAAAAATTTGCAATTGCAGAACTTAGAGGGTTTCCCATGGCGACACTGTCTATTTGCTCATAGAATTCGCGTTTTCACTCTTTAGCGCAAGTATAGACATTTTGTCTATCTACTTGTAGAACAAAGAGCTTACTTTCATCCAAAGAGTCCATTTTCCTGTTAGTTTCTTTTTGCAAGGTTTCTGCTCTGAACTGGAATGAATCCGAAGATAGTTGCAACCTTAAACATCAAGCATTTCTCATCTGGTGCCTCCTCTAAAAACTTTTCAACTTTTATGTGTTTTTTCCTGAAAAGATTTCCTATAGCTATTGAAAAATCGCCCATTACAATGCAAAGTAATATATTTTAACAAATAATTAGTATAGGTGCAAAACAATGATGAGCAAAATACTGTCTTATTCTAACTGTTTTGTGAAACAAAGACGTTTCGAACTGAATTGAGTTTTTGCCAGGTGAGTATATCAGAAAATCATGAAGAAATCTCCCCCCAATTGACCAGTCGAGATTGCGAATGATGAATCGCAAGGTTAAGCTTCCAACAGTGTCAGTTGTAGCAGAATAAATTACTCGTATATTCTCGGGATAGCCTGTTAAACGTACAACTAGATTGGAGTAGTCGGGAAGTTCATTAACCAACCTCGAATTAGAGTGATTATGGCAAGAAATTGAAGCTGAATGTTGCCGGTTTCATGACTCGACAGGTGGTGATCGATCTGAACTTGATGAGCTTTGAGCTGGATTCGGATATAACGAGATTGGAGAAGACTCCTGATTTAAGATTTATAGACGAAATTTGGCTTAATTTTTTCACAATGATAGGAAGCATCGATAAACGAAAAAACTCAGAAAATAAATAGACGAAATGTTATAATCTAAAAAACAGAGAAACATAAAATACTCAGAATAAAAGACGGAAACAAAAGATGAAAACACCATCAAATCACAGATATAAAATCTTATTTGGAGCCTGTCGGCGTGAAAAATTGTGTAATTCATCAGTGGAAGACATCGAAATAACAAATTAATCATTGGTTATACAACTTCCAAATACAAAAACCAAAGTCAGTCGTTCTTTCATTATTATTGGGAAGTATGTAGACTATTTTCGTAAATACTTTGCACTGCGCCCTTCTGTCATCAAACATCGTCGTTTTTTCCTGAAATACATGAATAATGAATGCACTTCCAATCCAGTTGGTATTAATACATTTGGGAAAATTGCATCTATTGTTGCCGAATTCGTCAAACTGCCAGAATCAAAGCAACACATATAGTATATTTCGGGAAAGCTGTGTAGTGTTGGTTTTGCTATTAAGACTATGGCAAAATATCTACATATAAATAATTTAAAAATCATATATTTCGCAAACTTCGAAAGCTTGTTAAGATATGGTATTATTTTCTGGGGATCAAGCTCGGAAGTAAGCAGATAATTTTTCCTGCAGAAAAGAGTTTTGAGGTGCATGTTCGAAATGTCTTATATTAAATCTTGTGGGGGAGTATTCAGAGAAAATAATATGCTGACTATTTTTGATATTTATGTGTTTGAATGTTCAATGTTTTTCTTCAAGAACTAAAATATGTTTTCAGTTCATACAATTAAAAGTAATTATCCTTTAAGATCACTGAATTTACATTATACAAGACATCGACTGTCTCTATCGGAAAAACATCCGTCTTATATGTGTATCAAGTTGTATAATCATCTATCTAATAGAATCAAACTTTTAAATAATTTTAAGATTTTCAAGAAAAATGTCAGGGAATATCTGGTGGCTATAGAACCATATTCTTTGAATGATTATTTAATGTAATTTGTTTAATTTTAACACTGTTGCTCTTATGTGTGAGTTTTGTACTCACTATGGAATAAAGGATATTATCATACAGGACACTGTTTTCGAAAATCCTCCGCTTCATTGCTAGCAGAATCAGGAGCAAATATTACGGATAGAAAAAAACATGGTGGATGGAAGTCTACGACGGTAGCCGAGGGCTATGTTGATCATTCCATTGCATGTAGAAATGTCATTGCTGGAAAAATTCTCCCAACCTCAACAGATTTTAGAACATCATTATCCAATATTGTACTTCTGGTTTCAACAAGAACTGATAGTGCTGAGGATTCTGATAATGTGTTGCGAAGCTCCCTAACGTCACAGGGCATTAATGTTAGTAATTGTTTCAGTTTTACGATTAATATTAATGTTCATTAGTAATGATTGTTTATTACTGATAATAAAAATTTGCAATTTTTCTCATCTGATTTCATCATAAGAAAATGGAGAGCTTACACGTGAACAATCAATTTTAACATTGTTTGCTGTCATTAAAGTGTCACTTTTAATTGCAGTTGTACAAAAAAGGTTTTAATTTCGAAATTCTAGCACAAACAGAAACGTAGATAATGAACAAAGTTGAAATCGCCCAAATTTCAATTTTGGCCCATAAATCGAAAACAAAAGAAGATAGAGGAATGCAGTTGATGGAATTATCAGTTTCTTTAAAAAAGACCACCGCAACGTGTCATTCATTTTTCTGTTTCTCTCACGGTTAAAAAGTTGTAGTTCAAGTATGACCAATTTTGCCCACCCTGTACAGGGTGGGCATATTTCGATGTTTTTGCACTACAACTTTTGAACCAGAGGAGAGAGATAAAATCCGATACCCCATTTTAGATCTTTTTTTTCTGGGAAACTAACAAGAGTTGTATCCATTTTTGTCTACCTTCTTTTGTTTTAGAGTTATAAGCCAAAATTGGAAAAATGGCGATATCGGAAATAATTTATATGTTCGCTAATACTGATGACAGAGCTCTGAAATTAAAACATTCTACAGGCACTTTTAACCTAGCATCCAGTGGCATGCTCGTCTTTTTTGCACCATTTTTAATTACGAAGCTATGACCCAAAGTTATGTTTTTTTGAATAGGAACACTGGATTTCTGTGCCATTTTCTGAAAGCTTGATTTTTTCTGATTTCGAAAATATATAAAATCAATATGAGTATGGAAATTGATCAAAAACCAATTTTCATGTGAGTCTCAATACTTTCTATGATTTCAACTGTTGATGAGCCCAAAAAAAAAAGGGCTTTCTATAACAAGAGCATAGTATTGAAAAAACTACTGATAGAAAGAAATTATGGTAATTATACAATACTAAATTTTTCTGTGCTCTTCGACAATTGGAACCATGGAAAGTATTGAGACTCAGATGAATATAGGTTCTTGACCAATTTCCATACTCATATTGATTTATTGATACGAACTATACGATGTTATATATTTTTGAAATAAGAAAAAATTAAGCTTCCAGAAAATGGCACAGGAATCTAGTATTCCTATACAAAAAAACAAAACTTTGGGTCCTAGCTTCGTAATTAAAAATGCTGCAAAAGAGACCAGCATCCGACTGGATACTACGTGAAAAAGTATCTGTATAATGTTTTAATTTCAGGGCTCTATCATCTGTTTTAGTGGAGATATACATTTTTTCCGATATCACTATTTTTCCAATTTTCGCTTATAACTCGAAAACAAAAGAAGGCAGCCAAAAGTGAATATTACTCTTGTTAGTTTCTCCGAAAAAGAGATCGAGAATGGGGTATCAGATTTTGTCTATCTCCTCTGGTTCAAAAGTTGTAGTGCTAAAACATCGAAATATGCCCACTCTGTACAGTGCCTGAGGAATAATAGCATCTCAAAATGTGAACATTTTCGTTTTCGCCCTGTATTTTAGAACCAAAAGAAGTTGAAACATTTCTGTTTGTGGATTTGAAAGTTATACAAATAAGTGATACAGGGTTCAATAATAGCTGAGATACAGTGGAGTCTCATCCAATTTGGGACACAGTGTACACTTTGAATTTTGTTTTTTTGAACTTTTCTTGTTCTGTCAGAGTCTCCGATGCATTCTTGAAGGTACCATCCACATTTTCTAGGCTCCAAAGCCAGTTTCGCCAACACCCGACCCACCCCATCAATTCCATCATTTCCGATACGCCACAATTTTTTACCGGCATCCGACACGTCCGTAAATACGCCCCGAAAAGTCGTTCTCGAGTGTTTACCGAAGCGTCTCGCCGCAACTGCCGCGTATGTAAAAACATATATCGCCTTATCTGGACGCTCATCTCCCGAAAGTGAAAAGTGCCAGCGCTGCTGCCAAGGCTCGGCAGTAAGCCTTGATTCATGGCCGCCCCATCCGCATCCTGTTGATTTCAATTGGGGAAGCGACGCGGTTACGCCGGAACCAGAGATCCAGCCCGGTCTCATCGCTCGGCTTCCCGCCAGAGATATCCTGCGAGGTTTCTTTTCATATCGGGACTTCCTGGGAGGAGGATCTAATTAAGAGATGGGGCGAAAAACGCCGATGGTCGAACTATCGTTTGCTTGCTCATACGAGTGCTTGAAAGGAAGTCGTGAACCCGGAAAAGTTGAGGAATAGGAATGCAAAATGTCGTTTACTGCTGAAAATAGAGCATTGCCCCCTCAGACCTCATCCTCAGCTACGCCTATGGTTCGAACGCACCGAAACGTCAACTCTATCTCTCAACTCTATGGGCAGTCAAACTAACCTATTTCTATGTGCTAATCAGTTGACAGTTTAACTCATGCTCATTAATTGTATCAATTAATCTTTCCTTTCTGTATCCAGTTTCGCCTGTGAATAGACCTTCTCTTGTGCTCCTCTTGTAAAATCAGAATTTTCTAAAAATCACCTCGCAAAATAATTGATCATCTCGTTCATTTTTGAAGTAACCAATTCAATAAGTGAGTACTTCTTAAAATCCTTCATTATTGTATATTCCATGTTATTTTCCTGCTTTTTATAAAGTTTGAAAATGTGTCCACGTTTCAGATCATGAAAATCTATAAAAATATTGGTAATTCTCTCTCACTTTATTCTCATAAAATCTCTATTGCCCGAGATATCCTGCGAGGTTTCTTTTCATATCGGGACTTCCTGGGAGGAGGATCTAATTAAGAGATGGGGCGAAAAACGCCGATGGTCGAACTATCGCTTGATCATACGAGTGGTCGAAAGGAGGTCTTGAACCCGGAAAAGTTGAGGAATAGGAATGCAAAATGTCGTTTACTGTTAAAAATTGAGCATTGCCCCCTCAGACCTCATCCTCAGCTACGCCTATGGTTCGAACGCACCGAAACGTCAACTCTATCTCTAAACTCTATGGGCAGTCAAACTAACCTATTTCTATTTGCTAATCAGTTGACAGTTTAACTCATGCTCATTAATTGTATCAATTAATCTTTCCTTTCTGTATCCAGTTTCGCCTGTACACTGACCTTCTCTTGTGCTCCTCTTGTAAAATCGGAATTTTCTAAAAGTCACCCCATGAAACAATTGATCATCTCGTTCATTTTTGAAGTAACCAATTCAATAGGTGAGTACTTCTCAAAATCCTTCATTATTGTATATTCCATGTTATTTTCCTGCTTTTTATAAAGTTTGAAAATGTGTCCACGTTTCAGATCATGAAAATCTATACAAATATTGGTAATTCTCTCTCACTTTATTCTCATAAAATATTTATTGCCCAAGATATCCAGTGAGGTTTCTTCTCATATCGGGAATTCCTGGAACGAGGATCTAATTAAGAGATGGGGCGAAAAACGCCGATGGTCGAACTATCGCTTGCTCATACGAGTGGTCGAAAGGAGGTCGTGAACTAGGAAAAGTTGAGGAATAGGAATGCAAAATGTCGTTTACTGTTAAAAATTGAGCATTGCCCCTCAGACCTCATCCTCAGCTACACCTATGGTTCGAACGCACCGAAACGTCAAATCTATCTCTCAACTCTATGGCAATCAAACTAACCTATTTCTATTTGCTAATCAGTTGACAGTTTAACTCATGCTCATTAATTGTATCAATTAATCTTTCCTTTCTGTATCCAGTTTCGCCTGTGAACAGACCTTCTCTTGTGCTCCTCTTGTAAAATCAGAATTTTCTAAAAGTCACCTCGCAAAATAATTGATCATCTCGTTTATTTTTGAAGTAACCAATTCAATAGGTGAGTACTTCTCAAAATCCTTCATTATTGTTTATTCCATGTTATTTTCTGCTTTTTATAAAGTTTGAAAATGTGTCCACGTTTCAGATCATGAAAATCTATAAAAATATTGGTAATCCTCTCTCACTTTATTCTCATAAAATCTCTATTGTCCGAGATATCCTGCGAGGTTTCTTCTCATATCGGGACTTCCTGGAACGAGGATCTAATTAAGAGATGGGGCGAAAAACGCCGATGGTCGAACTATCGCTTGATCATACGAGTGCTCCAAAGGAGGTCAAGAATCTGGAAAAAAATGCAAAATGTCGTTTACTGTTACGTTGGTGTCTTTTTTATAGTTTTCGTTTCAGGCTGACGTTCTCCCATTCTGTTCATTTTTTCTTTTTATAGAGTTGTATTTTATGCTTCCATCCTTTTATAGATTATTAGCTGGCCCGCGCAACTTCGTCTACCCAAATCGCCTATTAAAATTATTGTTATTATTATCAGTCCGATGTTATCTTCGTTCACGAAAACTTTGCAGAAGTCTGATCCTGATTGCCACACATGATTATTAATAAAAGTTCAATTTTGTACCATACTTCGTCTCTGCCAAAATCATTTATATAGAATCCTATGTTATCTGAAAAGATAATGATAAATTTAGCTTGACAACGGTGCACTATACGTAAAAAGCAGGGAGGGGTTGGAATAGTTTTGGAGATCTTTTAATCGTGTCGAATCCGGCATTCTGCAAGTTGAGTAGTCAGTGTGAGCAACCAGTTATTTTGTTTCGTGTTATGCTTGATTCACAGAGGACGTAACTCACGTTAGAAAACATACTCAATGAGAAAAGAAGTGTTAACAATATGTTGCATAATTTTTACCTTCACATTCAACTTATGACCTTCAACATTCAAACGCAAAATTGAACGTATTGTGAATATTTTCGTAGGAATTTTGGTAGTTTCAACTTTGATTTTCATGTCTTGAGTTACGTCGATTGTGAATCCAGCATTAGTTTATGACTGACTATAAGTGAATCTTTGAGAAAAGGATAATTGGGTAATTAAACTTGCATGATAAAGGTATGTGATATTCATAAGTAGTGCCACTATCTTTTTCAAAAAGTTATTGACTATAAATATATGATATTTCGATTCGAAAATTATAAAATCATAACCGATGCTGGTATAAAGTATTGATAAAGTAATTAATTATCATTATTATTAATTAGTATGCACGATGGAGCTCTCGGAATTTTCATTTCAAATAAACAAGTTAAAGTTATGTTATTATTATGTCGGAAAGATAATTATTCTTATTTCATTAGTATGCCGTTCATTTACTGAATTTAATTTTCAAAAAACGTGTTCTAACAAAAAAAAACCGGTCAAACCAGATACTATTATGAGAAAGTATTGTCTTCAAACTTAGGTATTGTTCGCAAGCTCTGCCAGAACATCATTCGCATAAGACAAAAGAAGAAATTCGTCGCTTGGAAAGCGCACTTCGAGCGACCACTCTGGCACGCAAAATCCAATATACCTGTTCCAATTCCTTCTCATGATTGGTATGCATATAGTTATACGGAATTGCTATTCATAGAAATCGGTTGAATGTTAATTCGATCGTGTGTATCCCAATATCCGAACAGATTTCGACCGGGAGGGTTCGGAACTCAATAGATGCGGTGATAAAACAACCATTATTCAATTTAGCCAAGAGGGAAATATCGATATTAATCTCGAAAGTAATCTATTTCTCCGTTAGAACTTTGCCCACCTAGTTCCAGATACAAATTGAGGTTCTATCTGGTTTTTTCGATAAGAATGACAGTTACGATGGAAATAAAAAGGTTGAGGCTTTCACGACCAGATACAATGACACTAAGACAGTTTTCCGAACTTATTGACTTTTAGAAGCCATGAATAGCTCAATGAAGACACATCATTTGTGATCTTTCTAGGTGACAAAGGAAACGCAACGGTAATGATGGAAACCTCTGACTATGATTCCAAAATGAGGGAGTTGTTAGAGCCTTCAAACTACAGGAGATCCTGCCTCATCCAGGCCCAAACAAACAAAGACTTTTTAAAAAATTTCTTCTCTCGATGAATGACTTAAAAAAAAAGATTTGTAATCCATAATTCAAATTAAAAAGTTGTGAGCATATTTCAGAATCAAAATTTCATAATAGTATATTCTAAAACAAGTTGCAGAATGAGCTCCTATGTTGTGTTGAAATTGCTTTCTGCAACGAGTATTAGACAATATTTCCTCTATTTAGTCAAGTTTTGTGAGGTACTCTCGAAATTCGAATGAAAATTTAGAATAGTGACTTTTGTATTGTATCTTGGCAGTTGGTGTGACTCACGAAATTTGACAGATTACGGAATATAAATTGATTTGATTTGAAAATTGAGAGGATTTGAGGTCAGTACTGACAACCACAAAACGAAATATGTAACTGAAAACAATGCTGTAATGAGTTTCATTACATCACTACTTTTAATAATGTAACGAACTCATCACGATACTGAAATAGAGAAATAAATACTATTATCTCTTTCGGTCAGATGATGAACTGCTCCACATCAGTTAAGGATATTGACTTGAATTGCAAAAAAATATAGTTTAAATGAGAATTTTTGAAGAAAATTCATATTAATATGATTTCAAGTTGCAGGAAATGAAAGTTATTTGTTATACAAGGGAAAAAAGTTTAAGATTTTAGCTTGAAGTTGTGAATCTGAAAATCGTACATATCTGGATTCATCAGTGGAAAGGACACTACGCCATTGATCGTTTCAATTGATATGTTGCCTCGCCCATTCCAGTCTTTGACGCTTATGGTCAAATGGAACTCCTCCTAATGGAAGTCTAGAACCTAGATTCACCTTTTTCAAACGTCGTCTGATGATTTCGATAGAAACTTGGACCCCATTTGCATTTTGAAGAGTATTCCGTAGTATTCTACACGTGAATGTAGGCTTTCTTCTCGCTGAAACGGTGATGAAACGATCCTGAGCAGGTGTTGTTTATCGTCGCCCACCAAACCTTTCTCTTTCCTGTCTCCCTGAACCTATTCCAAAGTCGAGAAATCACACTTTGGCTGACTTGAAAACTTTTCGCTACAACAACCTGAGTTAGGCCACCCTGTAGCATTCCGATAGCCCTATTAGCCTCAGCGTTTGTTGATTAACGTCTTGGAATTTTCAGAAAACTCTATTCAAATCGGAGCCGTTGATGAACTGACTCCATTTCAAAATAAGAACATTCATGTAGCATATACAAAGAACCAAACTTCAGAAAAAAGGCGACCAGCTTGACGAAATGTCTCATACTGATTTTTATTGGATCGATTCAAGTTGTTATTCAGTATTAAATGATTTTACAGCGATTATCTCGAAGATTTCATACTTTTCGAAACGATTGAATACGATATCCCTAACTCTTGTGGCAAATTATACTTTTTCTGGTCTGTTGGTTTATTTTTCTGATGCTTTAGCCTCACGCTGAAGAACAAACATGACTGCGATATTATTCATTTCTGTTTTCTCAGTTGGTTATTCCTTTTTTCATAAATTTCGTCTTTTCAATTTTCGCATCCTTTCATCAGTCGATGAAAATTTCATGCGTTTTTCATATTATAAAATAGTTTAACCTCTATAAATTGCAATTACAAAATTACCACCAAACATGGTGAAAGAAACCGACCAAATTCTCCATCAAACGAACCTCCAGAGAATGTGCAAATTCTGGAACATCTTCAGGGATAACTGAAGGCTCACAAGTCAACCTTTCCTTTTCTGTAACCAACCATTAGTCCCTCGAAAAAAGCGACGCCTTGAGAAGGTCGTGGAAGGGATTAAACCCCGAAATAACGCAGACAACATGAAGTAATTACCGACGACATTCACCGCGAAATTATTCGAGTCGATGATGACAGGACGCGAAAGCCTCCATACATTTCAACCAGATTTTCCAACTTGTTAATGCCCTTTTCCTGTGCGAACCACGTGTTGACTCGCCGGCGGAAACTGAATAAGTAATTTACTTTTAATAAGAGTGACATTCCGTGGATTTCCCCGACACGCACGCGGGGATCCGGTTAAAAGAGCCCCCTTAGATATGTTTCTCATTATGAGGACGTGTCACACCACGGACTACGTCACGGAAAGGGGAGGGGCACGCAACGCCGCAGAGCAGGGGGGGATCGAGGGGAAATTTCATTAAAAATCAAAGTGAATGATCCACACAGAGACAATCATGTTGTTGTCTCTGGCACCACCATTTGAATCGAAACATGCACTTGACACACGCGATCACAATTCGGCCACATTATTCACAAAACTGCTGTTAACAAGTGTTTTCATGAAACCATACCAGCACCCCAGAGGTAAAGTGTGTTAAGTCACAATTTCAAAATTGGACAAAATAGAAATTTTTCAGTTCGATTATTGTTTCAAAGAATGTTCACTGCCATTATTTGGCGACTTGATATATCTAGGTAGTCAAAAATGTGTTCCACTAGCTGGAATTCACTAATGTGAATCCAATATTGTAGATAGTTCGTGTCTGAAAAAATGTGACTTAACACACTTTACCTCTGAGGTGCTGATACAGGAAAAAGGTACACTGATTCAAGTCCAGTGCTCCATCACCTGTTGACGTTTTTAATGAGTCATTCTATACCAAATATCTATTGAAATATTGTCTGGGAGGTCTTTGCATTTTCCTGAAAACTTAATTTGGGTTTTCTCTCCCAGTCTCTGAAACAAGAAATAATTAAGAAAAATTTTTGAATAATATAAGAAAGGCCCCTGCGTGAAACTTTAGCACTAATTTGCAGAGGCCAGAACTTTACAAGAAGAAATTGTTGCCTAACAATGAACAAAAAGAAAATAATATAATAATAATATATAATAATAATAATAATAATAATATAATAATATCTTTATTGATCCCTTAAGACATTCACAATGTATAGGACAAGTCAATTGAACATATTGAACTTTTAAGTGTAACGTTTCGGAGTCAAAATATGATGAACATAGATTAATATTGATTACTAGATGTTGATATCGTTATTTTATTTCAAAATTCCCTGAAACCAGTTCTTTTTTCAATAAATTCCTACTGAACAATTGGCGAGATTATTAGCCTCATCCAACAAAATACAAGCTGACTCCTTGATTTTTCATTTATAACCATCAGGTTCCATCATTAGAATTTTTGTTCCATTTCAATCCATCATGTGATTGCCGGTATTGAAACACACATGATCTGCTATCTGCGATCTACCAATATCTCTATTTTTTATGTTAATCTTATGTTCACGTTTTCTGATTTCTAATGGTCTTGATATTTCTCCTGCATAAGATTTTCCTCAAATACAAAGAATATTGTGAATATAATTTCTTGATTTTGGTTCTCATTCAAAGGTTCAGTTTTTGTGAATAAAGATCGTGAATCTTTTTGTGTTGTGAAGAATTGTTATGTTGAATTTAGAACCAATTCTTTTAATTTTTTCTGAAAGTCCATGAACATAAGGAATCAAATTTATTAAAAATGATTGTCCTTGACGGTTTGTTGTTGGTTCTTGATTGTTATTATCGTTTTGAAGCAAAATTGTTGTCTCTACATAAGAACTATTTTCAAAACAAAAAATGATTTACTATCTTTAGTAACAAAAACAAAACCTTTGAATGAGAATCAAAAATCAAGAAATTATTTTTACAATATTTCCTGTATTTGTGGAAAATCTTTTACAGGAGAAACATCAAGACCATTAGAAATCAGAAAACGTGAACATAAGAATAACATGAAAAATAGAGATATTGGTAGATCGCAGATAGCAGATCATGTGTGTTCCAATACCGGCAATCACATGATGGATTGGAATGGAATAAAAATTCTAATGACGGAACCTGATGGTTATAAAAAAAATCAAGGAGTCAGCTTGTATTTTGTTGGATGAAGCTAATAATCTCGCCAATTCTTCAGTAGGAATAGATCGAATTTGGATGGATTTATTGAAAAAAGAACTGGTTTCAGGGAATTTTGAAATAAAATAACGATATCAACATCTAGTAATCAATATTAATCTATGTTCATCATATATTGACAAATGTCAATTAAAAAATCAAAAAATTGTCAAGGTTCTAAGTTGAATAAAAACTAGTAATTGTCTGACGAAGGACTCTAATTTAGACTCCGAAACGTTACAAGTAAGAGTTCAAAGTGTTTTTTTTTGTTCATTGTTAGGCAACAATTTCTTCTCGTAAAGCTCTTGCCCCTGACAAATTAGTGCTCAAATTTTTACGCAGGGGTCTTTCTTATATTATTCAAAAATTTTTTCTAATCGTTTCTTTCTTCAGAGACTGGGAGAGAAAACCCAAATCAAGTTCTCAGGAAAAATCTATACCAACTCTTGAATCTGGAAGTATTATAGGAACCTCCATCTTGCTGTAGCCACATATTTTGCTCAACAATAAATGGCACGTCCTCCAATAAGTTGTCCAAATAATTTTCTGATACTCATCTGCAGTCACCCTTCCATTCTCGTTAAAATATATGTACAAGTCAAGGACTCATCCTGTATTAAGAAAAATGGATATATTATTTAGTAAATCGAAGAATCATCCTTCAAAAATAGTTGTTCAATGTAAGTTTCAAGCAGGTCACTCTGTCACGGAAGTTAATAACGAAAACTTTGTTCCTCTTCCAATACAGATGTAATTTTTGTGGTACAAACTTAATACAGAAAAAGGACACCAGAACACCTTAATCCACTCCCATTCTCCAACCGTGCCTCATAAATAATTTTCATTTGTGCCACACGTTGTTCCCATATACTGCCGTTCCTATTTGGTGGCGTGACCAAACTAATAGAATTTTCTCCTCTAAGTGCAAATAAATTTAACGATATATGTGCGCCGCTAATAACGCATTCAAAATCACTTTTCACTGACGAGAATAGATTAACTGGCGAACTGGCTGTTTGTGAGCGACGTAAATCGCGTTTCTCTTGAAACATCGGAGAAACGATAATGTAAAGTCCGCAGAATGCGTTCAAATAAAGTGAATTTCCTTACCTTTGTATCTTACTTTCGGGAAAACGGTTGTTATGATCCTGAACTCATCGTCGGGAGAGTCTCCAATCTGCAAAGAAAAAGATAATTAGATGTTTCTTAATAAGTGCTATACAGCTCTATGGTCGGCTGATTAACTGCTAGCGTCAAATTAGTCTCCTCTGTGTATTAATCAGCTGACAGATTAACTCATCTTCATTAATTGAATCAATTAATCGTTTTTTTTTTGTAATCCAGCTCTGCCTGTGAATAGACCTCCTCTTGAAAATTGGAATTTTAAAAAAAGTCACCTCGCTTGATAACTGATCATCTCGTTCATTTCTTGGAGTAATTAATTCTCAAAAAAAGGTCCTTAATTGTTGCATACTCCATGTTATTTTCTTTCTCTCATAAAGTTTGAAAATTTGTCCACGTTTCAGATCATGAAAATCTATAAAGATATTGGTAATCCTCTCTCACCTTATTCTAATAAGATCTCTAATGCGTTGAGTTAATGCATTGGACTTCTCTAAGGTATATATTTTGGTATATTTTTGCAGTTCTCATAGATTTTTCAGATATCTCTAGACTCCTCTCATGGAAGTGATTACTTGCTCCAAGAATGAACATTCTCTGTGGTAATGAATACTGATTTGTTATATTCCCATGTACATCTCATTTTTTTAATCGATTCATCTCATTTCTCAACTATTCACTTCTCATAACACTTGTTAATTATTATTCTCGAGTTTCAGATAAATGAAAATCCTCAAACGCAAAGGTGAATCATGAAATCAGTCATCTCTCTCAAATAAAATCAAGCGAACTTCTCTGAAGTACTTCAACGATCAAGTAGCTCAAACATTGAACCTGATTGACAGTCTCAGTCCCTGCTTCACCTCGAGCAGTCTCCTCAAATATTGATAGAACCCTTCAACTTGTATGATCTTCTCATTATACATAAGAAATTCTCAATTTCATTCATCTGAAGCACTCAGCAAGTAAGATCTCAAGCCTTCTGCATTCTCGAACCAAAGGGTTGGTGGTTTTAATTCATACACAGAACTCTCATGATATAATCCTCATTATTGTCAATTGTAGCCTATATTTTGCTAATGACCACTAAACCTGCTTGCTAAAAGCAGTTCGTCACTGTAAATTTCGTCTCAATTGATTAATTAGCATTCTTTTTATAGACCAAAGTTATAAATCATAAATATTGATTTCTCAATCATGATATTCTCACATTTGTAATAATCTCAATGAAGAACAGACTAAGACTACTAAGCTTTCAATACACGTATCTCCTCTAAGGCCTGATCTCACTTTTATTACAACTCAACCTACTCTAACAATTCATTATTCAACCTTCTGTTTTTCTGATGAAATAAAGAGGCTCTCGCAATCACTTTCAATTGCATCATCTTTGTAAACGCTGTGTTTAATTTTGAATGAATGGAACTATCTCAAAGTCTAAGTCTGACTTCATCTGACCTCTCATTTTGAACATCTCTAGATTACCTCTGTTTTTAGTTGAATAATTCACTCTGAGTTTATAGATGACTTTAATATTTGTATTTTTTACTGTATTAACTTCATGCGGGTGACTTATTCATTTCATGATTGTGAATGCTGTCAATAAATGTTTTTACACTACCACCTCCAACTCAATTATCTGGATACAGTCCTCTACAGTATTTTACAAAATCAGAACAACTCCGATTTTGAACAAGGTATATAATAATTATTTATACTATCATTCCTTATAGCGAGTGGAGAAACATATAATGATGTTGATGTTTTGAAAATAGAAATCAGTCATGACTCTCTGAGTGATTCCTTCATTCATCTTCTAACGTAGCAACCGACAATAATTTCCATGTCAGAAATCACATTTTGCGGAACAGGTGAAGGAAAATTTCCTTCACGGTTCGGTACAAATTAATTCAGAATATTAACAACGTAGGTCACGACATCGGACCGAAAGAAAACAACGGGTATTATCATTCTTTTGTTCGCTCCGTAAATTGGAGGGAACAAAGGGCCCTTCAAGTTTTTCGTTCAAAAGGGGTTCCTCGGTTTATTTCATACTTTAGTTGCCGGTCCTTAGTAGTGTTCTCTGAAAGGAATAGATGGAGAATTGTTCCGGAATGAGAGATTATTTTCAATATTGACGTTCTCAAGGTACTGGAAGAGCAGTCAGATGAAAGGATCAATTCTTTGTTCAGTCGTAGATCAGTTTTCGTACATAATTTCAGGATTTCAGTACGCATATTATATTTAATTGTGACTGAAACCATTATGATTAAATAGTTCGATTGCTTCCATGAATGCATGAAACAAAAAACCAAAAGAGTTCGAAAAACAAAATGTATTAGCACATATACAAATACAAATCAATAGTAATATTATAAACTAGCATTCTATCAAGATGCTTCGATTTTGATAAAATTTTGGATATAAGCTATACTTGTCTCCTACTCCTACCCTATGTCGATTTAGCTTTTTATTTTCAGAGGGTGAAAAAAACCCCTTTCTCCAAAATTAAAAGCAACTTGTTCAAACGTAAATCAAAGTAATTTTTTGGCCTTAATAGCGTTTAATGAAGTTTAGTGACGGTCTTCATATACTTCAAGACCATATAAACCACCCCCTTTCATAAAAAAATGTGTAATAATGGGTCTTTATTGATATGATTAATTAATTTCAATCAATTTTAGTATTTTGAATCAATGTTAGTTTCAGTTATTTTTATTTTTCAACCCCTAAAAGCAACCCCTATCTGTTCAAAATAACAAAATGAAAATATCATTCGAACATATCATTTATTCATCACCTTATTCACGTGAAATTAATACTTTTTATGTCAGAAATTAATCTGATTCTGACAGGATGTCGCCACTGTCAATTATTATTTCTTCATTTCTGCCAAAGATTGGACAACAATTTTTGTGGTACAGGTGATTTTTGCATTTTTGTGGGCTGCAAATATCTATTGGTACTATTCCATTCGCAATCAATTGAATTGATTGCTTGATTACCTAGCCAAATTTGAAGTTGATGATTTTGGGCAAGCATTTATTTTATCGGCAGCCGTCAATTTTGTAATTACCGGCAATGGTTTTTGAAAGTCAAGAGACAAAAGAATCAATGCGCCCCAAAACATCCGTTTAGGCAACTCAAAATACACAGTAATTGTTTACATATACAGGTGTACCAAGTTCGACGGCCTATTAGGAGTTTCTGGAGAACTGGACCTATTTGAATTATGAAAATTGAGATTATATTATTGTTTGACATTCTCTACCGATCTAAAATATTCTTAGAGGCTGACCATTTTCAGTTATACAGGGAGTGGAAAAAAAATTTCAAACATTTTTTTAATGTTTTTTCGTTTCCGAATTTGATAGAGCATGCAATTCTGAATACAATCCTTGCATTCGTCGAAATACATTTCAAAATATCGAGAAAAAACTGAGGAAAAAAGGGAGATAAGTGTATTCGGTATTATGTTTGTTATTCCCAACCTAGATATCGTAAGCCCAAACTGTTTTCACATTTTTGAAAGCGAAGACTGGAGAAATGTTGAACAATTCCAGAATTTTGAATAACCGTCACAGGGTGTTCCAAATGTTGGTTCAAAAATTGGGATCAAAATTGGCTCATAACTTTCGTTTTTCAAATTAGAACCCTATTTTTTTATGATTGCATTGGATTCTGCGAAGAAAAATGATGATAATGTTCCAACATGTTGATGCTCCTAAAATTACTAAATTCTATATCAACAAAGATAAATGAATTCAGAAAAAAGGAAGTCACTAGCGAGTTATCTGAGTAATTTATCTTCTATGACCAAGGTTATTGTTGATATGAAACAGATTCTATGAATTTGATGGTACGTACGACAAGGTTTCAGGAAATCTTGAATAACTCAGGAATTATTAATTTTAGGAGCATTAACAAGTTGGAACATTATCATCATTTTTCTTCGCACAATCCAACGCAATCATAAAAAAATAGGGTTCTAATTTGAAAAACGAAAGTTATAGGTCAATCTTGATCCCAATTTTTGAACCAACATTTGGAACACCTGTGACGGGTTATTCAAAATTCTGAAATTGTTCAATATTTCTCCAGTCTTCGCCTTCAAAAATGTGAAAACAGTTGTTGCTTTCGATATCTAGGTTAGGAATAACAAACATAATACCGAATACCCTTATCCCCCTTTTTTCTTCAGTTTCTTCTCGATATTTTGGAAAGTATTTTGACGAATGCAACGATTTGAGCACGAATGTATTCAGAATTGCATACTCTATCAAATTCGAAAACAAAAAAAACCAATTTTTGAAAATCTTCTTTTCACTCTCTGTATAACTGAAAGTGGTCAGGCTCCAAGAATATTTTAGATCGGTAGATAATGTCAAACAATAATATAATCCCAATTTTCAGATTCCAAATAGGTCCAGTTCTCCAGAAACGCCTAATAGTCCCTCGAACTTGATACACCCTGTATAATAGTAGAATGGAGATTTATCCAAAAATTTAGTCATAAAATTTTCCGCAGTGTTCGGAAGAAAGATAGGTGTATGTAAGGAAACATGGACTCAGATGTGTTAATATTATTAGAAAATGTAGTTCACCGAATTAACCCAAATGGACCTACCGTTCCGTATAAAGAACACCTATCTAAAAGTTTTCTATTCATGCTCAAAATAAAGAAACAAAGAAGGCGTCAATATAAACTCATAAATTAATGCTTTCTTCAATACTGAATATAACCTACAAAGTGCTTCAGTATTCAAATTCACTTTAAAGCCATGTTAACTTCATAAATATATCAATTGTTGCAATACCTCATTTTGTCCGGTGGTGTATTTTTTTCATATGTATTTATTTCATCGCGTTTGCGAATAAAATAATTATATCTATGCTTGGATGAATAATATTAGAGGCGAATTCATCTTCTCCATGATTTCAAATCCTGATTTTTGTTAGCGTTCTCTTAACGAAACGGTAGGAATATCACCTACTATATTACCTGAATATATTGTTATAACTATTGGAAAAATAATCTGACTCTGCATGAGATACTACATCATGCAGATAATCTGGATATGATTTCAGAACCACCTGATAGCAAAATTTTCTTCTACACATAATTCAATAGTTTTCTGTAAGTGAAATAACAATAATGTTGCTTATGCGCCTACTAATTTCTTATTCGTATTTCCATGCACCAAACAAAGTAATAAGATATTCACCTTGAGAAAAAAAATATCATTGACTAACCAAAACTCATGCAACATTAGAATATATGAGGGGCGTTGACTGATCCCGTAAAAACATGAGTTAGAATTGTATTTCGACAAGGACAAAAATTGTATTTCCCACTTCTTGCACAGTGCTTTGACATGATTGTTCAAAACGCAGAAATGTAAACAAACTAGACTAGCTATCATCGCAACAAGATTGCTGGTAACTAATAGAAAAACAACAAAAACAGGACCATCTAAGCAATCAAAGAGTTTACACCAATCTTCAAGATAGGTCAGAGTAGACCACCTGATTTTTTACCAGAATAAAATAAAAAAATTGTGAAGTGTGGCATAAAAACTAATATTTTATAAGTATCAAATATAAAATAGCATTACATCCGAAAAATGCTTCTATAATTACGATATATTATGATTCAATGTTCATTTTTCATAGAATGAATTGTAGTCGCTCAAAAACCTACCGTTCCTTTAAAAGAACACCACAAATTTGAACTTTTCTTGAAAAATAAGTACACATCAAGATGAAAAATATGAAGAAGCCCCACTGAAATCATAATCTGACACAATTCTTATTGAAATGAAAGAAAAAAAATTCAGGTCTATTTGGGTTGATATAAAATATAATACTTTCACGAAAACGCAATCAACGGTATCGACACTTGTTGGCGTTATTAGCAGGAAGAAGAATTATTTCCTTATTTTTTTTCCATTTCATCAAATTTTTCGTAGTTTCAATGTATTTTATATTTACAAATACCTAATACACCTCATAATTTATGTTTTTTTTTCTTCTTCTTCTTTCAATGCATATCCATTAATGGACGTTTGCGATCACATTTTTCATGGTTTCTCTATCTATTCTTTTTTTATAGATTATGAAATTTTGTCTATTCAATTTCTCATTTTTTCATTCATGAATATTTTCATCATGACATAAAAAAGCCTAATTCTGTTCCTAGAGTTTCGAAATATCGAAATAATATCTCCTGCGACTACTGTCCACCTATGTCTCGATACAAAACCAGCATTTTTACTGCAATTTTCGTATTCATCCGTTCCGAATGAAACCTCCCTCAGAATAGAGATTTGTATGTATTGACTCTTGTGGAACTGAACTCGCGTCATTAGGTATTCAGGGGCGCCAACCCTCACGGACTGAAGAGATGACCTCTCCAGAAAAAGGAACGTTTCCTCAAAACGCAATCTCCAAGCGAGGCCAACGGTTCCGTTCGTTTTCATGGAACATTTCAATGAGATATGTAGTGCAAGGGGTAATGAAGTTATCCTTGGAGGCTTTGTAGCAATATAGTGAAATGTCATATGGGATAAAAAAGAGAAGCTGGTACTTCATGAGGTTGCTTATAGAATGAAAGACGACGTATCTTATTAGGACGATAAGTATCAGAAAAATGAGAATAAGTGAACTGAACTGAACCTTTGAATGAGAATTAAAAATCAGAAAATTGTATCTACAATATTCCCTGTATTTGTGGAAAATCTCATACAGGAGAAACATCAAGGCCCTCAGAAATTTAGAGAGCGTGAACATAATAATAAGATAAAAAATTGAGATATTGGTAGATCGCCGAAAGCAGATCATGTGTGTTACAATACCGGCAATCACATGATGGATTGGAATAACACAAAAATTCTTATGACGGAACCTGTTCGTTATAACAGAAAAATTAAGGGGTCAGCTTGTATTTTGTTGGATGAGGCTAATTATCTCACCAATTGTTCAGTAGGGATAGATCGAATTTGGATAGATTTATTGAAAAAAGAACTGATTTCAAGGAAATTTTGAAATAAAATGATGATATCAACATCTAATAATTAACATAATCTATGTTCATCATATTGACAAATGTCAATAAAAAATCAAAATATTGTCACGATTCTGCGAAGTTATATGAAAAATAGAAATTGTCTGACGAAGGAGTCTAATTCAGACTCCGAAAGTCTGAAGTTCAAAGTGTTTTTTTTGTTCATTGTTATTGCACTTTCAACACGATTTTTCAAGAACGGCAAAAGTGAAACGTCTGCATTCATCAATCTTAGGCACCGAAAATCGAGAATAATCTCCCTCCGCGTCATGTCTCTTTGTTTTACCCTGTTGAAAATTGAGCATTGCACCCCTCAGACCTCATCCTCAGCTACGCCTAGGGTTGGATCGCAACGCCACGTCTACTCCATTCCTACAGCTCTATGGTCGGCTGATTGACTGCTCGGGTAAAATAGGTCTCCTCTGTGTACTAACACACAGAGACTGACAGATTAACTCATGTTCATTAATTGAATCAATTAATAGTCCTTTCTTTGTAACCCAGCTTTGCCTGTGAATAGACCACCTCTTGTGCTACTCTTGTAAATTGGAATTTTCAAAAATTCACTTCGGTTAATAACTGACCATCTCGTAAATTTCTTGGAGTAACTAATCCTCAAAAGGGTGAGTGAATTCTCGGAATCCTTAGTTGTTGTATATTCCATGTTATTTTCCAGCTTTTCATAAAGTTTGAAAATTTGTCCACGTTTCATATCATGAAAATCTATAAAAATATTTGTAATCCTCTCTCACTTCATTCTAATAAGATCTCTATTGCGTTAAACTAATGCATTGGACTTCTCTAAGATATATATTTTGGTAGATTTTTGCAGTTCTCACAGATTTTTCAGATATCTCTAGATTCCTCACATGGAAGTGATTGCTTGCTCCAAAGAATCAACATTCTCTGTGGTAATAAATACTAATTTGTTATATCCTCATGTGCATCTCATTATCTTAATCAATTCATCCCATTTATCGACTATTCACTTCTCATAACACTTGCTAATTATTGTTCTCGAGTTTCAGATGAATGAAAATCCTCAAACGCAAAGGTGAATCATGGAATCAGTCTTCTCTCTCAAAAAAACCAAGTGAACTTCTCTGAAGTATTTGAACGATCAAGTAGCTCAAACATTGAACCTGATTGACAGTCTCAGTCCCTGCTTGACCTTGAGCGGTCTCCTCAAATATTGATAAAACCATTCAACTGGTATGATCTCCCCATTATACATAAGAAACTCTCAATTTCATTTATCTGAAGCACTTAGCAAGTAACATCTCAAGCCATCTGCTTTCTCGAAACCAACGTGTTTGTGGTTTTAATACATGCATAGATATCTCATGTTATAATCCTCATAATTGTCAATTGTAGACTCTATTTTTCTGATGAACACTAATCCTGCTTACTAAAAGCAGTTCGTCACTGTAAATGTCTTCTCAATCGATTAATTAGCATTCTCTTCATAGACCAAAGTTATAAATCATAAATATTGATTTCTCAATCATTATATTCTCACATTTGTAATTATCCCAATGAAGAACAGACTTAGACTACCAATCTTTCAATACACGTATCTCCTCTAAGGCCTGAACTCACTTTTATTACAACACTAACAACAACAATTCAACCTTCTGTTTTTCTGATGAAATAAAGAGGCTCTCGCAATCAATTTCATTTGTATCATCACTGTAAACGCTGTGTTTAATTTTGAATTAATGGAACTATCTCAAAGTCTAAGTCTGACTTCATCTGGCTTCTCATTTTGAACATCTCTAGATTACCTCTGTTTTCAGTTGAATAATTCACTCTGAGATTATAGATGATTTTAATATTTGTATTTTTTACTGTATTTACTTCATGCGGGTGACATTTTATGATTGTTTTTATACCACCATCTCCAACTCAATTATCTGGATACAGTCCTTAACAGTATCTTACAACATCAGAACAACCCCGATTTTGAACATATCTTAACCAAATTTTTACAATAAAACCTCGAATTTCGAGAAAAAAAGGTGGAAGCAAAGTTGGACATCTATTATATTCAAAAATGAACTTCCTCCCATGTTCTCTATCTCCGTCATATAAACAACTGTCTAATTCAATCGTGTTTAAGTCCCATGAGAAACTAATAATGAACTGACCGAAAAACACCGACCCAGCTCCGCTAAACGGCTGTAAATTATCCGAAAAATAGAGTCGGCCGCTAGATTGCGGAACGATGGCAGTTTATTCTCAACATTCCGTTTTTATGAGGGACATTAGAGGCAGCCACGGCCTTTATTTGGTCCTTGGTCCTTGTTCTATTTTATGAAGTGGCAAACATGTCCACTTACCCGCCAATATTGAAAACGGCGTGTGCTATCCGGGATACCTGCCCTGGCATGTTTGTTTGTTAGCGGAGGAATTCAGATAGGTTTTCACGATATTGACGCCGTGGTTTTGTTTGTGCGCCCATCTCGTTTTCCGGAAAACTAGTCTTTTGTTAAAGCGATTCATCCAGAATTTTCACCCTGAGGTTCGATTTTCGAAGATCTATCGACTTGAAGTCCCATCCAACACATGGCAGTTCATGTGTCCCAGACATGACGCAGAAATGTAAGAGCAGCTTGTAACGGTGTGATTTACTGAATTCAAATCTCGGGAGTTTCCGGATCGTCTCGGATCGAGAACACGACATCGGGTAGTACGGGTGATCGCGAGAACAGTTGGGAGTGTGCCACGTCGAACGGAAGACGAAAGATCCCCTCTTTGATATCCCGCTGTTCTGGCGCTGCACCGGAAGAGGCAGTAGTTTATTCTAGTTTAACCTAGGCAATTGTTAAGATTGGTGAGTACGAAGTTGATCAGACAACCATATACCTATTGTTGCTAACGATTCATATGTTTCATATGAGGTGAGACACGATTGGGTTCTGCCATTTCGAGGATCGTACGACTTTCCATCTGATTTCCTCAACCATCCGATGAACCAACCTTCTTTCTAGATCAGTTCCGTAACCCTCTGATTTTCAATTTCTCGATTTATCTGTGCCAGTGTTTCAGTGAACACGTGGACCTTTTTTCCTTTCTTGAACTTTCTTTACGTAAACTAAGATTATCAGAGATCTTGGGGGATTGTGGAAGTTTGACGATGCAGAGAACTGATGCAGGTGCCTTTTTTTGAATAGCCTTTTTGGAGGGAGCTAAGTCTCCGGAAATTATCTTTTGAAGAGAGCTAAGCCTCCACCAGCTTTTTGAAGAGAGCTAAGCCTCCGACACCTCTTTGGAGGGATCTGGACTTCTGAAACCTCTTTGGAAGGAGCTAAGTCTTCAAATCCTTCAGTACCTGCACCTTGGAGGAAGTTGGACCCTCAACGCTTCTATTTGGGAGAATACAACCTTCACCTCTTACTGCAACGTCTTCCAGGAGATTCATGAGTTCGAACGTTAGAAAAATCGAGAGATAGTCACTCCCCTTGCCCAGCATTGTTATAACAAGATAAGTTAACAAAGAACGAGAAACTCTCGTGAATGGTTGAAAAAACCCAATAAATTTCCCCCTTTTGAATTGTGAGAAAACTTATAACACAACAAGCTAAATCGTAATTTGGACTGAGTGAAAAATCAATGAGTTCATAACTTTCAATTGTTCCCCTTCACGAAGAAGTTCCTCTGTTGCCATGTAGGTTTCTTAGAAGATCTCAATACCATGTTCAGTGGCTAATTCCGAAACGTAATCACTCTTGTCCTTCGAATTCCTCCAATATTCGAATTCAAATTCTCAGCCTTGCTCTATGATGGTGAGGGTTTTTTCGAACGAAGTATGACCATCCTAGTGATGATTTTTGGGAACTTCAGATGTTTGAAGACCGCTACGGGATCCTAATTAAAGGAAATCATCTCCCATAGATAAATGAAACATCTTCTAACACAAGAACACAGAATATTTTTCAGGACCAAAAATTACGACATATTCCGAGAATTGTCAAAATTCGTAAGTATATTCCATATAAAACTGGTGTACTCAGGGAAGCATCTAACATCAAACCATGCTCGAAGATTCTTCAGTTCTTGTTCATTTCTACAATTTCAGTAACGAAATGTTCGAAGATATAAGTAGTAACGGATAATTCAAGTCCAAATTGAGAGAATTCTCCCCTTTTGGTGGATACCAAATGAAGTGAAATTGTTCGAATCAGTATTGTTCATCGGAATCCTGAAATTTTCGATCGATATATCGAGGTTACATTCATGATAACTCACATAATTAATCCCCTGTGATATTTTTCGAAATGCATGGAACGCAGACATCATTATGATAGTGGTTAATATATTCCACCTAATAGGTTCGAACATGTATCTGTTATGTTGAATACCGCATTGGGAATATTAGAGAATGTCCACCGAGCAGATTAATCAGAATTGAAGTGGGTTATCGATCGAAAAACACCCGCACGGAATTTAAGATTTAGAACTACTTTTCAGGTCAATCTCATTAAAACCCAGCAACTTTTACATGAAAGTAGAAATTTTCGAAATATTTGGAGTTCGATGGCCTTCAAACGTTAACTTTAAATTACAATTGTTCAGAATTCTGGATATTAATGTAATATTGCTCTTAACTGACAACGTTGGTATTTTAAGCGTGCGACATTATTTCTGGCTTCAGTTGATTACGATCAGTTTTTTTATTTCAACTCCTAACGTTGGTATTTTAAGCTCGCTACTCGGATATCCTAGTAAAGAATCATGATTATAACCATGATTCAGAGGCACATTTCTCCTTAAATTTTTCCTTAAATTTCCCTATCGAATAGCCTCTGACTCTTTTCCATTTATCAATATTATATTTCATTATAGAAGTCACTTTTTTTTCAATCTCAGGCGATCGATTTCTGTGTATTCAACCATCATCATCTGAAAATACACACATGATTGAATATATATACAGGGTTATTCACGAATATGGCTCTATAGAATATTTTTAGGAAAGACACAAGATTCAGAATTAAAATTCTAAAGGTGAGCTTGAAATAAGAAGACGACTTCTTGTATTTTTTGAAGGTTCTAGGACTTCCGATTTTTCCGGAAGTGACATCAACTTTCATTTTTCAAAAAGAAAGACCCATTTTTTATAGCATAAATAGATTTTCCATTGAATTCTGAGTCTTTTTGATTCCAAACTTTCCCCAGAAAATTCCCTTTGAATGAGGTAATACGAAAAAAAATCTCCAAATTGAACTCTGTTGAAATACAGGCAACTTCGAGGTTTTTCATGAAATATTCTCATTTTGGGGAATCTCCGAGAAGAAAGGCTGATGCTCATTTTCCGATAGCATGATTTTCAGAATATGGTACAGGAGGTCACAAATTCTGTGTCAAAGTTTGAAGTGACGAAACATAAAAAAATCGTTTTTTATCAAATTGTAACCCTATTTTTCGAAGCATTTTCGAAATCTCCGTCCAAAAATGATAGGAGCATTCGTCCAAGACTTTTATCCTGAAATGAATATTTTTCGAGATATTCAGGAAAAAAGAGTTTGTCGTCAATTTTGAATCTCATTCCGAATGTATTTTTTTACTGGAAAATAATAAGCGGTCAAGTGAAATTTCTGTAAATCTCTATCATCGAGAAAATATATAAGAATGGAAGTCAATTCTTATTTCTAACTTCGAGAAATAGACGATTTGATGTCTTCAATCTGAAAGATTTTATTTCTTTAACGAACAAACTCTGATATCTTAAAATAATAACTTACGAACCTGAAAGAAATCAAAAACAATGCTATTTCTTCGAGTTCTCAATTTACAATATTTGAAATACGTAATGGCATTTTAATTAACAACTGACAAATCAAGGCATTCTATGAGTTCAAATCAAATGAAAAATAGAACGGAAAATGGAAAGTAGTTTTTTAAAAGAAATGACACTTTTCATTTTTACAAATATTTTATTATAGTTCAGACGAGTTCAGGTTTACTTTATTTTTTAAAGCTTAGGATAATTTCCGCAAATTCTCACTTCTGGAGAATTTCTTTTCGTCATGGTGGGGAAATTTAAATTTTCATTAATGAATTTTTTACATGTCCTGTTAATTATTCTTTGAAATGCATTTAAAATTATTACGAATTATTTTTTTCTGCATTCTTGAGAATGTTTTACGTTGACTTCACTAATTCTCACTTTGAGAACTTTAAACCAATTGTTGCTCTCGTATTACAGATGATAATTCAAGAACTTAACTCGTCTGAACTATAGAAAATGTTTTCTCGATAACAGAGATTTCCAAAAATTTCACTTGACCACTAATTATTTTCTAGTAGGAAAACATATTCGGAATGAGATTGGAAATTGAAGACAAAATCGTTTTTCCTAAATATCTCCAAAATATTCAATTTTGGATGAAAGTCTTGGACGTATGCTCCTATTGTTTTATGACGAAGATTTCGAAAAAATGGAGTTCCAATTTGAAAAAAACGATTTTTTTATGTTTCGTCACTAACTTTGACAAATAATTTGTGACCTCTTGTATCATAATCTCAAAATCACGCTATCGGAAAAGGAGCATCAAATTTTCTTCTCATGGATTCTCAAAAATGAAAATATTTGATGAAAAACCTCGAAGTTGTCTGAATTTCAACAAAGTTCAATTTTGAGATTTTTTTTCGTATTTTCACATTCGAAGAGAATTTTCTGGGAAAAATTCAAACTTCAAGATTCAAAATTCAATGGAGAATCTATTTATGCAATAAAAAATGGGTCTTCCATTGTTGAAAAATGAAAGTCCTAGATCCTTCAGAAAATATTACTTGAAGCTCACCTATAGAATTTCAATTTTGAATTTTGTGTTTTTCCAAAAAATATTCTATAGAACCATATTCATGAATAACCCTGTATAACTAACTAGAATAACCTAGTATCTTCAAAGGATTTTGGTGTTGGAGATCTTACAAATAATGAATTTCATGTCTACGATTTTAAAATGAATTCCTCATCAGAATATTCATTTATTATTATTACTTATTGGGAAATATGAACTTTCATCATCTCCTACTCGAGCATTTCGAACTATATTCAGGGGTCATCCGAATTCTCATCGATCAGGAGCTCCCTTACAGTGGCAGTTAATTTTAGGGATTTTTCATCCCGACTCTTCCTTTCTGCACCAAGCGTTTTATTATTCGAGCATTATATAAATATGCCCACTCCACGTACTGATATACAATTTTGGCGTCTGTCCCTTCCCCGGGCTTTTATGGGGTCACAACAATCTTGATATTGCGGTGATAATATGGTGTAACGGGTCGTTATTTCCTTAATATATTACACGGCATTTTGATTTTGTTCGTCGTTCCAACGTTGTTTTGTATTCGAATAGGGGGCCTGGTTAAACTTTGTAGAACAGGGGTGAATTGGAGAGAATCATGTCAGGGAATAAATTTGGATTCAGATTTTTTTTTTTCAATTTGATGAAAATCATTAGAAAAAACTTTGTATGAAGATTCAGAATGAAATATGTGGTGATTTCATATCATTTTATTGTTAAAGAATGGATATAAATGATGAGGGAACCATACTATTTCATAGTTGGATTTTATCAACTTAGAAATATCCATGTGAGAAAAAAAGAAAAAGGAAATGGATAAAAATTAATGAACCATATGAAAAAACAACAATAACGATGAAATAAATGAGAAAACAACAAAAATTAAACAGTCAGAAAATCGCAGATACAAATGTATCTGATTTGAATTTGTTAATTTTGTGGTTGTTCTTTATAATCACGCAGTAATTCGATTTGAACGAATTCTGTTTATGTTTAAAGTTTTTGTTGTCAGACTTTATTTTGCATTAAGTATTGCTTAATTCATGAAAATTTTGTGAACGTCTTGTATTTTAATAGATAGGAATTCAGCGTTGAAAGCCTAATACCCCATCATCTACTATGAACGATTTAAAATTTCATTCAAATATTCAGTTCGGCTCTACTGGTAGAAGAAATAAGATATTATTGTTGATAAATTAAACTTGTGCCCTCATTCGATCAATTGCTTTTTTTATTTGTAGTTCGAAAAAAATCAATGTCATAAGTGGAATGCCGACACAAATACATAAGAGACATACACAAAACGAAAAAAGGAAATCAATAATTGATGCAGATTGTACTAGGGCAAAAAACAACAAAATTCACCCGAATCGAAACACTGTGTAAGGAGAAAATTCATAAATTATCCAAATTATGCAATAGCATGTCCTTCTATCCAGTCTAGATGAACGGATTGATTTTAATTTTCATAGCAGTGCGAGAGTTAACTCATTTCAATGTGTTGTTCGAATCGAGGAAAGTCAATTTATCGGACATTGTTCATCGAGATTGATTGTACACTATACATTCGATTATTCACATAAGTATTTGTTGAAATTGTCGATTCAGAAATGTTCTACGGTATATCACAGTAAATATGTCCGATACATAGCATATTATGCTGTTTGCAGAAGAAAATCGGCGAATTTGGAATGAAATTAAACTTCAAAATGCATCTTTCTGATATTCAAATAATTATGTTGTGAATAGCAAACGTTGCCAACGCTGTGGTTACTAAAAATGCTATTACAAAAAAAGTGACACCATGCGTAGAAACATATTATTCTGTGATTCAGGCTATTTAATACTCAATTATTCAAATTTCACATACAAACCATATTTTTCATGATATCTGAATGAATCTGAGGGCGATGTATGATGTGCGATATATTTCTGAAACGGGAAAAAATGGCGATTCTTTCTAAGCTATTTCAAACCATTGTTTCCATACAAAAAACACAACTTTATGTTGTGTAACTCAGCAAGGAAATCTCTTGGAAAAAAACAAAATACGATATTGGATTGCTATGAAAAAAGTGCCTGTATAATGTTATCATTTCAACATCCTAGCACAAACAGAAACGGAGATAATGGACAAAGTAGTTGAAATCGCCCAAATTTCAATTCTGGCCCATAACTCGAAAACAAAGGAAGCAGTTGATGGCATTATTAGATTCTCTAAGAAAGACCACCTGGTACTTCTAGACTATATAGGTAAAAACGTTGGAAGGAGTCCTGAGCTCGATTTTCGTGAAAATACCAGTAGTGGAAACCGCTTCACGATATCTTCATTTGTTCTGAAGATTCAACAAAATTTTAATATTTTATCAATTTCGAATCGATGTGCCATAATTTTTTTTTTTTTCGAAAATATCTGAAGAAGTTTTAAACTTAACAAGCACTTTTTCACTGGTATACATAGACACTATTTTAAATTTTTCCTATTAATAATTTTTTCGTAGGATATTCGCATATAGAATGAAAAAGAGTTTTCATCCACCCTTAGTGCACGAGATAGAAAAAATTTAATATAGTGTCTTATTTGTATTGAAAAAGTGCTACTAGAAAAATATTTTCGTAAATGAAGAAGTTATGGCACATTTTCGAAATTTATAATATGTCGAAATAAAAAAAATAATAAAGATATCGTGAAATGTTTTTCACTAATGGTGTGTCCACGAAAATCGAGCACAGGACCCTTTTCAACATTTTCACAACAGTGAAAATCAAGCAATTTGGGATAACCTGTAACGGTAGGATTTACCGATTTCCAATTTCGGGAGTTTCCAGATCGTCTCGGATCGGGAATCGGCCTAGGAACTCAATTTTCGGTAGTACGCGCCCCGGCGAGGACAGTGATATGAGTGCCTCGGCGAGCGACTGATGAAAAGTTCTCTCTGATATCCCGCTCTTCTTGCACTGCACCTGAAGAGGCCGTGGTTTGTCCTCTTATTCTCGGGTGAACTACTTTAGCTGAGGCGATTGTTAAGTATCGGTGAGTACGAAGTTGATCAGACCACCATATACCTGATCTTGCTAATGAGTCATATGTTTCATGTGAGGTGAGACACGCTTGGGTGTGTGGAAGTTTAACGATACAAAAAACTGATACAAGTTTTTTTTAATAGCCTTTTTTGGAGGGTGCTAAACCTCCGGCATCTCATTGGAGATGCCGGAAGGAGTCAAGCCTTCAATAACATTGGAAGTGATCAAACCTTCAGTACCTGCACCTTGAGGAAAATTGGACCCTCAACGCTTCTCATTGGAGCAAATATAACCTTCACCTCCTACAACGCCATTCTTGCTGGAAGAACTACAACATGTTTCTGGAGATTTAAGAATTTGAACTTTGGAAGAAGTCGATGGATAGTCACTTCCCTTACCTGGCATTATTCAAACAAGATAAGTTAACTAAGAACGAAGAACGCTCATGAATGATGTTTCTAACGAATTGTTCATAATTGTACATATTCTTGTCCTCATGTTTCGATGTTTCAATTTGTAATAGTAGATATTGTAAATAGCTATTTTCATAAGAGAGGAATAAATCTCGACTGTTCAAGTTTTGATTATCATCAGCCTGAGTAGAAGCATATTAGAGAGTTATCGAAACACAAATACAGGCCTGACTTTATTAAAGGATCCTGTAATAAAAGATCCCTTAACGTTGGTCGAATATTTGAGCTATCGCAACGATTTGTATCTTGACAACTTTATTATGACATTTCCTTTATTTTGACAGTTGTGAGAAGCTGTTTAACCTAGAATATTGCGAGAACTGTCAAAATAAGGGATCTTTTATTTAAATACGGCTGTCCTTTATTTAAGTTAAGTAGAGGAGGCCCGTATTTTATTACAGGCCGCCTTAAAATCTTTTGCGAATGCGCATGAGTAAATGTCAAAATAAGGGAAACTTTATTTAAGTTAGGCCTCTATTTGCGTTTCGATAACTCTCTATTATCTCCTTTTACCTCATATAAATGTAAGGTGGTCTCATGTTCTGACTAGATGGGGCATTAAGTGTTAAATCATTACCTTACACAATTTATCTTTAACCATACACAATTGGTACTCCTAAAGTGGGGCTATAAATTAACGTAGTATCTCTTTAACCTTACAGCATTTCAGAAAAAATGCTTGGAGGTATTTCGACAGATATACTGTACTATATATATATATATTCTTATGAAAAAAAAAACTAAAATAATACAATAAATGTTGAAACAAAAAGTACCTAAGCTGAGGTAAAAAAAGAACGGGTATCATAACATTCTTCATATGATACCATAGAATCATACGATACTATCATCACTAGTATCATACGATACTATACAGCCAGGGGAAAAAACCTCAGCCGAAAAAACCTGACTCTCCGTAAAAAAATAACATAAAATATCAAATATCAGGAAAATCTTGAAAGACATCAGTGTGATCATCTTCATGTTATCCGTCGATGGGCTCGGATAAACAGATTCTTCTCAAAACGACTCGCAATTCTTAATCTGCAATGAAAAAAGACAAAAGCAGAAAAGAAACCGATTATTCAGAATAAATCAAATGCATTTTAGAAATGCATTTACTACTTTAAAAAACATCAACATTCAGATTTCTTGGCCAAATAATGTTGGGAGGATTATAAATATTTATGACAGAAATTTCACAAAATTTGAAAGAAATGAAAAAACTCCATCAATTTCCCCTTCTCGAATCTCTTGAAAATTACGAACTGATAATTTTTCAACATAACAAGCTAAACTTGTAAAAAATCAATTAATACATAACCTTTCAACTGTCCTCTTTCACGAGGATTTTTTTTCTGTTGCCGTGTGGGTTTCTTCCAGAAGAATCACTTCGATACCATGTTCATCAGCTAATTTGGAGACGTAATCACACTTTTCTTTCGAAATTCCTTCGATATTCAAATTCAAAATCCACAAATTGCTCTCTGGTCGTGAGGGTTTTTCAAACCGGATACGACCTTCCAGGTGATGATTTTTCGGCACTTCAGATGTTTGAAGACCGCTACGGGACCCCAATGAAAGGCAATCATCTCCCATAGATAAACCAAACATGTTATAACACAAGAAAAAAGAATATTTTTCAGGACCAAAAGCTATGACATATTTCGAGAATTGTCATTATTATACTGTACTATTCAATAGCCTGAAAAACCATGCTTCTGTGTCCTTATCTGCGTCCGCATAGATTGAAGAGAATCCCTTACATCTAGAACAGAGCTCGGCGCTGCGAAAAACACGAAATGAACCCCTCAGTTCACAATATGCTAATCTGACTCAACATTATTTCCCGCTGCCTTGTCCCGTTCGTACCGTTAAAATTGTTAATTCTCCTTTAATGTCCGACTATCCACTGTAATGGATTAAATATACATGAGACCTCAGAAGAATTTGTACCACTGCAGATGCAAATTCCCGTAATCTACCTCCACCTAGTTCCTGCTAGAATTGAATCTTCGCCGTTTTGCCTATCGTACTCGTACATTTCGCGATACGGATATGCTCGCGTCTGTTTCTTTTGAAACGTATGAATGGACGGGCTGAAACGATTTTAATTTAGGTGAGTTTTTAGGTTTCCTATTTCGCGATGTATGAGGACTGTCCAGGGTTCCGAGCGTACATTATTCTGCCAGACCCTTTGTTGGCAGGGCTATGGGTGGCCTCCTGCATTTTATTTCGGAATAATACTAGATGTTGCGAATTCAGCATTCCATCGAGAAAAGTAGAAGGGGATGAAAAAAATATTATAGTGGAATAGTACTCTACAGGGTGATCCACGATGGTAAGCTAGACTTCGAAAATTTGATTTCTTAGACAAGGACATATGCTCTATCGATCAGAAATATTTTTAGTATTGCTATGTTGCCGCTTATGTCAAAAAGTAGTAACTACTTTGTTGTCATTGAGAGAGTCTTCCGGGCTTATTGGCCGTGGTCTATTAGGAATTATTTCACCTAACGTTTCGCCCACAACTGCGGTAGGCATCTTCAGAGGATTCTTGGTCTGAGGTTGTAACTCGACCGCTGAATTTCCGAAAGTGATGCTGGATTCAATCCGTTGGCCCACCTCATACCTTGATCATTGGTGGGAGAAAGTGGTGGGTTTACGCGCGCATTGTTGATTGGTCCATCGCTCCCACTTCGTATTGGCTTGGTTTTGGTCTTCTCCAACACCGGCAACCTTGCGCTATGTACCAGGAAGGAGTTTTTTCCCTTCTGTTTATGTTGTTCTTATGTTTTTATATCTCAATGGCTTCCATGTTCATCCTAGGATAGAAACTTTTGATGTTCGAAATAGCCTCTGCCTTTGAGAAAACAATATTGTGTCCATCTGTTAGAGCATGTTCCGCTAGTGCGGATTTTTCTGTCTGATTGAGTCGACAGCATCGTTCATGCTTCTCAATTCTCGTATTGATACTTCGCTTCGTTGTACCAATGTAGACTTTGCCTCAGTCACAAGGTATCCTGTAAATACCGGGTTGAGAGAGTGGGTCGACTTTGTCTTTGGTAGTTCTGATCATTTGGCCAAGTTTTTGAGATGGCTCATAGACGGTCTCTATATTGTGCCTTTTCAGTATTCTACCAATTCTATCGGTGACCTTGGGGATATATGGTAAGATCGCTCTTCCATTGGAGGTGAGTTGTGATGTGTTATCATCACGTGTGGAAAGTTTTGGTCTTATTTCCCACTGCATTTCCTATCATATCTATCTTACCATATATCCCCAAGGTCACCGATAGAATTGGTAGAATACTAAAGAGACACAATATAGAGACTGTCTATAAGCCAACTCAAAAACTTGGCCAAATGATCAGAACTACCAAAGACAAAGTCGACCCACTCTCTCAACCCGGTATTTACAGGATACCTTGTGACTGCGGCAAAGTCTACATTGGTACAACGAAGAGAAGTATCAATACGAGAATCAAGGAGCATGAACGATGCTGTCGACTCAATCAGACAGAAAAATCCGCACTAGCGGAACATGCTCTAACAGATGGACACAACCTTGTTTTCTCAAAGGCAGAGGCCATTTCTAACATCAAAAGTTTCTATCCTAGGATGAATATGGAAGCCAATGAAATATGTAAATATAAGAACAACATGAACCGAAAGGAAGAAATTCCATTGGTACATATCGCATGGTTGCCGGTGTTTTGAAAGACCAAAATCAAGCCAATACGAATTGGGAGCAATGGACCAATCAACATTGTGCTCGTAAACCCACCACCTTCTCCCACCAATGATCAGGGTATGAGTTAGGAGAACGGATCGAATACAGCATCACTTTCGGAAATTCAGCGGTCGAGTCACAACCTCAGACCAAGAATTCTCTGAAGATGCCTACCGCAGTTGTGGGCGAAACGTTAGGTGAACTAATTCCTAATTCCTAATAGACCCCGACTGACTTGAATGAATTCATATAAAAATGAATGTGATTGTTCACTGCGGAATTTTTTGTGATGAAAAGTGCTTCTCACAGTATAGTTTTCTAATGGTTACTTCAAAGGTTACCGCAGGTTGAACGAATGCGAATTTGAGCAAGAAATTCTTGAATCTACGCGAGATCGCTATGTCTCGTAGGTTATGAATGTGGGGCTGCGGAACTATCAGCACCATTTTAAATTGAAATATCATGTGAGCGGAGCCGCAAGTTTGAGCTAGTTAATAAAATTTTGAACATAGAACAAAATATTTCTCTTTGACATAAACTTGAAAATGTTAATGCTTTTTGCATTGTGAAATATTGTTTGGCAGAAATGTTTTCTATCCCATGAATTTGACGGATGTTAAATAAATCCGTGTCAGGAGGCCAACATGTACAGGGTGATTGTTTATATTTTACTCAATAGCTATCTCAGTATTGGTCGTACAAAAACGTTCGAATGAAGTATTTTTTATGGGCATTCAGAATTCAGTACTAAGAAATTCATAAAGGCATCTAAAACCTGAAAATTTGTTGTGAACTATTGTTTTCTGAATGGTACACCCTGTATTTTATTTTTCCAATCGGTAGAGCTTTTTCTTCTGATTTCAAATATATATACTTTATTGAGGTTAATTTTGGCAGTGTTTGAAAAATATAGGTGATTTTGTCTTAATCTAAGGCAGCTGTGTAACGCCACTCGAGAATGCTGTGATTTCTTTATATCCTCCTGATAGTCCCTACTTAACCTCCTTGGACACTTTTTCATGGGGATATTTGAAATATAAAGTGTATATGGCTCCTCCACTAAATATTAACGAGATGAATTTCAGAATAGAGGAAGAAATAATTGAAAACATCAATATATTTCATAAATGGTAAGGAAAACTCTTGAAAAAAAATTAAAAGATATCGACTGTGTGTAGACGTATATGAGGGTTATTTGAACACTCAATTGAACTCTTAGTTAATATATGAATAAAATAAATATCAGTTGTTTTTTTATCCACGTTTCCTTTGATATAAAGAAATCGCATCGTTAACGTGTGGCATTCCACAGCTGCCTTAGATTTGGAAGAAACTATTTATATTTTTCACAACTACCGAAATTAATATATTTGAAATCAGAAGGAAGAGCTCTACCGATTAGAAAAATAAAATACAGGGTGTAACATTTGAAAAACAATAGTTCACAAAAAATTTTCAGGTTTTCGATGCCTTTATGAATTTCTTAGTACTGAATTCTGAATGCCCCTAGCTATTGAGTAAAATACAAACAATCACCTTCAAGATGTGACAAAATGAACAGATTTTCCACAGTCTTAGAGGAAATATTTCCCATTCTCGATCTCTCACACATTGTGCTCTTTATTCAATACCCCGAATCATCTCATCTCCGAAAACCCAGCAGAACTTCGAAGCTGCGATCTAGACAGAATATATCCCGTAGCTTTTTAGATTAGGATGCCATGTTAACGATGCGAAATATCAAAAACTTCTGTTTTCTCCAACTTCCTAGCAAGTTGTCTATTTCCTTCGGGCAACGTTATCGATTACTAAGCTCACATACCTGGACCATTAAGGATATCCCGACGATCCCCTGCGGTTTATGTTGTGCTTCCGACATATTATGATAGAGTTCCTTATTGAATCCGTAGAGCTGAATCTGCAACAAGAATAAGTTTTCAGTATTTGGCTGGTATAATAATATGCGCTGAATATTCATTGACGTGAAGTTGCCTAGACGATATGAATATGGACGCGAAATTAGGGTTTGATGGTACGAAACCCTGAAACATTACAGAAGATTTTTTGGGCATGAAAATAAAATCAGTGTGTTTGTTTCTTTTATATAGTTTAAGATCCGAACATACATCGACCTTCATAGAGCTGATAATAACATAAAAACTATAAAAAACTAGCTGACCCGGCAGACTTCGTACTACCTCAATCGATTGATAAAGAAGCAACTTAAATATTATGATAAACTATTATGGTATGATACCTTGAAAGTAAACATAAGATTGTCCTGTACAATTATTATTTTCAAAAGGTGAGAACAACCCCTTTATCCAAAATTAAAAGAAACTTGTTCTAACGTGAATCAAACAAATTTTTGAGCCTCAGTAGCGTTTTATGAAGTTTAATGAAGGTCTTCATATACTTCAAGACCGTATAAACCACCCCTATTCAGCATGAAATGTATTGAAATGGGTCTTTATTGATATAATTAATTAATTTCAATAAATTTCATAACAGTAATTCAGATCAATGTTAGTATTAGTTATTTTTATTTTTCAACCCCTTTCTCTTCAGAATAACAAAATGAAAATATCATTTAAAAATTTCATTTCGTCATACTTAATACTTTTTGTGTCAAAAAATTAATCTGATTCTGAGTGGCTGTCGCCACTGTCAATTATTTCTTCTTTTTTGCCAAAGATTGGACAATTGTTTGAGCAGGTAACACCTGCACATTCCCCACATGTAGCGTCATGAAAATGTATAAGTTTTCTGCAGGTGCATGACGCATTGCATCCTTTTTTGCAGTTACAAAAAATCATTTTCAAAACTTTTTGTGGTGCAGGTGTTTTTTGCATTTTTGTCTGCTGTAAATATCTATTGGTACTATTCCAACCGCAATCAACTGAATTGAGAGCTTTATTACCAAGCCAAATTTGAAGTTGATGATTTTAGGCATGCATTTATTTCATAGGCAGTCGTCGATTTTGGAATTACCGGTAATGGTTGTCGGAAGTCACCAGACAATAGAATCAATGTGCCCCCAAAACATACGTTTAGGCATCTCAAAATACACAGTAATTCTTTACAAATATAATAGTGGAATAGACATTTCGTCATAAAATTTTCCGTAGTGTTCGGAAGAAAGATAGGTGTAATAACACATGGACTCAGATGCGTTGATATTATTATAAAATATAGTTCACTTACGGGCTTTATTCGCAAGAAGAAAAATTATTTCCTATTTTTGTTTCCATTTGATAAAATTTTTCAGAGTTTTAATGTATTTTATGTTAACCCCGTCATAGAAGAGTCCAAAAAAATCTTTCATAACAAACAGTTCATCCAATCTTGAGTTATAAATGGTGTAACCGACAAAATGGCCGATTTAGTTTTATATATTAAGATTTTCCATCTTAAGAAACATATTAAAACAGAATATTTTTCATTTTTTTTTGGAAAAATGATTTTTCATGACATTTTGCGAGTGGTGATAAGAAAATTTCATACTGGACTTATGGTATAAGACATGTAGAATATGCAGAAATAGGGTTACCTATTATTTAACGGAACGAAGTAGGTACTGGGTTGCCAGGTTTGAACAGGTATGTCGAAATCAGTTACTTTCACTTGTGTGTAATAGATAACAATTTGTTTTGAGGATTGAAATTTAGTAAGACAGTGAGGATGCTTAACTACCTTCCATAGCCCATATTGTAAACGGTACGGCGTTATTTTGATATACTGTATTGTTGTAATGAAAAATGGCGAGGAAACTTCTGAAAATTGCTCCTTTTAGCTAGTTTTTTTTTAACAGAAGGAATTAAAAAATCATGAAACTAAACCAACTCAAGCAGCACTTGATTTTGTTGGTTACCATATTAGGTATTACAAAAAAACTTCGGTTCTAAGAAATTAATATAATTTGAAATGTTCTTACAGAGTATTCAATAAATATATTGCTCCACAAGAGTAAGGGATATCTTATTCAATCTTTTTGAAAAGTATGTAATCTTCGAGAAAATCGTTGTAAAAACATTCAAAACTCAATAACAACTTGAATCGATCCATTAAGAATTAGTATGAGATATTTCGTCAATCTGGTAGACTATTTTGCATATGCTTCATGAATGTTCTTATTTTGAAATGGAGTCAGTTGATCAACGGTTTTGATTCGAAACAAGTTTTCTGAAAATGCCAAGACGTCGATTAACAAACGCTGAGGCTAATAGGGCTATCGGAAAGCTACAGGGTGGCCTAACTCAGGTTGTTGTAGCGGAAAGGCTCCAAGTCAGCCAAAGTGTGACTTTGAAATAGGTTCAGGGAGACAGGTTCCATGTTGAAAAGACCAAGGCTTAGTGGGGGACGAAAAACAACACCTGCTCGGCGAGAAGAAAGCCTACATCTATCTGCAGATGGCTACGGAATACTCTTCAAAATGCAGATTTGGTCCAAGTTTCCATCGAAACCATCAGACGTTTGAGAGAAGTGAATCTAAGTTCTAGACGTTCTTTGAGAGGAGTTCTATTAACGCGGACCATAAGCGTCAAAGACTGGAATGGGAAAGGTAACATAATTATTGGAGCGATCAATGGCGTAGTGTCCTTTTCACTGATGAATCCAGATATGGACGATTTTCAGATTTTCGAAGAATAAGGGTATGGACAATCCCACGCATACCCCGTAATCGTCGCTATGTCCAGGAAGTCCATCCATTCCGAGGGGGCAGTGTGATGGTATGGGCCGGAATATGTTTCAACGGGCGCACATATCTACACATTTGTCCTGGGAATAGGACTGCCTTACACTATAGGGAGCATGTCATTGACAATGTTTTGCGAAATTTTAACGCCGATATAGGTGAAACTTTTCAATTTCTAGCCGATAACGCTAGACCGCACCGTGCTACCGTGCAGCCATAGTTGAGAATAAGACAGTTCCGCGTTACCTTAAAAAAAAGTCCAATATTTCAGCAAGATAATTCTCGAACTCTTGTTGCCAGGGTTAGTTCAAACTTTTTTGAAGCGACCAATATAAATCTTTTGCCATGGCCGTCCAGATATCCCAATCTTTCGCCCATAAGTATGTTTGGGACGTCATGGGTGAAAGGCTTGAAAATTTACCCCAGCCCCCATGGACTTTAGAGGCTCTGAGACATCAAGTACAGCTACCTTGGTATAGTATGCCTCAAGAAGAAATTGACCATCTTCTTGTATCAATGGTGAGAAGTGTCGGGGAGTGTATTGACAAATACGCAGTGTATGGACAAAAATATCATTAACAAATTTTATAATACAATTTGAAACCCTTCGTTTTCCTCCTGCTAATTTTAATCATTCACTCATTGCTATATCTACTATCTATGTTTAACCAAGAAAAATTTAAGATTTAAATAGCTCTTTCTGGATGTTGTAGTTTACACGTCAGTTAGTATTTTCATCCATGGGCACTTCCGGTGAGACACTCTGGATAATCACAACCAGCTTTCCATTTCCCCATCAAGCAAATCTATCTTCAACACAAACCACAACTTATTGACCACCCAAGATCAAACCAACCCGAAAAAATCGATACATATGCAACCAAAGCCCGATTTTATCTCAGTAAACTTCCTCCCTTAAAACATTCCCCGGGTAAACATAGGCCGAATCGGATGCTCCTTTCAGATGGATCACAAAAGGAGCAGATATTATATTGATGTTGATTTCCATAAGCCGACTATGGATTTCTATTATGTCCAAGAGCCTTCGGAGGTCATTCATATTGTCTGCTATCAGGACATAATGGGTAAGAGGCTTGAAAATTTACCTCAGCCTCCACGGATTTTGAAGGCTCTGAGACATGAAGTACATCAGGTATCTTGAGATAGTATCCCTCAAGAAGAAATAGACCATCTTCTGGTATTAATGCTAAGACGTGTCAGGGAGTGTATTGATAACTGCGGTGGACGAAAACATCACTAACAAATTTTATGAAATAAATTGTAAACCCTTTGTTTTCCTTCTGCTGATTTTAATCATTCACTCATTGCTATATCTACTATCTATGTTTATCCAAGAAAAATTTTAAGATTTAAATAGCTCTTTCTGAATGTTGTAGTTTCCATGCAGTTAGTATTTTCATCCATGGGCACTTCCAGTGGGACAATCTGGATAATCACAACCAGCTTTACATTTCCTCATCAAGCAACACAAATCACAACTTATTGACCACCCAAGATCCAACGAACCTGAAAAAATCGATACATATGCAACCATCCCCGATTTCATCTCAGTAAACTTCCTCCCTTGAAACATTCCCCGGGTAAACATAGGCCGAATCGGATGCTCCTTTCAGAGGGATCACAAAAGGAGCAGATCCGAGACCAGAATTTCCCATTAGTCGATGCGACAGGAGCGGCAACAATGGCGCCACGATTGGGACCCACGTTGTGCCTGGTAATCATCGTTATTTCGGCCCGTAAAACTTTTCTTTCCGGATGTTTATCCGGGACGTTTTCACCTGATCGATTGGCCGGATCCAAGGTCGGTTGTTTTGAATTTCGATCTGGAGATAAACGAGGTGGATTGGTTGGGAAACGTTTTTTATCGATGGCAATTCTTATTCGAGGTTATTCCAAAGTATTTTCATTCCCAAGAATTTCATTGGCAAGGTGAAATCACGGTAGAACTCCAACGTACCTACTACTTTCCATAATTGTTAAATGGTAAACTGAATTTAATAATTGTAAAACTGTAAGAGATATGTAATATGATGGTTGTATGAGTAGAAAAATATATTATTTTAGATAATAGAATATTATTCTTGAATCCTACACCCAAATTCTAATAATCAACTTAACAATAATGTCCCCCAAGACATGAGTGCCCTAATACTCAACAAATATACAGCTCCACAAAAGTTGGAGATATCGTATGCAATCGTTCTGAAAAGTATGTGATCTTCGAGAAAATCGCTGTAAAATCATTTAAAACTCAATAACAACTTGAATCGATAAAATAAATCTGGTCGCCTCTTTTCTGAAGTTTGGTACTTTGCATATGCTTCATGAATGTTCTTATCTTGAAATATATATATATATATATATATATATATATATATATATATATATATTCTTATGAAAAAGAGAGCTAAAATAATACAATAAATGTTGAAATAAAAAGTACCTAAGCTGAGGTAAAAAAAGAACGGGGTATCATAACATTCTTTGTATGATACTATAGAATCATACGATACCATCATCACTAGTATCATACGATACTATACAGCCAGGGGAAAAAAACCTCAGCCGAAAAAACCTGCCTCCCGTAAACAAAATAACATAAAATATCAGGAAAATCTTGAAAGACATCAGTGTGATCATCTTCATGATATCCGTCGATGGTCTCGGATACACAGATTCTTCCCAAAACGACTCGTAATTCTTAATCTGAAATGAAAAAAGACAAAAGCAGAAAAGAAACCGATTATTCAGAATAAATTGAAGGCATTTTGGAAATGCATTTGCTACTTTAAAAAACATCAGCATTAAGATTTCTTGGCCAAATAATGTTCGGAGATTTATAAATATTTATGACAGAAATGTCACAAAATTTGAAAGAAATGAAAAAAAGAACTCCATCAATTTCTCCTTTCCGAATCTGTTGAAAGTTACGTAACTGATAATTTTTCAACATAACAAGCTAAACTTGTAAAAAATCAATTAATACATAACCTTTCAACTGTCCTCCTTCACGACGATTCTGTTGCCGTGTGGGTTTCTTGCAGAAGAATCTCTTTGATACCATGTTCATCAGCTGATTTGGAGACGTAATCACACTTGTCTTTCGAAATTCCTTCGATATTCAAATTCAAAATCCACAAATTGTTGCTCTCTGGTCGTGAGGGTTTTTTCAAACCAGATACGACCTTCCAGGTGATGATTTTCCGGCACTTCAGATGTTTGAAAACCGCTACGGGACCCCAATGAAAGGCAATCATCTCCCATAGATAAACCAAACATGTTATAACACAAGAAAACAGAATATTTTTCAGGAACAAAAACTAAGACATATTACGAGAATTGTCATTCTGAAATGGAGTCAGTTTATCAACGGTCTCGATTTGAAACGAGTTGTCTGAAAATGCCAAGACATGAATGAACGAACGCTGAGGCTGATAGGGCTTTCGGAATGCTACAGGGTGGCCTAACTCAGGTTGTTGAAGCGGAAAGGCTCCAAGTCAATCAGAGTGTGATATCTCGACTCTGGATTAGGTTCAGGGAGACAGGTTCTGTGTTGGAAAGACCAAGGCTTGGTGGACGACGAAAAACAACACCTGCTGAGGATCGTTTCATCACCGTTTCGGCCAGAAGAAAGCTTACATCTACGTGTAGAATGCTACGAATATTCTTCAAAATGCAGATGGGGTCCAAGTTTTCATCGAAACCATCAGACGACATTTGAGAAAGGTGAATCTAGGTTCTAGACGTCCATGAAGAGGAGTTCCATTAACACGTGATCATAAGCGTCAAAGACTGGAATGGGCAAGGCAACATATCAATTGGAACAATCAATGGCTTCGTGTCCTTTTCACTGATAATTCCAGATATGGACGATTATCAGATTCTCGAAGAATAAGGGTATGGACAATCCCACGCATGCCCCGTAATCGTCGCTATGTCCAAAAAGACCATCCATTCCGAGAGGGAAGTGTTATGGTATGGGCCGGAATATGTTTCAACGGGAGCACAGATCTACACATTTGTCTACACATTTGCCCCTTACACTACAGGGAATCATGACATGTCATTGACATTGTTTTTAGCAATGACATTTCTATATGCAATGGAATGATCAGCACAGTCCTCGGCTACCGTCGTAGACTTCCATCCACCATGTTTTTATATCCATAATAATTGCTCCTGATTCTGCTAGCAATGAAGCGGAGGATCTTCGAAAATACTGTTCTGTATATTGCTTTGGTTTTGGCAGTTTGAGGAACTCGGCAACAGAAGATGGAATTTTCCCAAATGTATTAATACTAACTGGATTGGCAATGCATTTATTATTCATGTATTTCAGGAAAAAACGACGATGTTTGATGACAGAAGGGCACAGTACAAAGTACTTATGAAAATAGTCTACATACTTATTAATAATACTGAAAGGACGACTGACTTTCGTTTTTGTTTTTGGAAGTTGTATATCCAATAATTTATTTGTTATTTCGATGTATTCCACTGATAAATTACACAATTCTCCACGCCGACAGGCTTCAAATAATTCGAAAATAGTTGCAACCTCAACCATCAAGTATTTCTCATCTGGTGCCTCCTTTATAAATTTTTCAACTTGTTCACGAGTGAGAATTTTCGATTTTTTGGACGATATTCTTCACTTTTTCGTTTTAAATATGCTATTAACCCAAAATATTTACTAACATCCACACCATTTTCAACAAGGGCGCTTGACTTTATCATTGGAAATCTGCTCTACAAAGTTGATGAACTCCATATATTTTATTTTTCTTCTGAGTATGCCAGGAAAACAGTTTCACTGAAGCTCCCTTCTACATTTTTCAATTTATACCAGGCCAGGAAATCGTCATATGCAATATCGTACAGCTGAACAGAAGTTTCAGGTAGGAGTTCCAGATATGCTTTTCTTGCAGACTCTTCTATATCCAGAGGAACAACCAAATCGTCATTTTTATTAATAATTGGCAAACATATTACTCGACAAACATATTACGCAGTTAAAAACCCAAAACGAAAATTGGACAGGAACGAAATTCAATTGACAGCGTCTTTTCTCTTTTGTTAGTAATCATAACGTTGGCAACGTTTGCCATTCACAACCTTTTGATTATTTGAATATTGAAATCCATTTTGAAGTTCATTGTATTTGCAAATTCGCCCATTTCATTATCAAAATAGTGTAGTTGTACAAAAGACATTGATTGTATGGTATTTGTGTTAAAAGTGATATTATTTTGTTAGTGAAATTGTTCAATTCACCCAGCTCATTTCACAAGCTCTTTCACTCACAAAATAAAACGTCACTTTAAACACTCATATCATAAATACTATTGTTCCTCATTTTCAATCTTCAAAAATCCATATTTTTCTTAAGACACAAATGTCTTAATATTGGATGAATAGATTACAAATATTTCTGAAACTTGAACTTGAATCACCTATTTCATTTTTAAGTTCCAAAACTGCAAATTGAACTTAAGAGATCAAATATTAAGCAGATATATGTATTCCCAATTCCTCACCGTTGGTTTTTTTGTGAGATTACCTTCGATATTTAAATGAAATCATTGGCCCATTTTATTGGACCTTCCACATTTTTGGCTTATCTGCTGGTTCCATTTTTCATTTTTCGTGTATTCAAAATCCAAATTGTTTTCTCATAAGAAGAACGATTGTTCATCAAATAGTCAGAAGATATGAGTATATCACAAAGTTATTTGTATGCTCGGTTCCAAGCAAATTATTCCCGAACTTTTGTAGTCCCTAATGACATGGTTCCTGCCCACTCTGGGCCAATATTTTCCACCAAACGGCGATGATGAAGTATCCATAACATAAAAAAGCACTCATTCGAACTGCATATCGATATTGAACTACTCTCCTCGCGGAATGAGAAACGATAACCGAAATATAAATTACTTCGATCAAGTATCCGAGAGCTTCTCCCATATTTTTCCCGGTCGAAAGGTGTTTTATCACTGTCTGAAGCCGGCCTAAGCGTACTGGGAATACCGAATCCATATTAGGCAATATCGAGGATGCCTCCGCGTAATTCTACACGTGGAATATCGTCAGTCGACTGCGTTTATTGAAATTTTATTATTCGACACTCGCCATCTCGTTCCTTGTACCAGTATCGACTTTTCTGGTACCCTGAATTCTATCTTTTTTTCCAATTTCGATTAGAATCCAGGGATTGCCCAACTTCTGTAGCATCATTATAGCAAAAACTTCCGAAAATCCCAATTTTTCTGACACCGTATTATGGAAAGATGTCTACATAAATATCTCTTGTATCCCCGGTAGATAAGAAGTTGAGGAAATATTGTTTATGTTAATATATTATATGAATTTGTATCTCCAGAGACTAGGGATGTTTTTAAAACTGTTCAAAACATCTGTGAAAGTACTTGAAACTAGAGAGTCTTCATTCTGCGTAATAAAAATTATGTAGAAAAAAGAATTCTACTTCTTTAGATGTATTGACGTTTTCGATTAACTATTTAGGATAATTTTAATTGGGAGTGATTGCACAATAATCTAGGACTAATATGAGCTAGAATCATTTTCCTTAATCACATACTGGCCTTCCAATTAAAAAAAATCGTTTGAAAATCTGCAATATTAGGTATATTCATAAAATTCAAATTATTTTGGAATAGGTAGATTTTCGCTGAACTTATATTAGTGTCCATAGTATTTGGTCTACTCTGTCATGGTGTGTCGTTTACAGGGACGGCCCAAGGGGGGATTGGGGGGATAATCCCCTCCCAATGTTGAACGAAGTTCGAAATTTTCAAAGCAGTGGGGAAAATTTCAAAGCAGTTGGTAAATTTCAAAGCAGTTGAAATACAAAGTTCCGAGACAGTTATGAAATTCGAAGGAATCTGAATTAGAAAAAACAATTTTGCAATCAGTACCTAACAATATATGTATAGCCGGCAATAAATGGTATTCAACCCAATATTTTTACCATCAAGTGTTTGAAGATATGCGGCTTCAAGAAGTAGGTACTTAGTGGTTGTGAATTTTTCAGTTATGTCGCATGGTTTGTGTCATGAAAAAACCATCTGGTATCATAAATTCGAGCTGTTTCTATCAGATAAGCAGAATCATCATTAGGCACGCTCTTCGTACATTATATGTATGTTATAGTTTTGCGAATGAATAATACGTGTAAATTAATTTGAAAAATGAACCGAAAAAGATTCGAAGTGAAGTTTGAGTTATGTGGTCTGTGTGCCTTATAAAAAATAACTGAAAAAAAATTCATGAACAGAAAATGCCCAAAGGACAACAAGTGTGAGAGAAAGTTATGGGTTGTGACCATAGAATATAAAATATCAGAAGGGCTATTTATTTGTATTATTTTTTTTAACTATAAAAACTGAAATAAGCTACGAAAAACAAATCCAACACAACAAGAATTGTTCAAAGCACTAAATATATCCTCAATTCCAAACACTAATTGCAATAAACTTTGCAAAGAATTCAAAATGGCCAACTCAAATCAGGGAATTAGAAATTATGTTCAAAATTGTTTCTTCAATCTGACTGATTTAGGTCGAAACCGTTTCCCTACTAACTTGGAAATCTATTTTTTCAAGTAATATGATTTATGATGTTTGCAACTTTGACACACATTTCCTGTTTTATTCCTTGGTTCTATTGCTTTTTTACATTTCATGGAATCTGTAAGCAAAAGTCAGGCTCATTTTTATCAAACGAAATATATTTTCTGAACATTTTGTTCTTATTATTCTGTGAAATGGGCCCATGTTAGGTATGAGCAGTTTCAATATTAAGAATCTCCTCGAAGTGGTAAGTACTTAACTTTGATTTTTCATCTACCCAACATTCAATCATGTTTATTTTTTCATTTTATGGAATCTGCTTTTTTTGTGAAAAATATATTTTTTTATGATTCTTGAAAATTTGAGATACACCAAAGAATGAAACTGAATTAAATTAAACAATGAAACAAAAAGTGCGTCTCGAAGTACTTCTCACGAAAAAAAATGATTCCATGAAATAAAAAAACCCACATAATTGAATACTGGGTAATTGGAAAATCAACGTTAATTCCTCACCACTTGACCATGACATTAATCGTATTCAAACTGCTCATTTCCGATATTTACTCTTTTCACAGATTAAAAAAAATAGATCTTTCAGAAAAAATATTTCCTCTGATGAAAATGAGCCTTGCTTTCGTTCGCAGATTCCATGAAATAAAGAAAAGCTACGAAACTGAAGAGACAAACAAGTAATGTTTCTCAAAGTTTCAAGAAACATCAAGATACTCTTCACGAAAAAAAACAGACTCCATAAAATCTACTCAATTTAATGTTCGATGGATGGAAACAAACTTAATTACTCCTTCCTTTGTTGAAATTCATCACTTTGAATTTTTTTACCGAAACAAATTTCATACCATATTAACGGTTTTTTGTTAGTTCAATGTACAGTTGGAAAATTTTTGATGGATTTCTCCCCCCAAAAATTTGGCTTCGGCCCGTCCCTGGTGTTTTGATTCACTATTACTGTATATTAATTTACCATCCTTTGTAAAGTCCCTGAATATGAATCAACTCAAGAGCGATGAAAAATCTTCTTGCGACGAAATGTTTTTATTCGTTGAAAGAGTATTTTTCTGATTCTTCAGTAGAAATTAATGACAATCTTGATAAATAAAACAAAGTCGGCCATTTTGTTGGTTACACCATTCATAACTCAATATTGAATGAACTGTTTGTTATAAATGATTTTGTTTGGATTCTTCTACAACGATACATTAAAACTCTGAAAAATTTGATGAAATGGAAAGAAAAATAGGGAATAATTTTCTTTTTACGAATAACGCCAGTAGGTGTCGCTACGGTTGATAGCGTTTTCGTGAAAGTATTATATTTGATATTAATTCGGTGAACTACATTTTCTAATAATATTAACGCATCTGAGTCCATGTGTTATTACACTTATCTTTCTTCCGAACACTACGGAAAATTTTATGACGAAATATTCTGAACAAATCTCCATTCTACTATTATAATAATATTCCTAAACAATTACTGTGTATTTTAAGTTGCCTAAACGGATGTCTTGGGGGCGCATTGATTCTTTTTTCTTGTGACTTCCGACAACCATTACCCGTAATTCGAAAATCGACTGCAGCCGATGAAATAAATGCTTGCCTAAAATCATCAACTTCAAACTTGGCTAGGTAACAGTTGTCCAATCTTTGGCAAAGAAAAAGGAAGGAAAAAATTGACAGTGGCGACAGCTACTCAGAATCAGATTATTTTTTCCACACAAAAAGTATCAATTTCACGTGAATAAAGTGATGAATAAATGAAATGTTTAAATGATATTTTCATTTTGCTATTTTGAACAGATAGGGATTGCTTTTAGGGGTTGAAAAATAAAAATAACTAAAACTAACATTTATCCAAAATACCCCTAAAATAATAAGCATAAATCGGCATAGGGTAGGAGTAGGAGACAAGTATAGCTTATATCCAAAATTTCATCAGAATCGCAGCAACTTGATAGAATTCGGAGGTAATGCCTATAATTTACCCTCATTGACTGGACTAATTGAACAGGACAATTTTATATCCACTTTCAAGGTATTATACCATAATAATTCATTATAATATTTAAGTTGCTTTTTTATTTAATGATTGAGGCAGTACAAAGTTTGCCAGGTCAGCTAGTATGTACATAAATATTAGTGGAAATTATCATGAAATTGTAATTTTTATTTCTCCATTCTTTTTTTTGACTTATCCTATACATCTCACAAGATCAATAAACTATGCCACGTTTTGTTACGTCTTTCACAATTCTCTCATTCAGATTCCAAACGGTCAGTATCAAAACCCCCAGTCGACTTGATCAAGCAGATGGAACCCCCTCCAACCCACCCACCCTCACCCCCCACAACTCGTTCATAACCTCAATTCACTCACCTCTGCCGGGAACGTATACCCGTATATTTGATGTTCCGATCCCTGTCGATTTTCGGTCCCATAGTGTATGTAGATCTCCTCGAATTGATACCTGTAGGCCAATGGACCTCCGGAGATGTTCACGAGATGTTTGGTGTCCTTATCCACCCTGAAGACTAACGACTGGCCCGTGTTGTAGAGCACGCCGTTCACCTGAAACAACCGTTACGATATTACCGGTTATGAATTTTGATAGTAGCAAGGGGGATGTTGCCGCATGTTTTGGAGACAGATGTCTCGATAAAATGTGAGTTGGGAGTCTTAGGTTAGCACTCTGCGAAGATTATTTTTTATATGCGATTCATGGTTATTTAATGAATGTAACTCAACCAGAATATGGTTATAATATTTATACTGGATGTCCCGAAGAGACCACGTCGAATGTAATCTGAATGTAGATTAGAATGCTCTATCTGATGTGAAAAATCGTTTTTCTCCAACCATCAAAAAATGTTGACATTTTTGTACTATTTTCAGGAGCAAAAGCCATCAATTCACTGACCGTACAAAAATTTGCTCGTGCTTAGCAACACTTTTAATTCTAGGATCAAAAAACCTACTTTTAATCCAAGAACTAAAAGTAATTGCATTTGAGCTCTATAATTGAAATTTGAAGAAACAAACATTGTCTCTTACAAACTTAGTAGAACAAGCTAATTGGGCAACTAAATATAGGTATTAATTTGTTATTTATAGCGATATTGAATGTACAATTGGAACAATTATTGTTAAAATTCAAAGCACCACTGGAATCATCACTAACAATTTTCGAACAATTCTAAAGATTTTCATCAATGTTAGAACAACTCAAAATATTCTCCGTAATTGTTGATGATACATTCGAGGAAATATCTGAACAGGTACTTGTACCTTCTTTGTCAGGTTGCAAGATTTTTCTGGCAGCATTCTCTTTGTTGATACGTGATTTTTCAATATATCCTTCTGTTACCGTACTCGATTTCCAACCTCCATGTCTTTTAAGACAAGTGAGGTTACCTCCACCATCAATAAGAAGTGTAGCAGATGTTCTTCTTCGCGAATGTCCAGTATACTCCTTCCAATTTTCTAACCTCAAAAAATTTTGCAATTTCTTGCGGCACGGCACTAATTTTGTGAATACCAAAAACCATTCTCTGATACTGTCCATTAACATAGTTCGAAAATAAACGATGTTCCTGTATATTTAATGGCCGTAGTGCCGCAAATAGTCATCGCCTATAATGGTAAACAAACGAGGTTTCTTGTTTTTTGTCTGCAAAATTTTTACGACTTGGACCGAGTCCGTACCTTCAATGTCATCAAATTTCAAATGAACTAGTTCGTCACAACGCATAGCACCTCCGATTCCTAATACTAGAACAACCTTTATCATCAAATATACATTATCAGGTGCCATATCCAGGAACCGATCCACTTCCTCCTTTGTAAAAAACCCTAGACTTTTTAGGTATATATAACCATCACTTTGCCTTTTTAACAATGCTCGTAATTTTGAATGATTACTAATATCCACACCATTTTTGATATCCAGTATGGATCGCATCATTTGATACTGTGACCAAAGAGTGGATAGCTTGACAGTAGTCGTTAAATTTGGAATGTACACCATAAGAACACTCTCGTATATTTTTTCACATTTTTTTTCTTTCCACCAATCCATGAATCGCAGATTTGCAAGTTCATAAACTTGTCGAGATTTGGGTGGCAACAGATTAAGATAAACTGCTTCTACACTTTCCAATATGTCCGCAGGTATATTTTCATCGTGTTCGGGATTCATTTCGAAAGCAGCGTAAAAACTACTACATAAATTATATGATTAGTACGTCCACTGACGTCTACTTGACAATCAATATTTACCAACAATACCAGATATCCATGACTACCGACTTGCTATCGCTGTTATGATTAATAGGTGTTCAAATTTATTACCAAATTATTAATGATTTTTGAATAAAACTAATTGACTTGGTTGGAGAAAAAATAGTCAATATCATACGGACTAAAAGTGCCTATTTTTACTCGCAACTGCAAATATTGCTCGTAAAAAAAATACGGACTTTCAATCCTTTTAATATAATATACTATTTATTAATGAATTGTTGATTATTCGCAGCGGAGTGTACAAAATGAAAGATTTTATGGAAATAGTCCATTTTTGCTAAACATTCGAATATCTTTTTTCCTGGAAAGGATCATCACCTGTATTTGACCTTTTCGTAATTCTTACAGAGTAGGCAATTTTTAAACGTAATTTGCATAAAAGGCCAGTGCTTTTTTTTTTACACTGCCGCAGATCAAATTCGGTACGAAAAACACTTTCTCCAAAACATGAATTTTAATCATTTATTTCACAATCCCTGCATGAGTGACTTTGTGCTATTTTTTGAAGCAATCATTCAACTATATTCAGGCATATAACTGATTCGAAAAGTATTTAATTGTACCTATGGCACGAGAGAAAGTATTTTAAGTGAAAAAATTGAACATTTTCAGAAAACGCAAAAAATCTCGATAACTGTGAGACTTTCATAAAAACAATGATTTCACATCAGGTAGAGCCCATTCTGATCTACATACCGATTTCGTTTGACGTGGTCTTTTCAGAACACGATTTATAAACCAGAATGGAGTGTTGTCATCGCTTCATACGTGAACGGCTCAATCAATTTCAAAAATGCATTCCTCATTGTGCTTTCGATTATCAAGAGAATTTTCCCATAGAAAAAATAAGGTTATTCGAAAAATTGACGACCCTGCGCATTCACCAATTCGCAACCATAGCATTTTTAACATCCACTCGCATAAATGGAAATGAAAGACATATATTTCAATCATGAAAATTCGAGAAAATAATTGGCTCAATTTCTTCTGGAATTCTTGTGTTCATATGAAAGTGTTTCCCAAGTATATTCCTCTGATTGAGAGAGCTAAAATAATAGGATACATATTGAAACAAAAAGAACCTATTTGAGGTAACTGAAACACAGGAAAACCATATATACTGCTCCACAAGAGTTAGGGATATTGTATTCGATCGTTTCGAAAACTATGTTATCTTCGAGAAAATCACTGTAAAATCATTTAAAAGTCAACAACAACTTGAATCGATCCAATAAAAATCATTTCGTCAATCTGGTCGCCTTTTTTCTGAAGTTTGGTTCTTTGCATGTGCTTCATGAATGTTCTTATTTTGAAATGGAGTCAGTTTATCAACGGCTCCGCTTGGAAATGAGCTTCCTAAAAATGTCAAGACGAAAATTAATAAACGCTGAGGCTAATAGGGCTATCGGAATGCAACAGGTTGGCCTAACTCAGGTTTTTGTAGCGGAAAGGCTCCAAGTCAGCCAATGTGTGATATCTCGACTTTGCAAAAGATTCAGGGAGACAGGTTCAATCTTAGAAAGACCAAGACTTGGTGGGCGACGAAAAACAACACCTGCTCAGGATCGTTTCATCACCGTTTCGGCGAGAAGAAAGCCTACATCTACGTGTAGATTGTACGGAATACTCTACAAAATGCAGATAGAGTCCAAGTTTCCATCGAAACTATCAGAAGACGTTTGAGAGTGGTGAATCTAGGTTCTAGACGTCCATTAAGAGGAGTTCCATCCACACGTGACCAGAAGTGTCAAGGCCTAGAATAAGTCAATATCTCTAACTCATGTGGAGTTGTTTATTTCTGCGAATGATGAAATAGGGAAAAGGAACAGAAAAAACCACTACCCTCGCACGTGTTGGGAAAAAAAACTTTACTAAAAATATTATATATCAGAGGATCTTAAGGAACATCTTCGTGATCAAAAGACATCTTTATGTAGTTCTTGTATTGGCAGCAGAGAAAAACAGACTCTTCACCAATCTACCCGAAATTTTCAATTTGAAATGAAAAAGACAAAAGCAAAAATAAACAGTTTCTCATAATGAATTGAGTTGTTTTCAAATTAAACACCCATTGATTAGTTATAACAGAAATTTGAAGGAAATGAAAAAACCCAATCACCAAATCAATGATAATTTCTCACCACAACAAGCTAAAACGTAGATTGGACTAAGTGAAAAATCAATGAGTAGGTACATAACTTTCAATTATTCTCTTCCACGAAGAATTTTGTGGGTTTTCTAGAGAAGATCTCAACACCAAGTTCAGTTGCTAATTTCGGAAATAAATCACTTTTGTTCTTCGAAATTCCTCTAATATTCAAATTTGAATTCTCAGCCTTGCTCTCTGGTCGTGAGGCTTCTTTCGAACCAGGTACGACCATCCTAGTGATGATTTTTCGGAACTTCAGATGATTGAAAGGAAATCATCTCTCAAAGATAAACCAAACATCTTATAACACAAGAAAATATTCTCGTGCTCCGTAAAGGCAAAAAATATGTTGTTATTTTTTCTTATTGAAATGAATGTTGATATTTTCAAAAAAAATTCGATGAACTACTGTTGTACTATTTATGTGGGTTGTTAAGGTACTCTGAGAATTAATTGAAAGTATTCCAGTTCACAAGGGATTGAAGATGTTGAAAATTGAGCGTTGCACTTCTCTGACCTCATCTGCAGCTACGTCTATGATTACGTCGCAGCACCACGTCCACTTCAGCAAGTACAGCTCTTTGGTCTTCTCGAGTCAAATTAACCTCTATGCATTAACCAGCTGACAGATTAACTCATGTTCATTAATTGAATCAATTAATCATCCTATCTTTTGTAATCCAGCTCTGCCTGTTAATAGACCTCCTCTTGTGCTAATCTTGTAAATTTGAATTTTCAAAAAGTCACCTCGCATGATTACGGTTTACCTCGTTCATTTTCTTGAAGTAAATAATCATATGGTAGGTGAATTCTCCGATTGATTAATTGTTGCATTTTCCATGTTGTTTTCCTACGTTTTATAAGGTTTGGAAATTTGTCCACGTTTCAGATCATGAAAATCTATGAAAATCATGGTAATCTTCTCTCGCTTCATTCAAATTAAATCTCTATATCGTTGAACTCGAGTATTTGAATCCTCTAAGATTTTGTTATATTTTTGCAGTTCTCATAGATTTTTCAGATATCTCTAGACTCCTCACATGGAAATAATGACTTGCTCCAAGAATGAACATTTTCATGTTTCTCTGTGGTAGTAATTACTGATTTATTATATTCTCATGTGCACCTCATCCTCTCAATCAGTTCATCTCATTTCTCAACTATTCACTCCTTATAACACTTGCGAATTACTGTTCTTGAGTTTCAGATGGATGAATAATCCTAAAACGCAAAGGTTAATCATGTAATCAGTCTTCTCTCTCAATAAAACCAAGTGAACTTCTCTCAAGTATTCAAACGATCAAGTAGCTAAGACATTGAACCTGATTGACAATCTCAGTCCCTGCTTCACCTTGAGCAGTCTCCTCGAATATTGATAAAACCATTCAACTGGTATGATCTCCTCCTTATAAACATTCATCTGAACCACTTAGCAAGTAAGATCTCAGCTGTAAATGTTGTCTCAATTGATTGATTAGCATTCTCTTATAGACCCACGTTACAGATTATAAATATTGATTTCTCGATCATTGTAATAATCTCAATAAAGAACAGACTTAGACTACTAAGATTTTCAATACAAGTATCTCCTCTAAGGCCAGATCTCACTTTTATTACAACTCAGCCTGCTATAATGATTCATTATTCAACCTTCTATTTTCTGATGAAATAAAGAGGCTCTCGCAATCAATTTCGATTGCATCATCTCTGTAAACGCAGTGTTCAATTTTAAATTAATGGAACTATCTCAAAGTCTAAGTCTGACTTCATCTGACCTCTCATTTCGAACTTCTCTATTTTACCTCTGTTTTCAGTTGAATAATGTCACTCTGAGTTCATAGATGACTTTGATATTTGTATTTTTACTGTATTTACCTCATGGAGGGTGAGTTATTCATTTTATGATTGTAAATGATGTCAATAAATCTTTTTATACTACCATCTCTGGATACAGTATTAAACAGTAATTTTACAAAATCAGAACAACCTCGATTTTGAACAGAGTAAATGTTGAGTTCACTCTGTAGATACAGTGAACTCACCCTGTTGCTAAGGGATGAAAAATGGCATTTTCAAACATCAAAACGAAATAAAATGAGTTAATGTTACCTTAGAATCAGTCTTCAGCTTCCAGTCGCATTCCAAAAAAAAAATTCTATAGAGAATGAAACGTGTTATTGTTCAACCTCGAAATAAAGCAGAAACGTTCACGAGGGCTTCTTTCTTTTTCTGAAATACCGGGAAAAATGCCTCCCCCACAAATATCAAGAGTCCTCCTCAGTCCCTCAATTGAATAAAAAAAATTTGACAGAAACCGAGCTGTAGGACGACTTCAGCTTATCCAATATAAACGGTTTGTTATATATATCCCTGTTTCGTCGATTGGGGTCGGGGGTTTTTCTCCCATTGTCTCGAGTCCGCCCGATATTTATTTGATAAACATCGGCGATTTCACTTCAACATTCGCATCCGAGTCTTATTGATGCGATTTCATACTTTGGAAGTATTCCGAGGTCTCTGGGGATGTTCGGGGATAAGTCGTGAAATATGTATGTATCTAGCATGCCGCGGCAACGATATTCCAGGGCTATTTTGGACTGTCACGAGAATCCAGGGGATCAGCGACTTTATTTTTTTCTAGAGAAAGATGAATCGATGAATCTTCATTGATGGTTTTCATTTTTCTTGATATGCTGTGTTGTGAGGAATCATGGAGTGAAATTCTACGTTTCCTTGTGTTGGGAAATTATAAAAAACACTGGGAAACGATAACTTCTGGAGTTCCTATCAAAATGAAAAAAAGGGACTGACATGACCAGAAATAAATGAAAAAAAAAAAAACAAATTCGGAATATACTTCAAGCAAAAAAAAAAATACATAAACAGACTTCGTCCATATCGCATTCAAACATAATTTGAAATGAGGGAAATACAAAATAATGACAAACTGGAAAATTAACAAAACAAATTCTGGTTGAGATTGTATTTTATCTCAGCTATTGTTGAAGATAGAGACCTTGTATCACTTTTTCGTTTGAGATATTTCGTCAATCTGGTCGCCTTTTCTCTGAAGTTTGGCGCAGTGTCATTTTCACTGATGAATCCAGATATGGACGATTTTTAGATTCTCAAAGAATAAGGGTATGGATAATCCCTCGCATACCTGGTAATCGTCGCTATGTCCAAGAAGTCCATCCATTCCGAGGTGGTAGTGTTATGGTATGGGCCGGGATAGGTTTCAACTTGCGCACAGATCTACACTTTTGTCAAGGGAATATGACCGGCTCACACTATAGAGAGCATGTTTAGCCAAATTTTCTCGCTGCTATTGGTGAAGCTTTTCAATTTCTAGACGATAACGATGTACTACACTGTGCAGCTATAGTTGAGAATGCGCGTGATAAGCTTGGTATTCCACGTTTACCAATACCTTCGCACTCATCAGATTTGAATTGCATAGAACATGCATGGGATATGCTCCAAAGAAGATTAGATAATCATCAACCTACCCCAGAATCCCTATATGATCTGAGAGAGCTTTTGCCCCGCTTATGAAACAAAATTCCTCTAGAAATGTTCAAAAACTTCGTATGTAGCAAGCAAAGAAGATGTTAAGCTGTTATTGATGCCCGTGGAGGCCATACACTTTGTTGATAGTCTTAAAATGCTTGAATTCTCTGAGAATAAAAATTTCGTCATTTTTCTCGACCATGCTGTATACGCTGCAGACTTACAGGCTAAAATTAATTTCAATTTCTGCAACTCAAAATCATATACATATGAATGTTCATCACAAAATCTCATTTAAACTATATTCTTATGCAATTTAAGTCGATATCCCAAACTCATGTGGAGCAGTTTGTTTAATTTCAGAGCACCTCATTCAAAATTGGGAACAAACTTGGAATTCTGCAAATGAGAATCCTTAATATTTCAACGTGAAAATTTTGCAATTATTTTTTATGACTAATGATGTATCACAAGGTATTCTCCAATAAATTTCGGCTACAGAAATCAGAAAATATCCACATTTATGTTTGTTCTTTTAGAGTGGACCATGAGTTTATATTAATATTTTTTTTGTTCTCAACATTTTGAAGTTCATTTTGAAGAGTGATTTCTTGAGTTCTCGTTTGAAGTTTAATTTTCTTAATGACTCATCTTTATGAAAAAATAATAATAAAATGCATCAAAGATTAACTTGTGATACTTCAATGTTTTCAGAGAGATCATTGCAAATTGCAATTTGACGTCAAAATATACAAGGTGTTCCATTTGAAAAATGTCCAGTCTTAAATATTTCAACCACGCCAGTAATTTTTATGTAAAAATCTCTATTTTGGGCAAATTTCATTTTTTTTGTCTTATCTTATTTAGGGCCTGAGAAATAATAACATTTCAAAAAGTGAATATTTACATTTTTGCCCTGTATTTCAGGAACAAGAGTAGTCATGTTCCTTCCTTTAATAATAGCTGAGATACAGTGTCGTCTCAACCAAAAAAGGGAAATAGTGTACATTTATGTCTATCATTATATAAACATTTTGATTTTTTGTTGAAATCCTGTTTTGTGATTTCGCAATTATGTCAGACAGTAACTAATGCCATTTTCATGTTAAACTTCAATACATTTTGTCTTTTCGCTTCCTACATTTTTTCATTTATCGATGTTTTTTATTATACCAGAAAAATTTTACTTGATTCCGTTTATATTTTTCTTCAATTATGACTTGTAAAGAATCTCGTTATGAAGGACGTCGTCGTTATACCATTCTCGATACTTTTAGTTGCTAGCTTCTGGGGTTGCCCATTTTTTCAATCTAGGTGAGAGTGATTCACATTCTGGTCCTGCGTTGCTAATCTTTATTTTCCATTGAAGTAATACCTAACGATAATGACATATGCCCCGGTAGTTTCGATCAATTGGAAGAACCTCATGAATAGTTGATATGATGTGGAATGGAATCAGATGGAACGTAGTTTTAAATGTCAGATATATTAGTCCTTGGAAAGCTTTTTCCTCGTGCGTTCAATCAATACTTTTTGTGGGACGTTATATTCTCGCAGGCTCCAAACATCGTGTTCGACATGTTGTGATAGTTCTCGATTTTTGGATGGCTTATTTCAAAACAATTTTTTGTACAACTGCCATTAAAAGTGACACTTTTAACGACAGCAAGCAATGTTCAAATTGATTGTTCACGTGGAAGGGTATTTGAAATATTTTTAACGTTAGTGTTGAAAATCTTTCTAGCACTCCATTTTCTTATGATAGAATCAGATGAGAAAAATTCAGCAATTGCAAATTTTAATTATCAATATTTAACAATCATTATTTATGAACATTAATATTAATCGTAAAACTAGAACAATTACTAACATTAATGCCCTGTGACGTTAGGGAGCTTCGCAACACATTATTAGAATCCTCAGCATCATCAGCACTTGTAGAAACCGGAAGTAAAATATTGGATGATGATGATCCAAAATCTTTTGAGGTTGGGAGAATTTTTTCAGCAATGACATTTCTAAATGCAATGGAAAGATGAACATAGCCCTCGGCTACCGTCGTAGACTTCCATCCACCATGTTTTTTCATATCCGTAATACTTGCTCCTGATTCTGGTTTCTGGTAGCAATGAAGCAGAGGATTTTCGAAAACAGTGTTCTGTGTATTGCTTTGGATCTGGCAGTTTGAGGAATTCGGCAACAATATATGGAATTTTTCCAAATGTATTAAAACATGCATTTATTATTCATGTATTTCAGGAAAAACGACGATGTTTGATGATAGAAGGGCGCAGTGCAAAGTACTTATGAAAATAGTCTACATACTTCCCAATAATACTGAAAGAACGAATGACTTTCGTTTTTGTATTTGGAAGTTGTATAACCAATGATTTATCTGTTATTTCGATGTCTTCCACTGATAAATCACACAGTTCTTCACGCCGACAGGCTCCAAATAATCCGAAAATAGTTACAACCAGAACCATCCAGTATTTCTCATCTGGTGCCTCCTCTACAAACTTTTCAATTTGTTCACGAGTGAGAATTTTCGATTTTTTGTGACGATATCCTTCACTTTTCCGTTTTAAATATGCTATTACCTTGAAATATCTACTAACATCCAAACCATTTTCAACAAGGGCGCTTGACTTTATCATTGAAAATTTGCTCCACAAAGTTGATGAACTCCATATTTTTTATTTTTCTTCTAAGTATGCCAGGAAAAGAGTTTCACGGAAGTTGCATCAGGCCAGGAAATTGTCATATGCAATATCGTACTGCTGAACAGATTTTTTAGGTGGGAGTTCCAGATTTGCTCTCTTTGCAGACTCTTGAATATCCAGAGAAACAACCAAATCGTTACTTTTAATAATAATTGGACTCTCGAAAAACATATTAAGCAGTTAACAAACCAAGACGAAAATTGGACAGGAACGAAATTCAAATGACAGCGTCTTTTCTCATTTGTTAGTAATCATAACGTCGGCAACGTTTGCCATTCACAACAACCTTTGAAATTTATTGTTATTGCAAATTCGCCCATTTCTTTATCAGAATAGGGCAGTTGTGAAAAAAAAAACATTGTATGGTATTTATGTTAAAAATGGCGTTTCATTTTGTGAGTGAAAAAGTTTTTGAAATGAGCGGAGCGAATTGAACAATTTCACGAACAAAATAAAATTACTTTTAACACAAATACCATACAATGTTTTTTGTACAACTGCCCTATTTTGATAATGAAATGGGCGAATTTGTAATGACAACAAACTTCAAAATGCATTTAAATATTCAAATAATCAATAGGTTGCTGTGAATAGCACATGTGGCCAACGTTATGATCACTAACAAATGAGAAAAGACGCTGTCATTTGAATTTCGTTCCTGTCTAATTTTGGACTTGGGTTTTTAACTGCTTGATATGTTTGTCGAGAATCCAATTATGAATAAAAGTGACAATTTGGTTGTTTGGATATTGAGAGTCTGCAAGAAGAGCAAATCTGGAAGTCCTACCAAAAAAGTCAGTTCAGCAGTACGAATTTGCATATAACAATTTCCCTGGCTTGGTGTGAATTGAGATATGTGAAAGGGGACTTCAGTGAAACTGTTTTCCTGGCATACTTAGAAGAAAAATCAAAAATATGGAGTTCATAAACTTTGTAGAGCAAATTTTCAATGATGAAGTCAAGCGCCCTTGTTAAAAATGGTGTGGATGTAAGTAAATATTTCAAGGTTATCGTCCCGAAAAATCGAAAATTCTCACTCGTGAACAAGTTGAAAACTTTATAAAGGAGGCACCACATGAGAAATACTTGATGGTTAAGGTTGCAACTATTTTCGGAATATTTGGAGTCTGTCGGCGTAAAGAATTGTGTAATTTATCAGTGGAAGACATCTAAATAACAAATAAATCATTAGTTTTACAACTTCCAAATACAAAAACGAAAGTCAGTCGTTCTTTCAGTTTAATTGGGAAGTGTGCAGACAATTTTCATAAGTACTTAGCACTGCGGCATTCTGTCATCAAACATCGTCGTTTTCTCCTGAAATACATAAATAATGAATGCACTGCCAATCCAGTTGGTATAAATACATTTGGAAAAATTCCATCTATTGTTGCCAAATTCCGCTTCATTGCCAGCAGAATCAGGAGCAAATATTACGGATATAAAAAAACATGGTAGATGGAAGTCTACGACGGTAGCCGAGGGCTACGGTAATTATTCCATTGCATATAGAAATGTCATTGCTGGAAAAATTCTCCCAACCTCAACAGATTTTGGATCATCATCATCCAATATTGTACTTCCGGTTTCTACAAGTACTGATGGTGCTGAGGATTCTGATAATGCGTGTTTCGAAGCTCCCTAACGTGCCCTGTGACGTTAGTTATTGTTGTAGTTTAATATTAATATTCATAAGTAACACTTATGGTAAAAATATTTTTAACACGCTTGAACGTAAACAATCAATTTTAACATTGTTTGCTTTCATTAAAAGGGTCACTTTTAATGGCAGTTGTACAAAAATAAAATGAATAGCTTCCTTTGATTTTTGTGAACCCCCGCTAATGAAAACCACGAGCCTACACTCAACCACATCGCTGAATAGGTATTCAAATTACCTTTTTTCATTTGATGTATAACAATCCATATATTCCCATACGAAAAAATAAAGTAGAGTGGTCCTTAATAATTCTTCCTACAATAATTATTACGTTACTTTTTTCTCACGTTGTATAAAGGAGTAGTAGTATATCATTATCGTTAGGTATGACTCCGATGAAAAAAAAAACATCACCAACCCAGCACCAGAATGTTAATCGCTCCCACCTATCCCCAAAAAATCCGAAACCCCAGAATCCGACGACAAAAACTAACGAGAATGAGAAATCGAAGACCTCCACCATATCCATTAAAGTTGAACCAGCACAAGTAAGGGTCGCCCGAGTAACAACTTGTCGTAAAAACAACATGTGATTTGAATCGAGTATAATGGCTCGGATCATTAAGGAGACCCCAAACCTCGGATACCCCACGCCGGTGATTGAATGATGGATGACCCCCCCACTCCGCGGTTTTCGGTTACATCGCTCCCACCCCCGACATCATTTGTCATACGACATTATTTAAGGTTTGTTAGCTCGGAAATTTGCCGGATGCGAGTTGCAGCATCCCCCGATGGAGATTCAGCGATATAGGAGTCAGTCTCGGTGATTCCTCAAGTTGAAAGGGAGATTACAGCCGCTCTGCTGGGGTTTATCTCCTTGTTTTATTTCTTGGTGTTCTCGGGCTGTTGAAAATTCAATAGGGGGTGGAGGAAGTGATTTATTCAGGTCCGACTCGAATGTTTGAGTGGATTTTGTGAGGGGACACAGTGTATCGTAATTTGACGAATTTATGAACGGTTTGAGGCACAGATTTAGGTACAGTCATAATACTAGTTACTTCGAAATTTTGAATAATGGTCTTCTACAACGTTCACTTTTAGCACCTTTTCTATTCAATTTATATTTGTGTGAAATTCCAACTACTTCTTCGGAAAAGTTTATTTATGCTGATGCTATTGCTCTGGCTTTCCATCATTCTAATTTTCAAACAATAGAACGTACCCTTTACGCAGATTTGGATATCATGAGAAATTATTATTTAAAGTAGCGTTTGTGTCCGAATGAAAATGAAACCGAGGTTTCACGTTTTCATTTGAATGATCATCAGAAATCTGAAAATTTTAGTGTCACTTTGTTTTCTTCTCCCTTAAAATATAATTTCAATCCTAGGTACATGAGATTCAAACTTGATTTCTCTTTAAATTTCGACATCCATTCAGATGATCTGAGTTTGAAGCTTAAGACTCGAAACAATATTCATCAGAACCTAGCTGGTTTTTCATGAGGCGTTGATGCAACAATACTTCGTACGACATCGCTAGATTTGGTTTTTTCTGCTGTTGAATATTGTTGCCCTGTTTGGTTGAACAGTGTTCATGTAAATAAATTGATGCCGAACTTATTATAGATAGTACCATCCAATCTACACCTACTCCTTGGATACCAGTCCTCTCAAATATTGTCCCTTCCCATATTCGCAGAGAGACAACAGCTTTGAATTTTTGGAACAAATTTAATTACTTTACAAATTCATTTCCCATACTCAACTGTATTCTAGATATTGAGGTCGACAGATTGAAGTCGCGTAAATCTTGCTCAAATTTTCTAATTGATATGAATGGAAGTGACAAAGAAATTTTACAATCTGAATGAAATGTATGCAACTTTTTCAATAAAGATCGCATCACTGATCCTTCCATCAGAGTTCCTGGTTTTGACCTTCCCAGGAGAATATGGTCTGTTCTAAATCGTATTAGAAGAGGCCATGGACGATGCAACAGCATGCTCTTCCGATGGAATTCGGTTTAGAGCCCTAGTTGTGAATGTGGGGAATAATTTAATTTAATCTTAATAATCGATTTCTTTTCTGCTTCAGTCTTTTTTCATTTCAGATTAAGCATTACGAGTCAATTTGTGAAGAATATGTTCATAGACGGACATAAAAATGCTCTCTTAAATCATGCTGAGGTCTTTCAAAATTTCTCTGATATTTAATATTTTTTTCACGAGCGAGGTAAGGGTTTTGTTCCATCTGAGGTTTTTTCCCTTTCCTCATTTAATCATACTGCAGACCTGTATGGTTTTCCTGTGTTGCACCAACTTCATCTAGGTACCTTTTTGTTCTAATATGTATTGTATTATTTTAGCTCTCTGAATCAAAAGAATATAATACAAAAGATAATGCCAAGAAACCGAAAAATTTTAATTTCGAATGTTAATTTTTGACGTATTGACAATTAACAAGCCTATTCACTCTTTGACAGATGGGGGATTAGAGCGAAAATGGCGCATTTCGAACTGATGAAAGCATTGTAGGACTGATAATTTTCTTCGAAATGAAATAAAGTTGTCAATTTATCGAATGATATACATCATTACCTAGATCTTTGGTAAACAAAAACACAAAAGTTCATTCTTCAATGCCTATTTAGAGGTATTCATGAATAATTGTTTTATTTGGTTTTTTTCTTTCATGTTGATCTAGTAACCTGTTTTGTTATTTGTCCTTTATCATCACGGATTATTCATGTTAGATGCAATTTTGATGAAGTCTGTTTATATGCGAATTTTTTTTCTCTATTTCAGTATCGTAATGTGTTCATCACAGAGCTAAAGGTAGTGCGGTTATGTAAGTCATCATAGCATTGTTTTCAGTTATATTTTTATTTTTGTGGTTTTCAGTACTGACCTCAGATCGTCTCAATCTTCAAATCAAATTAATTCAAATTCCGTCTGTCAAATTTCGAGGTGAGTCAAGTTGGTGATTTGGTGGAATTTGGTATGAAGATATTTTGGGTATTTTGTGCCAGTGAAAACTCAAAATATCTCGAAAACTGAATCGGCACAAAATTCGTAACATACCGCACAAATTGGCACAAAATGGGCACAATTTATAAAAAAAAATGTTTTCGAAAATTCCATATATGAGTCACCACCTTGACGCTTGACTCAGTGAAAACTCGAAATATCTCGAAAACTGAATGGGAACAAAACTCATAATTTACGGCACAAAATGAGCACAATTTATCGAAAACAGAAAATTTCCAAAATTCCATATATAAGTCACAGCGTCAAGTTGGTGACTCATAGTGAAAAGTCGAAATATCTCGAAAACTGAATGTGCATAAAATTCATAACATATGGCACAAATTGGAACAAAATGAGCACAAAATACCCAAAATATTTACATATCAAAATTCCACCAACTTGACGCATCTCAAATTTTGTAAGTCATACCAACTGCCAAAATACAATACAAAAGTCATTAAACTGAATTTTTATTTGAACGTATTTCACAAAAATTGACTGAAATAGAAAAAAATATCGTTTCATACTCGTTGCAGAAGACAATTCCAACACTAATGCATTCGTCTTGAACTAGTAGCTCATTCTGCAACTTGGTTTAGAATATACTTTTTATCAGAGTACATTTCACATTTATTTTCTTTGAACTTTTTCGGTTTTGTCAGTACTTTTCATGCATTCGTGAAGCACTCACTTCTTTTTAATCGAAGAGTCACAAAATCTTTCCCTAACTCATCTAGAGCGAGTTAATTTCGAAACCAGCATCAGTATCTGCGAAATTTCCTATCATACCCCGGAAGGATAAACACATGCCCCCCCAGAACTTCCAACGACTGTCTCCTCGACTGTTCCAATGAATAATGCCGGCATTAGCCGTCTAGCGTGTTGACACAAGTTATGTAGATCAATCATCCTAATCAGATTATATGGGCGAATCGATTCTGGAACGAGAGTCGACCGAGATGTAAACTTACTTTGTGTTTGTCGATGTTTATGCTGCTCAAGTAGGGATCGAACAGCAATTTGTCCGGCTCGATGTTGATGGGTGATTGTCTCCTTCCTTTGGAGCACATGTTCCATTGTGGATTCATGAGGCCCCAGTATCCCGGACCTGGAAAAAAAAAGTTTGTTAATTGAGGCAGTCACATGCGCGATTTTATTTCGTAAACTGTTTCAGGTGGCCATTTCAAGATATTTTGGTGCCCAACATGTTTGAACCATCAAATTATTGGAGGGATTTGCCAAACTTCAATAACACTGATCGACAAAAATGTAGGTAGAATGGACGTATCCAAATAGAAAATAGTACGAGTATATTCTAAAACAAGTTGAAGAATGAGCTCCTATTTCAACACGAATGCGAAATTCGAAAACGGTCGACGAAGGAGCGAGTTTTCATAAGCATGAGTAATTGAATTGCTTTCTGCAACGAGCATTAGACGATATTTTTTCTATTTCAGTCAAGTGCTATCGAAATTCAAATAAAAATTCAGATTAGTGACTTTTGTATTGTATCTTGGCAGTTGGTGTAACTTACGAAATTTGACGAATTACAGAATTTTAATTGATTTGAAAATTGATAGGATGTGAGGTCAGTACTGACAACCACAAAACGAAAAATATAACTGGAAACAATGTGTAAATAGTTTCGTTATTCCACTACGTTTAGTACTGTAATGAACTCATTACGATCCTTCCCAAAACATGAACCGAAAAAGATTCAAAGTGAAGTTTATGTGGTCTGTGGTGCCTTATAAAAAATTGCTAAAAAAAGTTCATGAACAGAAAATGCACAAAAGACAACAAATGTGAGAGAAAATAATGGGTTGTGACCATAGAATAAAGAATATCGGAAGGGCAATTTATTTGTATTATTTTTTTTAACTATGAAAACTGAAATAAGCAACGAAACACAAATCCAACGCAACAAATATTGTTCAAAACACTAAATATATCCTCAATTCCAAACACTAATTGCAATAAACTCTGCAAAGAGTTCGAAATCGCCAACTCAAATTAGGAAATTTCGTTCAAAATTGTTTCTTGAATATGTCTGATCTAGGTGGAAATCGTTTCCCTACTAAATTGAGAAAGTTTTTTTGTAAGTATCTTGATTTATGATGTTTGCAACTTTGACACACATTTTCGGTCTTATTCCTCAGTTATTTTGCTTTTCCTTATTTCATAGAATCTGCAAGCAAAAGGAAGGCTAATTTTTTATCAAACGGATTATATTTTCTGAACATTTTGTGAAATGGGTTCTTGTTATGGACGAGCAGTTTTAATATCAAGAATCTCCTCAAAGTGGTAAGTAATGAACTTTGATTCTTCACCTACCCAACAATCATTCATGTATATTTCTTTATTTTATGAAATCTGCCTTCTTTGTGAAAAATATCTTGTTTGATGACGCTTAAAAATTCAAGATACACCAAAGAATGAAACTAAATTGAATTAAAGAATGAAAAAAAGTGTGTCTCAAAGTACTTCCCACAAAAAAAAATTATTTTATAAAATAAAAAACTCACATAATTGAATATTGGGTAATTGGACAATTAACGTTAATTTCTCACCACTTTGATGAGATTCATCGTATTAAAACTGCTCATTCCCAATATTCTCTTCTTTCACAAAAAAAAATAGATTTTTCAGAAAAAAATATTTCCTCTGATGAAAATGAGCCTTGCCTTTGGTCCCAGATTCCATGAAATAAAGAAAACATACAAAACTGAAGAAACAAACAAGTAGTGTTTCTCAAAGTCTCGAGTAACATCAAGATTATCTTCACGACAAAGGAGACTCCATAAAATCTACTTAATTGAATGTTCGGTAGATTGAAAAAAAGATAATTACTCCTCACTCTGTTGAAATTGATCACTTCGAATTTTTTTTACCGAAACAAATATCATATCATATTATGTATAAGGGTTTTTTGTGTATTCAATGTACAATTGGAAAATTTTCCCCCCCTGAAAATTTAGCTTCGGCCCGTCCCTGACTAACTGACAAAGAAAA
>CM076614.1:33714060-33866888 GCA_038502775.1 Hippodamia convergens
AAACTGAATAAGTAATTTACTTTTAATAAGAGTGACATTCCGTGGATTTCCCCGACACGCACGCGGGGATACGGTTAAAAGAGCCCCCTTAGATATGTTTCTCATTATGAGGACGTGTCACACCATGGCCTACGTCACGGAAAGGGGAGGGGCACGCAACGCCGCAGCGCAGGGGGGATCGAGGGGAAATTTTATTAGAAATCAAAGTGAATGCTCTACACAGAGACAATCGTGTTGTTGTCTCTGGCACCACCATTCGAATCGAAACATGCACTTCACACACGCGATCACAATTAGGCCACATTATGCACAAAACTGCTGTTAACAAGTTTTTTCATGAAACAACACAGAAAAAATTACACGGATTCAAGTCCATTATCCATCACCTGTTGATATTTTTATTGAGTCACTATATACCAAATATCTATTGGAATATTGTCTGGGAGGTCTTTGCATTTTCCTAAAAACTTAATTTGGGTTTTTTCTCCCAGTCTCTGAACAAAAAAAACAATTAGAAGAATTTTTCGAATATTATAAGAAAGGCGTAAAAATTTGAGCACTAATTTGTCAGGGGCCGAAACTTTACGAGAAGAAATTGTTGCCCAACAATGAACAAAAAGGAAACACTTTGAACTCTTATGTGTAACGTTTCGGAGTCTAAATCAGACTCCTACGTCAGACAATTACTAGTTTTCATTCAACTTCGTAGAATTGTGAATATTTTAATTTTTGGATTGAAATTTGTCAATATCTGATGAACATAGATTAATATTGGTTACTAGATGTCAATATCGTTTTTTATTTCGAAATTCCCTGAAACCAGTTCTTTTTTCAATAAATCCATCCAAATTCGATCTATTCCTACTGAACAATTGGCGAGATTATTAGCCACATCTAACAAAATACAAGCTGACTCCTTGATTTTTCTTTTATAACCAATCTTATACAGGAGAATCATCAGGACCATTAGAAATCAGCAAACGTGAACATAAGAACAACATAAAAAATAGAGATATTGGTAGATCGCAGATAGCAGACCATGTGTATTACGATACGGCAATCACGTGATGGATTGGTATAAAACGAAAATTCTAATGAAAGAAAAATCAAGAGTCAACTTGTATTTTGATGGATGGGGCTAATAATCTCGATAATTGTTCAGTAGGAATAGATCGAATTTGGATGGATTTATTGGAAAAAGAACTGGTTTCAGGGAATTTTGAAATAAAATAACGATATCAACATCTAGTTATCAATATTCATTTATGTTCATCATATATGGAAAAATGTCAGTCAAAATATTTTCACGATTCTACGAAGTTGAATGAAAACTAATAATTGTCTGACGAAGGAGTCTGATTCAGAATCCGAAACTTCACACTTAAGAGTTCGAAGTGTTTTCTTTTTGTTCATTGCTAGGCCACAATTTTTTTCTCGTAAAGTTTTGGCTCCTGACAAATTAGTGCTCAAATTTTTACGCAGGGACCTTTCTTATATCATTCAAAAATTTTTTCTAATTGTTTCTCGTTTCAGAAACTGGGAGAGAAAACCCCAATTGAGTTTTCAGGAAAATTCTGTACACTCTAGAATCTGGAAATATTATGGGAACCTTTATCTTGCTGTAGTCACATATTTTGCACAACAATGAATGTCACGTCCTCCAATAAGTTGCTCAAATAATGTTCAGATATTATCTACAGTCATCCTACCATTTTCGTGGTCATATCAGATGATGGTTCACCATGCCTGCCCACATATTTACTCTGTTGTTTTCCCTGGTAGCATACGAGCCGAAAAGCTATTTTTCCATTAGCATATCTACCATTTCTTGGTTAAAGACATTCTGCAGATTCAGACTAATACAGTCAAATAAACGAAATGACGTTTTAATTGAAGATCACGGTACCAATAATTCCCAATTCAATTGTTTGTTGATCACTTTATTGGCAACAACGGCCAACATAGAACAGTCGTGAAAAATCTGCGTTGTAAAAGTTGAACTTGTTTCATTTTCATTCCATTATGAAGTGTATTAAACATAATAATGAGTATCTTCCGAAATGTTAAGTCCAATTTCAGATAAAAATAATTGGAAATAACTATCAACACATTATAATGTGGTAAGTCTGTGCACACATATTTATTCATAAATAAATAAATAAGATTAATCTCAAAGAGAATATAGGTGATAGCAAGCTGAATTATTTACTATTGACAATGAAAAAGAAATCAAGAGAAAAATATTCAACATTAGCCGCTAACGAAATTTGTATGAAGTATAAGTATTCATTGTAGGTACATTTTTATAAATTCGGTTATTATTCAGAACTAACAAAATCGTACTTCATCTTTCGTCGAATATGATTGAAAAAGTATGTACAGTTGCTTATTTTTTCCAAGTTTTGGATGGTAGGCATATATCTATGATTTCCAGGAGTGGCATAGCTCTTTCTGAAACTTTAAAAAGGCAAAATCTTTTCATCTAGGCCGAATCGGAAAAAATGGTAAAGGAAAAAAAAATTTTCTTTTGACCTCTCAGGAATTTTCGGTTAAAATATATTTACAAGTCTGTATTATGAAAAATGAAAATATTTTCTAGTGAATCGAAGCACCATTCTCTAAAAATAGTTGTTTGGTGTAAGTTTCAAGCAGTTCACTCTGTAACGGAAGTTAATAACGAAACCTTTGTTCCTCTTTGAATACAGATGCATTTTTTGTGGTACAAACTTAATACAGAAAAAGGACACCAGAACACCTTAATCCACTCCCATTCTCCAACCGTGCCTCATAAATAATTTTCATTTGTGGCACACGTTGTTCCCATATACTGCCGTTCCTATTTCGTGGCGTGACCAAACTAATAGAATTTTCTCCTCTAAGTGCAAATAAATTAACGATATATGTGCGCCGCTAATAACGCATTCAAAATCACTTTTCTCTGACGAGAATAGATTAACTTGCGAACTGGCTGTTTGTGAGCGACATAAATCGCGTTTCTCTCGAAACATCGGAGAAATGATAATGTAAAGTCCGCAGAATGCGTTCAAATGAAGTAAATTTTCTTACCTTTGTATCTTACTTTCGGGAAAACGGTTGTTATGATCCTGAACTCATCGTCGGGCGAGTCTCCAATCTGCAAAAAAAAAGATAATAATTTTTTTTTTTTCATTGTCAGAAAGACAATTCTCGTAATATGTCTTAGTTTTCGTTCCTGAAAAATATTCTGTTTTCTTGTGTTATAAGTTGTTTGGTTTGTCTATTGGAGATGATTGCCTTTCACTGGGGTCCCGTAGCGGTCTTCAAACATCTGAAGTGCCGAAAAATCATCACCTGGAAGGTCGTATCTGGTTTGAAAAAACCCTCACGACCAGAGAGCAACAATTTGTGGATTTTGAATTTGAATATCGAAGGAATTTCGAAAGGAAAGTGTGATTACGTTTCCAAATTAGCTGATGAACATGGTATCAAAGAGATTCTTCTGCAAGAAACCTCTCTGTATTAATCAGCTGACAGATTACCTCATGTTCATTAATTGAATCAATTAATCGCTCTTTTTTGTAATCCAGCTCTGCCTGTGAATAGACCTCCTCTTGTGCTACTCTTGTAATATGGAATTTAAAAAAAAGTCACCTCGCTTAATAACTGATCATCTCGTTCATTTCTTGGAGTTATTAATTCTCAAAAAAGGTCCTTGATTGTTGCCTACTCCATGTTATTTTCCTGCTTTACATAAAGTTTGAAAATTTGTCCACTCTTCAGATCATGAAAATCTATAAGAATATTGGTAATCCTCTCTCACTTTATTCTAATAAGATCTCTATTGCGTTAAACTAATGCATTGGACTTCTCTAAGGTATATATTTTGGTATATTTTTGCAGTTCTCATAGATTTTTCAGATATCTCTAGACTCCTCACATGGAAATGATACTTGCTCCAAGAATGAACATTTACTGTGGTAATGAATACTGATTTGTTATATCTCATTTGCATCTCAATATCTTAATCGATTCATCTCATTTCTCAACTATTCACTTCTCATAACACTTGTTAATTATTGTTCTCGAGTTTCAGATGAATGAAAATCCTCAAACGCGAAGGTGAATCATGGAATCAGTCTTCTCTCTCAATAAAACTAAGTGAACTTCTCTGAAGTATTTGAACGATGAAGTAGCTCAAACTTGAACCTGATTGGAAGTCTCAGTCCCTGCTTCACCTTGAGCAGTCTCCTCAAATATTGATAGAACCATTCAACTGGTATGATCTTCTCATTATACATAAGAAAATCTCAATTTCATTCATCTGAAGCACTTAGCAAGTAAGATCTCAAGCCTTCTGCTTTCTCAAAAAAGGTATGAACACTGACCCTGCTTACTAAAAGCAGTTCGTCACTGTAAATGTCGTCTCAATTGATTAATTAGCATTCTTTTCATAGACCAACGTTATAAATCATAAATATTGATTTTTCAATCATGATATTCTCACATTTGAAATAATCTCAATGAAGAACAGACTAGAGACTACTAAGCTTTCAATACACGTATCTCCTCTAAGTCCTGATCTCACTTTTTTTACAACTCAACCTACTCTAACAATTCATTATTCAACCTTCTGTTTTTCTGATGAAATAAAGAGGCTCTCGCAATCAATTTCAATTGCATCATCTTTGTAAACGCTGTGTTTAATTTTGAATGAATAGAACTATCTCAAAGTCTAAGTCTGACTTCATCTGACCTCTCATCATGAACATCTATAGATTACTTCTGTTTCTAGTTGAATAATTCACTCTGAGTTTATAGATGACTTTAATATTTGTATTTTTTACTGTATTAACTTCATGCGGGTGACTTATTCATTTCATGATTGTGAATGCTGTCAATAAATGTTTTTACACTACCACCTCCAACTCAATTATCTGGATACAGTCCTCTACAGTATTTTACAACAACAAGGTATATAATAATTATTCATACTATATTATGTATACATATAATGATGTTGATGTTTTGGAAATAGAAATCAGTCATGACTCTGTGAGTGATTTCTTCATTCATCTCCTAACGTAGCAACCGACAATAATTTCCATGTCAAAAATCACATTTTGCGGAACAGGTGAAGGAAAATTTCCTTCACGGTTCGGTACAAATTAATTCAGAATATTAACAACGTAGGTCACGACATCGGACCGAAGAAAACAACGGGTATTATCATTCTTTTGTTCGCTCCGTAAATTGGAGGGAACAAAGGGCCCTTCAAGTTTTTCGTTCAAAAGGGTTCCTCGGTTTATTTCATACTTTAGTTGCCGGTCCTTAGTAGTGTTCTCTGAAAGGAATAGATGGAGAATTGTTCCGGAATGAGAGATTATATTCAATATTGGCGTTCTCAAGGTACTGGAAGAGGAGTCAGATGAAAGGATAATTTCTTTATTCAGTCGTAGGTCAGTTTTCGCACATAATTTCTGGATTTCACTACCAATAGTATAGTTAATTGTGACTGAAACCATTATGATTTAATAGTTCGATTGCTTCCATAAATGCATGAAACACAAAACCAAAAGAGTTCGAAAAACAAAATGTATTAGCACATATACAAATACAAAAAATTTCCATGAAATTTTGAATATGAGCTATACTTGTCCCCTACTCCCACCCTATGCCGATTTAGCTTATTATTTTCAGGGGGTGAAAACAACCCCTTTCTTCAAAATTAAAAGCAACTTGTTCTAACGTAAATCAAAGTAATTTTTTGGCCTTAATAGCGTTTAATGAAGTTAAATGGAGGTCTTCATATACTTCAAGACCGTATAAATCACCCCCTTTCAGCAAAAAACTGTGTAATAATGGGTCTTTATTGATTTAATTAATTAATTTCAACCAATTTCATAACAATATTTTGAGTCAATGTTAGTTTCAGTTATTTTTATTTTTCAACCCCTAAAAGCAACCCCTATCTGTTCAAAATAACAAAATGAAAATATCATTCGAACATTTCATTTATTCATCACCTTATTCACGTGAAATTCATACTTTTTATGTTAGAAATTAATCTGATTCTGACGGGCTGTCGCCACTGTCAATTATTATTTCTTCATCTCTGCCAAAGATTGGACAACAATTTTTGTGGTACAGGTGATTTTTGCATTTTGTGGGCTGCAAATATCTATTGGTACCATTCCATCCGCAATCAACTGAATTGATTGCTTTATTACCTAGCTAAATTTGAAGTTGATGATTTTAGGCAAACATTTATTTTATCGGCAGCCGTCGATTTTGGAATTACCGGCAATGGTTTTTGAAAGTCAAGAGACAAAAGAATCAATGCGCCCCCAAAACATCCGTTTACGCAACTCAAAATACACAGTAATTTTTTACATATACAGGGTGTACCAAGTTCGACGGCCTATTAGGCGTTTCTGGGGAACTGGACCTATTTGAAATATGAAAATTGGGATTATATTATTGTTTGACATTCTCTACCGATCTAAAATATTCTTGGAGGCCGACCATTTTCAGTTATTACAGGGAGTGGAAAAAAAATTTTCAAACATTATTTTTTATGTTTTTTTTGTTTCCGAATTTGATAGAGCATGCAATTCTGAATACATTCGTACTCAAATCGTTGCATTCGTCGAAATACTTTTCAAAATATCGAGAAAAAATTTTTCAAAATCTTCTTCTCACTCTCTGTATAACTGAAAGTGGTCAGGCTCCAAGAATATTTTAGATCGGTAGATAATGTCAAACAATAATATAATCCCAATTTTCAAATTCCAAATAGGTCCAGTTCTCCAGAAACGCCTAATAGGCCCTCGAACTTGATACACCCTGTATAATAGGAGAATGAAGATTTCTCAAAAATTTAGTCATAAAATTTTCCGCAGTGTTCGGAAGAAAGATAGGTGTATGTAAGGAAACATGGACCCAGATGCGTTAATATTATTAGAAAATGTAGTTCACGGAATTAATATAAAATATAATACTTTCACGAAAACGCTATCAACGGTATCGACACTTGTTGGCGTTATTCGCAAGAAGAAAAATTATTTTCAATTTTTTTCTATTTCATCAAATTTTTCAGAGTTCTAATTTTATGTTAACCTTGTCGTAGAAGAATCCAAAAAAAATCTTTCATAACAAATAGTACATCCAATCTTGAGTTATGAATGGTGTAACCAACAATATGGCCGACTGAGTTTTGTATATTAAGATATTGTCCATCGCTGATAACTACTTTATCTAATTTTCCGGGCAACATACGAATCCCGCCATGAAGAAATTGTGCATCCTCTGTATAGATTCATGAATAGATCCAATTTTTTACTTCTTCATAAAACTCGAAATGCTGGTCAGTCAGGCCGTTTGCCATCGATCGAAACAAGTGATAATCCGAGGAAGCAACGTCTAGAGAATACGGCGGGGGTAGGACTTTCAATTTCAATGTTTTCAAGCATGTTTTGATCACTTTCGAACATGGGGGCGAGCATTGTCATGCATGTCTTTTGTTATCCTCATTATCTCATTCATAAATATTTTCATCATATTATCAGAAAAAGCGTAATTCTGTTTCTAGAGTTTCAAAATATCGAAATAATGTCTCCTGCGTTTACTGTTCAACTATGTCTTGATACATAACCAGCATTTTTCCTTCAATTTTCGTATTCATGCGTTCCGTATGAAACCTCCCTCAGAATAGAGATTTGTATGTATTGACTCTTGTGGAACTGAACTCGCATCATTAGGTATTCAGGGGCGCCATCCCCTCGCGGACTGAAGAGATGACCTCTCCAGAAAAAGGAACGTTCCCTCAAAACGCAATCTCCAAGCGAGGCCAACGTTTCTGTTCGTTTTCATGGAACATTTCAATGAGATATGTAGTGCAGGGGGTAATGAAGTTATCCTTGGAGGCTTTGTAGCAATGTAGTGAAATGTCATATGGGATAAAAAAGAGAAGGTTCTACTTTATGAGGTTGCTTCTAGAATGAAAGACGTCGAATCTTCTTAGGATGATTAGTATCACAAAATTGAGAAGAAGTGTGGGGGAGCCAAACAAATCATAATTGGAAAAAACATGAACGTATCTATTAAAATATTTTCTGGGAGGCCTTTACATATTCCTGGAAACTTTATTTAATGTACTTTCCTTCTCAAATGTTTCGATGAGGAAATTTTCAAATTATTTTGAAACAAGTGTGTTCAGATAAAAATAAACACACAAATCAAATTGATGAAATCAATTTCATCAAAAATATTCTTGAGGATAATCAATTTAAAAAAAACTATTTCAAATTTAGAGAGAACAATTTTGCTTCGAAACAATAATAACAATCAGAATTCAAAAACAAACCGTCAAGAAGAATCAATTTTAATGAATTTTTATTCCATATGTTCATGGACTTTCAGAAAAAATCGAAAGAATTTGTTCAAAATTCAACATAAAAAACTGTCTTCAAAACAAAAAATAATTTACGACCTACATTAACAAAAACTAAACCTTTGAATGAGAATTAAAAATTGAAAAAATCAAGGAGTCAGCCAATTGTTCAGTAGGAATAGATCGAAGTATGATAGATTTATTGAAAAAAGAACTGGTTCCAGGCAATTTTGAAATAAAATAAGGATATCAAAATCTAGTAATCAATATTAATTTATGTTCATCATATATTGACAAATGCCAATCAAAAAATCAAAATATTGTCACAATTCTGCGATGTTGTATGAAAAATAGAAATTGTCTGACAAAGGAGTCTGATTTAGACTGCGGAACGTTACTCTTCATAGTTCAAAGTGTTTTTTTTTGTTCATTGTTAGGCAGCAATTTCTTCTCGTAAAGTTTTGGCCCTTGACAAATAACTGGTTATGAAGTTACCATGATATGAAAATTTTAAGACAAAATGAAAACCGACGAAAAATTTAAAAAGAAATTAATTAGGACCCAAAAATAAGCTTAAAAAAATTGACTGCTTACACAAATGAATTAAAGGCACTGACATAACCGGAATAGTAAAAAAATAAATGCAAAATGTGATCTGACAAAAATTGCACATAACCAGATATGATGAATCCATATTGAAATGATAATAAAGGACAATGACAAAGTGGCCAAATGAAAAAACAGGTTATCCGCATATAAATAAATCAACATAAACGAAAAGGCTCAAATGAGAAAATAATGTAAACGGAATCCATGATACTGGAATCCGACTAAACCGGACATTGGCATAATGCGTGTTGCCAGATTGTTTAAAATTTAATAAATATCTATGGAACCGCCATTAAAAACATGAAATAAAGTCAACCAAATGGATGTATTAGTCAGTTTTGAGAACTTAGTGCATTTTTTTTCCAAGGATCTATTGGAAGTTATGCATGTATCATGTATTTGTTAACATGACGCCATCGAAATATCAGTCGATTTTGGTGTGCATCATGAAGATTTTCTCGATTAATCATGTCAGTTTACGAGCCAAATTCTCGTCATTTGAGGTTCTAATTTCCTGTTTCAATATGAAGAAATCTATCGTCATCTATCCCAAACCAATGGGATATTCCGAGAGGAGACGTTAGATTGGTGAATATAGCTTTTATAATAACCCAACTTCAAACTGACCTTGAAAGAACGTCGACTTTCAGCAGATTTTCAATAAACAGTGGGATCAAACTAAACTCCTTGCACACTTTTGGGTACTCACCAACTATATATCACCAAATATCTTGTTACTTTATGGTCCTTTAAACACGATTTTTCAAGAATGGCAAGAGTGAAACGTCTGCATGCATCGATCTTAGGCACCGAAAATCGAGAATAATCTCTATCCGCGTCATGTCTTCTTGTTTTACCCTGTTGAAAATTGAGCATTGCACCCCTCAGACCTCTTCCTCAACTACGCCTATTGTTGGATCGCAGCGCCACGTCCAATCCACTCCTACAGCTCTATGGTCGGCTGATTGTCTGCTCGCGTCAAATAAGTCTCCTCTGTGTACTAATCAGCTGACAGATTAACTCATGTTCATCAATTGAATCAATTAATCGTTCTTTTTTTTCGTAATCCAGCTTTGCCTGTGAATAGACCTCTTCTTGTGCTACTCTTGTAAATTAGAATTTTCAAAAAGTCACCTCGCTTAATAACTGACCATCTCGTTCATTTCTTGAAGAAACTAATCCTCAAAAGGGTGAGTGAGTTCTCAGAATCCTTAATTGTTGCATATTCCATGTTATTTTCCTGATTTTTATAAAGTTTGAAAATTTGTCCACGTTTCAGATCATGAAAATCTATAAGAATACTTGTAATCCTCTCTCACTTCATTCTAATAAGATCTCTATTGCGTTAAACTAATGCATTGGACTTCTCTAAGATATATATTTGGTATATTTTTGCAGTTCTCATAGATTTTTCAGATATCTCTAGACTCCTCACATGGAAGTGATTGCTTGCTCCAAGAATGAACATTCTCTGTGGTAATAAATACTGATTTGTTATATTCTCATGTATATCTCATTATCTCAATCAATTCATCTCATTTCTCAACGTTTCACTTCTCATAACACTTGCTAATTACTGTTCTCGAGTTTCAGATGAATGAAAATCCTCAAACGCAAAGGTGAATCATGAAAATCAGTCTTCTCTCTCAATAAAACCTGAACTTCTTTGAAGTATTTGAACGATCAAGTAGCTCAAACATTGAACCTGATTTACAGTCTCAGTCCCTGCTTCACCTTGAGCGGTCTCCTCAAATATTGATAAAATCATTCAACTGGTATGATCTCCTCATTATACATACACTCATATTTGAGGCACGTAGACAGCAGCACGTAGACGTATTCAGACTTCCAATCGAGCAACATGCCGTCGAAAAGTGGTACCAGCTCTGATGTTACGTGCAAAAAGTGCTCCAAAGAAGTAAAAACTTACGTTAACTGTGGTAATTGCAACACAAACTATCACCCTAGTTGTGTTTTGAAAATTAGTGGCACATACGTAAATTCTGATGGAGTTGTAATTTGCTGTTCAAACATAATCGACAATAACTGCCAATGCGAAAAGAAAGATGAAGAAATCGCGCAGCTCAAGATGAGAATATCCAATATAAATGAATCCGTATATGATAAATCCATGGTGGAAAACCGGATAATAATATTGAGGCTCCCAGTGGAGAAGATATTTCAGCGGCGATTGAATATGAGAAGGAGAAATGTAAGTCTGCATATAAAGATATATTGTTGATACAAAAGGACATATTGATAGCAGAACTAAATGATAAAATCGAAATCCTTAAAAAGCAGGTGAAACTACTTGAAAACTTAGAATCCTCGAGGGGTATTGATCAGAGTTCAAAGGAAAAACGTAAAAACAAAAAAACGGACCAGTATCCAAAACAATAAACAATAGATCCTTATCAAGTTCAACGAGGGAGAAAACTACATATGATGCAGCAGAAATTCAGCCGTTGACGTCCGAGAGAGAAGAGAATAATGAAGGAAAGGAACAGAATTGGACAATTGTCAACAATAAGAAGAGTAGGTCAAGTAAATCGAGTAGTAGTCCCATTGATGATAATAATATGACAGCTGATACAAGGAATAAGGTTATAGATGTAAACAACACAAACAAATCCAAATCCGAGCACAAAACTTCGAAACCGAAAAGACATCACTGGAATATAATAGGTGAGAATAGGGACAATCCGATCAAAGCGATTGGCAAAAAGACAGCACTATTTGTTTCAAGGATAACCCCCAACACAAAAGTGGAGGATTTTGAAATTATGGTGAGAAAAAATTTTAAAGAAGCAGAGTGCATAGCACTGAAGTCAAAAATGCCAGATAAATACAGTTCCTTTAAGGTCATTATCGACGAGTCAAGCATAGAAAAAGCTAAAAACTCCAACTCTTGGCCTGATGGAGCTTACGTATCGAAATTTTTTCTGAAGAAACTGACAAGGGCATAAATAATGTATTTATTCCCGATAAAATTCATATCACTAAAGACGATCAAAATTTTGACCATATAAATTTGATACATTTAAACGTTCAATGTATCAGAAACAAGATAAATGACTTGGAGTGTATGATTTATGCTCAACCAATAAAGTTTGACGTGATATGCCTTACTGAACATTGGCTCAGGGAGGAGGAATCTAAAGGGATGTGCATTGACGATTGGTATGTTGGACATGCTTTCACGAGGCAAAAATCAAGACATGGAGGAACGATGATACTGGTCAATTCCAAAATATATTGTTCAGAGTGCTCAATCATTGAGGATATAAGGAAAAAATCCATAGAGATTCACTGCGAATTGTCAGCTGTGAAACTTCTTGCAACCGGTTTCATTATTATATGTATTTATTCATCACCATCTAGAAACTTCGATATGTTCATTTCAAACTTGGAATCAATCCTCAATTGCTTCAGTGTTGATAAAGATAGAGTAATAATATGTGGGGACTTTAATGTTAAGTTTGGTATGAGTTGTGATGTTGATTTTGTTTTAGATAGGGAGGCAAAAGCAGTTGTTGATCTTTTAGCATCATTTGGTTTCAAACAAAAGATATTTGAACCTACCAGAAATGAGAATTGTATTGATAATATATTCGCAAATTTTGACACTCATAGTGAAATCATGGGTGTGATAGCAACAGAGTTCTCAGATCATGATGCGCAGTTCTTGCAGGTAAGCAACTTAGTAATGAACTCTAACCATTCTCACAGACCATTCAGGCCTCTAACTCAGAGAGGTTTCAATACTATGCATAGCGTACTTGAGAATGTCGATTGGAATTTCATAAATGCTGAGTCAAATTGCAATGAATGTTTTCAACAATTTCATGACATAATTGTAGATATATTCAACTTTTCATTCCCATTACAAAATAAGAAGGTGAATAACTCAAAATATAATTGCGGTTGGTTCACTCAGGACCTTCGACAGATGAGATCATCATTGCTACTTGTTCGGGAACTGTATGCAGAATATAGATCGGAAAATCTCTTGAGTATTAGGAAAACTCTGACTAGGAGGTACAGAAGGGAGATAAAGACAGCCAAAACCTCTTTCTTTGATAAAATGATAAATCAATCAGACAATAAGTGTAGAACAGCTTGGCAATTAGTAAATAACCATTTGCAGAAAACAAGGTCTTCGAATCCTATAAAAATTGCTCCAGATATACTAAACCATTATTTCTCCACGATTCCGGAAGAAATTGTATCACATCTTCCTGAACCTACTGTTGAATTTGATAATTCATTTAAAAAACATGTTCCGCCAAACATAAAGTTTAAATTCCGTGAGGTGAGTTTCAATGAGGTGCGTGAAATAGTGAAAAATTTGAAGAATAGCCGAAGCACCGACTACTACGGTCTCTCAGTTCAGATAATTAAATCTAACATAAACGCAATCATTCTTCCCCTCACTAAACTGATAAACAGGTGTTTGACAACAGGATGCTTTCCAAAATGCTTGAAAATTTCCAAAGTAATACCTATTCACAAAAAAGGTGATCGTAGTGATATTGGTAATTATAGGCCCATTTCACTGGTTCCAATATTTTCTAAAATTATTGAAAAAGTACTAGCCACCCAAGTAGTAAACTACTTTGAGGAAAATGATCTCTTTTCAAGTAGTCAATACGGTTATAGAAAAGGCAAAAATACGATACAAGCAATTATTAGTTTTGTGGAATACACTATTGAATGTTTTGAACAGGGTAAACATTGCTTGGCCTCATTCATAGACCTGTCGAAGGCATTTGACTGTGTTGCTGCTGAGAAGCTTCTTTATAAGCTTAAGAAATATGGTTTCGAATTATCAGCAATAAGTCTAATCAAATCGTTTTTAAGCGACAGGAGGCAAGTGGTTTTTGCAGATGGAATTTATTCAGGTTTGAGAGACTTATTCATTGGAGTTCCACAAGGTTCCAATCTCGGACCCGCTTTATTTTTAATTTATATCAACGATCTGCCTGATTATCTTCCTGAAGTCAAGACCACACAGTTCGTTGATGATACTACCGTTGAGATTGGGTCGGGAGATATTGGGAATCTACGTGAATTGGAGCGAGTTGCCCTTATGGGGGCTCTCGAGTGGTTCGTAGCCAATAGTCTCAGCATGAATGAAAGCAAGACACAATCACTAATTCTGAGTATGAGATTGGGGAATGCTAGAGACAACAATGTAGTGAAATTTCTGGGAGTATATCTAGATGCTTCACTCACATGGAATGCTCATGCGGATGAGCTGACTTCGACTCTCAGCAGAAATATATTCGCTTTAAAAGTTCTTTCAAACTCATTATCTGAAAGAACGCTGAGGTCGGTTTACTTTGCTTTGGTAGAGACTAGATTAAAGTATGGGGTAATTTTGTGGGGAAATTGTGCCCAACGGGAGTCAGTCTTTAGACTGCAGAGACGTGCAGTTAGGATTATAGCTGGAATAGGTTATAGAGAATGTTGCAAACAAGTTTTCAAGAGACTAGAACTACTTACATTTCCATCAATCTTCATACTTGAAAACTTACTTTATATTCATGGTAGTGATAAAAACTATTGTTTGCAATCTGACATACACCATTATAATACAAGAGATAAATATAACATCAGACAAAATTTTCTGAGATTGAAAAAATCTCAAAAAAGTCCAGAGTACTGTGCGATTTCACTTTATAATCGACTACCCCTTAGACTTAGGAACCTACCAAAAGCCAAATTTCAGAAAGAATTGAAGAACATACTAGTCAGCAATGTATTTTATTCAGTAGAGGAGTTTGTGTCATTTTGGAGCACTTGATTTCTTTTCTGACTTTGTATAGTTGACATTTATTTGTCTGTCAGTCCTACTAAGTCTGTGCTAGTGTCCTTTTTGTTTATACATTTTAATGTGTAACTGTTAATTTATTATTTTATTTATACACCTAATTTATTATTTTATATATACATTTAATTTATTATTTTATCTATACATTTAATTTATTGTTTTATCTATACACTTAATTTATTGTTTTATCTATTCATTCATTGTGTGGCTTCATTGTGCGGCTTCTTATATGTACCTAATTTATCAATGCGGCATTTATCTACACTGCTCTTGCAACAAAACTCCCTATCTACTCTGGTTGTAGCGTTGTTTTATGTCTTATGTAATTTTGAATTTATATTTGTTTCATTATGCCTCTGACCTGTGTAAACAATTTATGTAATTGTAAAAAACACCAATAAACTCTCTCTCTCTCTCTCTCTCTCTCTCTCTCTCTCATAAGAAACTCTCAATTTCATTTATCTGAAGCACTTAGCAAGTAAGATCTCAAGCCTTCTGCTTTCTCGAAACCAATGGGTTGGTGATTTTAATTCATACATGGTACTCTCATGTTATAATTCTCATAATTGTCAACTGTTGCCTCTATTTTTCTGATGAACACTAACCCTGCTTACTAAAACCAGTTCGTCACTGTAAATGTCGTCTCAATTGATTAATTATCATTCTCTTCATAGACCAAAGTTAAAGATCATAAGTATTGATTTCTCAATCATTATATTCTCACATTTGTAATAATCTCAATGAAGAACAGCCTTAGACTACTAAGCGTTCAATACACGTATCTCCTTTAAGGACTGATCTCACCTTTATTACTCAGCCTATTCTAACAATTCAATATTCAACCTTCTGTTTTTCTGATGAAATAAAGAGTCTCTCGCAATCAATTTCATTCATATCATCACTGTAAACGCTGTGTTTAATTTTGAATTGATAAAACTATCTCAAAGTCTAAGTCTGACTTCATCTGACCTCTCATTTTGAACATCTCTAGATTACCTCTGTTTTCAGTTGAATAATTCACTCTGAGTTTATAGATGATTTAAATATTTGTATTTTTCATGTATTAACTTCAAGCGGGTGACTTATTCATTTTATGATTGTGAATGATGTCGATAAATGTTTTTACACTACCATCTTCAACTCAATTATCTGGATACAGTCCTAAACAGTATTTTACAAAATCAGAACAACCTCGATTTTGAACATACCCTTACCAATTGTTTACAATAAAACCTCGAATTTCGAGAAAAAAGGCGGAAGCAAAGTTGTACACCTATAATATACAAAAATGAACTTCTTCCCATTTTTTCTACCTCCGTCATATAAACAACTGTCTAATTCAATCGTGTTTAAGTCCCATGAGTAACTAATAATGAACTGACCGAAAAACACCGACCTAGCTCCGCTAAACGGCTGTAAATTATCCGAAAAATAGAGTCGGCCGCTAGATTGCGGAACGATGGCAGTTTATTCTCAACATTCCGTTTTTATGAGGGACATTAGAGGCAGCCACGGCCTTTATTTGGTCCTTGTTCTATTTTATGAAGTGGCAAACATGTCCACTTACCCGCCAATATTGAAAACGGCGTGTGCTATACGGATACCTGCACCGGCATGTTTGTTTGTCAGGAGAGGAATTCAGATAGGTTTTCACGATATTGACGCCGTGGTTTTGTTTGTGCGCTCATCTCGTTTTCCGGGAAAACTAGCCTTTCGTTGCCACTATTAATCCAGAAAAAGGTCTATCGAATTTATTCATCCAACACATGACAGTTATAACAAACATAATTAATGTCATTTCAGACAAGTAAACTATCAAATAACACACTACCGGTTCCAGCAAATGAACTGTCCGTGTTCATCTAACTGCTATAGAATCCGAACCATTCAACCGACGCTGTCAAAATTTGACGGGGCATAGTTGATAGTTTGAAAGGGGTTACAGTCCACTGCGACCTGATGGTCTATTGTGCCCCATGTCAAAGCTTTACAGCTCGCCTTCCAGTCCCAGAGATCTTATGAAATCCAATATCTGGGAAGGTTTCAGTGAGGCTAATTCCTCACTCCTACAGGTCTCTTGACCAAAGCATTGTTTCCTTTGGCTTACAATGCCAAAGCATTCTGTGACTAGGTGAATAGGAGTTTCTACACTCGTCAGTGTCCGATACGCCCATTCTCAGCAAGTGCTTTCTGAGGCGACAATACCCTGTAAGAAAGCCAGTGGGGAGGTGTAGTTGGTTCCTACTGAGATCCAAATATCTTTTGGATCTTGCAGTTTCAAAATTCCGAAGGAACTTTTTGGAGTGATCCAACCCTGGGAGATTCTGCCAGAGTGTTTCTCTTTCAGTTTTTTCCTGCTCCAGAAACTCCTTCTTATAGGTACATTTTCCTATACCACAGAAAGGTTCTGGGCCAGTGAGTGGCTTCCGAGCACCCTCTCTGGCAAGTTTGTTGGCCTTTTCGTTACCTGTGATTCTCGAATGACCAGGAACCCAGATCAAAGAGACCTTATTTTTCTTGCCTACCTCATTGAGTTTGATCCGGCATTCCCATGTCGACTTTGAGTCGATGACATAGGAGTTCAGTGCTTTAATAGCAGCTTGACTATCTGAGTGAATAGCTATGTCGCAATTCTGATAGTTTATCTCTAGATTAATACCTAGACATCTTTCGATTGCTAATGTTTCTGCTTGCAGAACACTCACACAGGAGCCTAACGATAGTGCACACTTGGCTTTGGCCCCGTGAACCCCAGCGCCAGCTCCCGTGTTGATTTTAAAACCATCTGTATACCATCTAACAGTATTTTCTTTGAAATTTTGGTCGGTGTATATTCCCGCTCCCATTCCTCTTTTTGCATAGCATCGTACTGAAGTTTTTCTCAGTACTTACTTTCTTGACCATTACATCACTAGAAAGGTTCGCAGATGAGATGTAGTTACTCAGAGAGCATTATTCAACATGTAATGACTCAACCCTAGAAGTGACTTTTATATGAGATAAAAACATTCTGAATTTTGGACTATGTATTCGAAACGTAATGCGATGATTGCTTTCATTTGGAAGGAAAATGCAATATCGAAATGCGTCAACTGCTCCCATAACATCAATTGGATGAGAAATTTGTTCCTTCCGCTATCCTACGTTATATTGAGAGTAGTAGCATTAAGAAATATTACAGTGGTGAAAAACACAGTACTGCAAGGGCGCCAGCAGTCGTCGAAAGAGTAAGACACTGATTTGATAGAAAATCGGCGCCTTCAGCACAAGAGCTCGCCTAGGATCTCAAGCGAAATTAAATTCTTTTTTATTTTGCTTATCAATTCGTATACCATGTAGGGAAGGAAAATGAGAATTAATAATCTCTCAATATACTTATATGAAGAACTGGAGATAAGAATATTTTGCAAGCCACTAACCACATATGATAACGCTTATCCAGCAAAAGATGCCGTGAGTTTGGATCATTCGGCTAAGATAAAGTCGACCCGCTCTCTCAACCCGGTATTTACAGGATACCTTGTGACTGCGGCAAAGTCTACATTGGTACGACGAAGCGAAGTATCAATACGAGAATCAAGGAGCACAGACGATGCTGTCGACCCAATCAGACAGAGAAATCCGCACCAGCGGAACATGCTCTAACAGATTATATTGTTTTTTCAAAGGTAGAGGCTATTTCCAACATCAAAAGTTTCTATCCTAGGATGAATATGGAAGCCATTGAGATATTTAAACATAAGAACAACATAAACAGAAGGGAAGAAACTCCTCTGGTACATAGCGCATGGTTGCCGGTATTGGAAAAGACCAAAATCAAGCCAATACGAAGTGGGAGAGATAGACCAATTAACATCGCGCCCGTTAACCCACAACCTTCTCCTGCCAATGATCAGGGTATAAGTTGGGCCAACGGATCGAATCCAGCATCAATTTTGGAAATTCAGCGGTCGAGTTACAATCCTCTGAAGATGCCTACCGCAGTTGTGGGCGAAATGTGGTGAAATAATTCCTAATAGACCAGTGTGGGTGGACAAAGAAACTCCTATTCACCTGATCAAGGAATGCTTTTTCATTGTAAGCCCACGGAAACAATGTCTTGGTTAGAAAACTTTTACGAGTGAGGAATTGGCCTCGCTGTAGCCTTCTAAGATAGTGGATTTCATTAGATGTGAAGGGTGTGGTGAGAACAGCTTTGTCAGGGAGCACAATAGACCATTAAGTCACAGTTGACTTCAACCCTCAACCCCTTTTTGAACTAAACTAAACTATGCTATGGGTGAGTTCCATATAAAGCTGGTGTTCTCAGAGAAGCACCTAACATCAAACCATGAAAATTGAATATGATAATAAGATAATTCCTTTAAAAGCATGAATACTCTAGTTCTGGTTCATTTCCATAATTTCAGTAACGAAATGTTCGAAGATATAAGTAGCAACGGATAATTCATGGCAAAATTGAGAGAATTCTCCCTTCTGGTGGATTTCAAATGAAGTGAAATTGCTCGAATCAGTATTGTTCATCGGAATCCTGAAATATTCCAACGACGATCGATATATCGAGGTTACATTCATGATAACTCACATAATTAATCCCCTGTGATATTTTTCGAAATGCATGGAACGCAGACATCATTATGATAGTGGTTAATATATTCCACCTAATAGGTTCGAACATGTATCTGTTATGTTGAATACCGCATTGGGAATATTAGAGAATGTCCACCGAGCAGATTAATCAGAATTGAAGTGGGTTATCGATCGAAAAACACCCGCACGGAATTTAAGATTTAGAACTATTTTTCAGGTCAATCTCATGAAAACCCAGCCACTTTTACATGAAAGTAGAAATTTTCGAAATATTTGGATTTCAATATCCTTCAAACGTTAACTTTAAATTTCATGTTGTTCATAATTCTGGATGTTAATGTTGTATTGCATTCAACTGGCAAAGTTGATATTTTAAGCCCGTGACGTGATTTGTTGCTTGGTAACGTTTCAGTTGATTACAATCAGTTTTTTTTTATTTCTACTGATAACGTTGGTATTTCAAGCTCGCGACTCTGATGTCTTAATATAGAATCATGATTATCACCATGATTCAGAGGCACAATTCTCCTTAGATTTCGTCATCGAATATCCTGACTGTTTTCCATTTATCAGTCCAATATTTCATTATAAAATTCACATTTTTTTTTCATTCTCAGGCGATCGATTTCTGTTTATTCAACCATCATCATCTAAAAATATAACAAGACTAAATACGAGTATATATACAGGGTTAGTCACGAATATGGCTTTATAGAATATTTTTAGGAAAGACACAAGATTCCTTATTAAAATTCTAAAGGTAAGCTTCAAGTAAGAAGACGACTTCTCGTATGTTTTTTGAAGGTTCTAGGACTTTCGCTCTTGAGGAAGTGACAACAACTTTCGTTTCATTTTTTATAGCATAAATAGACTCTCCATTGAATTCTGAGTCTTTTTGATTCCAAAAGTTTGAATTTTCCCGAGAAAATTCCCTTTGAATGAGGTAATACGAAAAAAAATCTCCAAATTGAACTCTGTTGAAATACAGACAACTTCGAGGTTTTTTCATGAAATATTCTCATTTTTGGGAATCTCCGAGAAGAAAGGCTGATGCTCATTTTCCGATAGCGTCATCTTCAGAATATGGTACAGGAGGTCACAAATTCTGTGTCAAAGTTTGAAGTGACGAAACATAAAAAAATCGTTTTTTTATCAAATTGGAACCCTATTTATGGAAGCATTTCCGAAATCTTCGTCAAAAAATAATACGAGCATACGACCAAGACTTTTATCCCAAGATGAATATTTTTGGAGATATTCAGGAAAAACGATTTTGTCTTCAATTTTCAATCTCATTCCGAATTTTTTTTTACTGGAAAATAATTAGCGGTCTAGTGAAATTTTTGGAAATCTCTGTTATCGAGAAAATATTTTCTCATGATTCAGACGAGTTCAGTTTTTCTTTATTTTCAAAGCTTAGAATAATTGCCGCAAATTTTTAATTCTGGAGAATTTCTTTTATGTCATGGTAGGGAAATTCAAATGTTCAGTAATGAAATTGTTTCATGTCTTGTTAATAATGTTTTCAAAAGCATTTAAAATTATTACAATTTTTTTTTGCATTCCTGAGAATGTTTCACGTAGACTTCACTAATAGTCACATTGAGAACTTTAAACCAATTGTTCCTCTCGCATTACATTACTTAACTCGTCCCAACTATAGAAAATATTCTCTCGATAACAGAAATTGCCAAAAATTTCACTTGACCTCTAAAATTGACGACAAAATCGTTTTTCCTGAATATCTCGAAAAATATTCATTTTGGGATGAAAGTCTTGGACGTACCTATGCTCCTATTATTTTTTGACGAATATTTCGAAAATGCTTCGAAAAAATGAGGTTTCAATTAGAAAAAAACGATTTTCTAATGTTTCGTCACTTCTAACTTGGACAAAGAATTTGTGACTTCTTGTATCATTTTCTGAAAATCACGCTATCGGAAAAGAAGCATCGGCCTTTCTTCTCGGAGAATCTCAAAAATGAGAATATTTATTGAAAAATCCTCGAAGTTGTCTGTATTTCCACAGAGTTATTTTGTGATTTTATTTCGTATTTCCTCATTTAAAGAGAATTTTCTCGGGAAAATTCAAACTTTTGAAATCAAAAAGACTCAGAATTCAATGGAGAATCTATTTATGCAATCTTAAAATTGGTTTCCATTTGAAAAACGAATGTTAATGTCACTTCCGGAATAACTGGAAGTCCTAGAACCTTGAAAAAATATACGAGAAGTCGTCTTCTTACTTGAGAATTTTAATGCTGAATCTTGTTTTTTTCCTAAAAATATTCTATAGAGCCATATTCGTGAATAACCCTGTATAACTGACTAGATTATAACAATTATCTTTGAAGGATTTTGTTGTTGGAGGTCTTCTAAATAATGAATTTCATGTTAACGTTTTTGAAATGGATTCCTCATCAGAATATTCATTTATTATTGCTAATTATTGGGAAATTTGAACTTTTATCATCGCCTGCTCGAGCTTTTCGAACTGTATTCAGTATTCAGAGGTTCTCCAAATTCCCATCGATCAGGAGCTCCCTTACACTGGCAGTTAATTTCAGGGATTTTTTCCCGACTCTTCCTTTCTGCACCAAGCGTTTTATTATTCGAGCATTATATAAATATGCCCACTCCACGTACTGATATACAATTTTGGCGTCTGTCCCTTCCCCGGGCTTTTATGGGGTCACAACAATCTTGATATTGCGGTGATAATATGGTGTAACGGGTCGTTATTTCCTTAATATATTACACGGCATTTTGATTTTGTTCGTCGTTCCAACGTTGTTTTGTATTCGAATAGGGGGCCTGGTTAAACTTTGTAGAGCAGGGGTGAATTCGAGAGAATCATGTCAGGGACCGAATCTGGTTTCACAAATTTTTGAAAATCATTTGAAAAAACTTTGAAATGAAGATTCATAATGAAAAATTTTGTGATTTCATCTAATTTCATTGGTTAAGAATCCATACCACTGATTAAGGAAACCATACTATTTCATAGAGTATTATGGATCATTTTTTATCATAATAGAAATATCTATGAAAAAAATAATGAACTATAAAATAAAACAACAAAAACGATGAAATTAATGAGAAAAAAAAACAACATCAAACATTCAAAAAATCACGGATTTAATTGCAGTTCATTTCAATTCATAATTTTGCAGTTTCGAATTTCTTAATTTTGTGGATGTTCTTTATGATCATAGTAGCTGACCCGGCAGACTTCGTAGTGCCTCAACCTCAATAGATAAATAAAAAAGCAGCTTCAACATTATAATAAACTATTATGGCATAATACCTTGAAATGAAGATAAAATTGTCCTGTACAATTAGTCCAGTCAATGAGGGCGAAAATTAGGCTTTATCCCCGAATTCTATCAAGATGATTCGATTTTGATAAAATTTTGGTTATACGCTATACTTGTCCCCTACTCCTACCCTATGCCGATTTATGCTTATTATTTTTGGGGGTGAAAACAACCCCATTATCCAAAATTGAAAAAAACTTGTGCTAACGTAAATCATAGTAATTTTTGGACCTCAGTATAAACCGCCCCCTTTCAGCATAAAATGTGTAAAAATGGATCTTTATTAAGGAATTAATTAATGTCAATCAGTTTTATAACAGTATTTTAGATTTTTATATTTCAACCCCTGAAAGTATATCCTATTGGTTCAAAATAACAAAATGAAAATATCATTGAAACATTTGATTTATTAATCAGTTTTCTGCCGTGCATGATGCATTGTATCTTTTTTTTGCACAAAAAATCATTTTCAGAATATTTTGTGGGGCAAGTGTTTTTTGTATTTTTGAGGGCTCCAAATATCTATTGGTACTATTCCAACCGCAATCAACTAACAGAATTGAGAGCTTTATTACCAAGTCAAATTTGAAGTTGATGGTTGTCGGAAGTCACCAGACTCAAAATACACAGTTATTGTTTACATATATGAAAGTAGAATAGAGATTTGTTCAAAACATTTCATCATGAAATTTTCGTAGTGTTCGGAAGAAAAAAAAGGGTAATAACACATGGACTCAGATGCGTTAATATATTAGAAAATGTAGTTCACCGAATTAATATCAAATATAATACTTTCACGAAAACTCTCTTAACCGTAGCGACATTTTCAGAGTTTTAATGTATGTCATGTCATTTCCGTCGTAGAAGAATCCAAAAAAAAAACTTGCATAGCCTTACTTATTGAAACAAATAAAAATAACAAGAAAAAAAAAATCGAAAAATAAAAACGTTCTTAACCTTTACAGAGGCCACTATTGTTAGCTGTCGTAGCGTTGGCAACGTTGGTATTCACAACATGATTATTCGATTATTTAAATGCATTTTGAAGTATAATAGCATTCCAAATTTGCCGATCTTCTTCTGCAAAAAACTGCTTCGAGGTAATTCTTATTTAAAACACCATATTTTCGGACATATTTAGAGTAATGTACTGTAGAATATATCCGAATCAACAATTTCAACAAATACTTATGTGAATAATCGAATGTGTAGTGTACAATCAATCTCGATGAACAATGTCCGATAAATTGACTTTCCTCGATTCGAACAACACATTGAAATGAGTTAACTCTCCCACTGCTATGAAAATTAAAATCAATACGTTCATCTAGGCTAGATGGAAGGCCATGCTATTTCATCATTTGGATAATTCATGAATTTTCTTGTTATATGGTGTTTCGATTTGGATGAAGTCTGTTTGTATATGTCCGAGTACAATCTGCATCAATTATTGATTTTTTTGTTTTTGTTTTGTGTATGTCTCTCATGTATTTGTGTTGGAATTCCACTTATAAAAATGATTTTCTTCGAACTACAGATAAAAAAACCAATTATAAGAAATCAAAGTAGAGCCGAATTGAATATTTGAATGAAATTTCATAACGTTCATAAAAGATGATGGTGTATAAGGCCCTCAAAGCTGAATTCCTATCTAATACAATACAAAATATTCACAAAAAATTCAAAAATTAAGCAATACTATATGTAAAATATACCCCGACAACAAAATATTAATACATGAACAGAATTCGTTCAAATCGAATTACTCAGTTAACAGATAGATCAATAACTATAATCTTAATATCTAAAATTAAGTCGGTCATTTTGTTGGTTACACTTTTTATAACTCAAGATTGGATGAACTGTTTGTTATGGGAGATTTTTTTTTGGATTATTCTACGACGGGGTTTACATAAAATGCATTGAATAAATGCTTGTCTCAAATCATCAAACTCAAATTTGGCTAGGTAATAAAGCTCTTAATTCAGTAGATTGCGGTTGGAATAGTACCAATAGATATTTGCAGCCCATAAAAATGCAAAAAAACACCTGCACCACAAAAATTGTTGAAAATGATTTTTTATAACTGCAAAAAAGGATGCAATGCGTCATGCACCTGCAGAAAACTGAGCCTTTTTTGTAACGCTATATGTGAGGAATGTGTAGGTGTTTACTGCTACAACAGTTGTCCAGTCCAATCTTTGGCAAAGATGAAGAAATAAAATTGACAGTGGTGACAGCCACTGAGAGTCAGATCAATTTTCTGACACAAAAAGTATACATTTCACGTGAATGAAGTGATGAATAAATGGAATGTTTAAATGATATTTTCATTCTGTTATTTTGAACAAATAGGGGTTGCTTTTAGGGGTTCAAAAATAAAAATAACTAAAACTAACATTGATCCGAAATACTGTTATAAAATTGATTGAAATTAATTAATTATATTAATATAGACCCATTTTTACACCTTTTATGCTGAAAGGGGGTGGTTTATACGGTCTTGAAGTATATGAAGACCTCCATTAAATTTCATAAAACGCTACTAAGGCCCAAAAATCACTTTGATTTACGTAAGAAAAAATTTCTTTTAATTTTGGATAAGGGGGTTGTTTTCAATAAGAATAATAAGCATAAATCGGCATAGGGTAGGAGTAGGAGATAAGTATAGCTTATATCCAAATTCTTATCAAAATCGAAACATCTTGATAGAATTCGGAGGTAATGCCTAATTTTCGCCCTCATTGACTAGACTGGACAATTTTATGTCCACTTTCAAGGTATTATACCATAATAGTTCATTATAATATTAAAGTTGCCTTTTCATTTATCGATTGAGGCAGTACGAAGTCTGCCGGGTCAGGTAGTTTTCAATAACTCCATAGATTATATTATTCATATTTCTTAATTTATTTTTGTAATGTTCGTAGAATAATGAAACACACTTTATAATTTCATTTAATTCTTTGGCTATCGATTTCGGAGTGCAATTGTCTTTCATTACCGTTCGTTGAGGTTCTTTGTCTTAGCAATATATTTTACATCATAGACAACAATATATTTCTAAGAGAAGGAACCTCAACTAACGGTAATGAAAGACAATTGCACACTCTGACCTAAAAAAATCCAAAATTTGTTTTTTTTAATATTGATATTGTATACTTTCAGCTGGCCTTAGGATGGTCATCTGACCGAGATCGATAGCCAAAGAATTAAATGAAATTATAAAGTGTGTTTCATCATTCTACGAAAATTCAACAAAATATACTATGAAAGCATTAATTTCAAAAATTATTTTCGTAACTAGAAATAAAGCCCCGACAGAAATTTCATGACTTGCACCGATGACTATAACTTTGAAACGTATACATCCTATTCTACTTCTTTCGATGAAGTGTTGAATTCACAACATACCATATTATCCCGAAATAAAATGCAGAGCTGCCCCAATTTCCAACTTACCAGAAGGCAAGCCCTGCCAACAAAGGGTCTGGCAGAATAATATACGCTCGGAACCCTGGACAGTCCTCATACATCGCGAAATAGGAAACCTAAAAACTCACCTAAATTAAAATCGTTTCAACCAGTCCATTCATACGTTTCAAAAGAAACAGACGCCAGCATATCCGTATCGCGAAATGAACGAGTGCGATAGGCAAAACGGCGAAGATTCAATTCTAGCAGGAACTAGGTGGAGGTAGATTACGGGAATTTGCATCTGCAGTGGTACAAATTCTTCTGAGGTCTCATGTATATTTAATCCATTACAGTGGATAGTCGGACATTAAAGGAGAATTAACAATTTTAACGGTACGAACGGGACAAGGCAGCGGGAAATAATGTTGAGTCAGATTAGCATATTGTGAACTGAGGGGTTCATTTCGTGTTTTTCGCAGCACCGAGCCCTGTTCTAGATGTAAGGGATTCCCTTCAATCTATGCGGACGCAGATAACGACACCGAAGCATGGTTTTTCAGGCTATTGAATATACAATAAATTCCGGACAGGCAAAATTTTCGTCAAATTCAACACCCTGTATCTTTTTTCGTGGTTCTCCGATCTTGATGAAATTTTCACCAGGTATAGTATTGGGTCTTGTTATATTAACCTGAAATTTACTTTGCGAAAATACTTGTAGTTCATCCGTTATACAGGGTGAAATGAAACCTTGTTTTATACCCTTCATTTCTAAACACCCTGTGGTGAATTTGAGGAGCAAAATTTGATATCATTCAGTTTTAATTTGAAGTGTGACCCTTTCTAGACAAAATGTTTTTTGATTCACGTCAGTATCTCTTTATAAAAAAGATAGACATTTTCAAAGAAAGTGTTGCATTTTTCCAATTCTTATAACAATTTGAAACATTACAATACCTTATCGACTAGCAATCATGAACAAACATCTGAAAATTAATAGCGTGTATTTCCACCTCGCTTCGTCATCACTTCTACCACACGACGTGGCATACTTTCAATGCATTTACGGGGAGTGTAGTACAGTATATCTGTCGAATTTGTGACGAGAAATTACCTCCAAGCATTATAACATTTTGACAATTCCCGGAATATGTCGTAATTTTTGGTCCTGAGAAATATTCTGTTTTCTTGTGTTATAAGATGTTTGGTTTAACTATGGGAGATGATTTCCTTCATTAGGGTCCCGTAGCAGTCTTCAAACATCTGAAGTTCCGAAAAACCATCACTAGGATGGTCGTAACTGGTTCGAGAGAACCCTCACGATCAGAGAGCAAGGCTGAGAATTTAAATTTGAATATTGGAGGAATTCGAAGGACAAGAGTGGTTACGTTCTGAAATTAGCCACTGAACATGGTGTTGAGATCTTCTAAGAAACCCACATGGCAACAGAGGAACTTCTTCGTGAAGGAGGACAATTGAAAATTATGTACTCATTGATTTTTCACTTAGTCCAAGTTACGGTTTTTGCTTGTTGTGTTATAAGTTTTCTCATGTTTTGCAATGCAAAAAGGGGAAATTGACTGGGTTTTTCATTTCTTTGAAACATTGTGACATTTCTGTCATAACTAATTTATGAAGAAAGAATTTCTGCAATGGGTGGTTAATTCAAAACCATTCAATTGATTAAAAATAGCTAGTTTTTTTCTGCTTTTGTCTTTTTTTATTTCAGATCTGAAATTTCTGGTAGATTGGTGAAGAGTCTGTTTTTCTCTGGTACCCATAAAAGAACTACACGAAGATGTTTTTCTGGTCACGTAGAGGTCCTCCAAGATCCTCTGTTATGATACTTTCAGTTAATTTTTTTTTCTTACACGGGTGAGGTCAGGGTTTTTTTTTCTAAGCGGTATTTTTCCTTCCCTAAGGAAAGAGTATATTAACTATAGAGAACAGTAAGGGCATTTTACCGGTAGTCCTTAACATTCGAGATACTTATAGCGATTTTTGCGCGATACACAAAATTTTTACTCAATGCACAAAATAATTTACTGACAAATTCATTTATTCGTGGCTTTATCAATGCTGTATAGGAATATAATATAAGGCGTTGTCTTGGTGATGAAAACTTAGTAGATTGTCAAAGTGACACTAATCAATTGAACTTACTAGCGTTGGAAAATGACGATATAGAATCTTCGGAAGATTATGAAATTCAAACAGCCTGGGAAATCGGCTGTTCTTCAGTTATTCCTGAGAAATCTGAAATCCGCTACGAAATAACATACAATACTTCCAAAGAATGGATTCAGACTAAAGGCAGCCAATTCAATGAAAAAGTGTTTCTGGCCTATTTTGTTCGAAGAGTAGAAAAGCTGAGATCGCCTGGAAGTCTTTAGGCGAAATATTCAATGCTGAAAAGCACAATATTTTTAAACGACGGTATTGACATATCCAAGTTTGCAACGATTATAGCATTCCCCAAAAGAAAATCTATTGGTTACAAACCCAAGAAATCTGATGTTTTTACAAGGAAAGAAATGAATAAATTCTTAAAAGAAGCACCAGATGATATGTTTTCAATTATTAAGGTGTGATTTTATTAATATAATAGTGCTTTATAAACTAATTATGTCCTTTCAGGTGGGAATGATATTGGGTATATCAGGGGCGTGTAGAATAGAAGAGTTGTACAACATGAGCGTCAGGGACATAGAAGATCGGGAATAATTTTTAATCGTGAAAATTCCCAATACAAAAACCAACATTCAGGGAACATTCACAGTCATCGATCGAGATAATGATATCAATTACCTGAAAATATATAGAAAATATTTCCGTCTGCGTCCACAAAATGCGGAAAACGAGCATTTATTTTTGAGATATCAAAACGGAAAATGCAGTAATCAAGTAATAAGCAAAGGGACAATTGGAAGTTGGCAATCAAAAATTGCAATCTTTTTGAATTTAGAAAATCCAATCGCCTATATTGACCACTCTTTTAGACGCAGTTCGGCCACATTTTTCGCTAATAAGGGAGTATTAGGACTTAAACGACACGGTGGATGGCGGTCTTCGACTGTGGCTGAAAGTAACGTTGAGGATTCCCTGGAAAATAAACTAGACTTTGCTGAAAAAATTTTTGCATACTACGAAACGTAGCGAGTTTCAACATAAAATGTTGAATTCAGCAGAGGTTCCTGTGAATTCGCTACTACTCAATCCAGTAGTATTTCCATCAGAAAATGTAAAAATTGTACTTTCACGTTCAATATTAAATGAACTGAATTCAAATTGATTGTGTAATTTCATCAATTCAAAGAATATTCAGTTCGCTGTTTACCTTAGCAACCAGTAAAAATGATCTACCGATCTAGCAACAAACGCAGCAACTAACAAAATTCGTTCTATCATGCAAGAAAGATATTTGTATCGACAGTGTCCCGTTTGTCTTGCAGTTTCGATGTCAATCAGTATACATTTTTTCATTTTGTTTCTCTTTCTTATCATCATTTTCGTTATGAGTTTCTCTTTGTGAAGTTATTCGATTACTGATTCGATATAATAATTGAATATAACCATGAAAACCAGAATGAACAAATTTGCCACAGTCTCAGAGGAAATATTTCTCATTCTCGATCTCTCACACATTGTTCTCGTTATTCAATACCCCGAATCATCTCATCTCCGAAAACCCAGCAGAACTTCGAAGCTGCGATCTAGACAGAATATATCCCGTAGCTTTTTAGATTAGGATGCCATGTTAACGATGCGGAATATCAAAAACTTCTGTTTTCTCCAACTTCCTAGCAAGTTGTCTATTTCCTTCGGGCAACGTTATCGATTACTAAGCTCACATACCTGGACCATTAAGGATATCCCGACGATCCCCTGCGGTTTATGTTGTGCTTCCGACATATTATGATAGAGTTCCTTATTGAATCCGTAGAGCTGAATCTGCAACAAGAATAAGTTTTCAGTATTTGGCTGGTATAATAATATGCGCTGAATATTCATTGACGCGAAGTTGCCTAGACGATATGAATATGGAGGGGAAATTAGGGGTTGATGGTAGGAAACCCCGAAAATTTTCAGAAGACGATTTTTTGGTCATGAAAAATGAGTCAGTGTGTTTGTTTCTTTTTTATAGTCTAAGATCCTTCATACGGCTGATAATATAGAATCTTTTTTATAATAAACTAGCTGACCCGGCAGACTTCGTACTGCCCCAATCGATAAATAAAACAGCACCTTTAATATTATAATGAACTATTATAGTATAATACCTTGAAAGTGAAGTTTAAATTGTCCTGTACATTAAGTCCAGTCAATAAAAGCGAAAATAAGGCACTACTTCCAAATTCTATCTTGTCTCCTACCCCTACCCTATGCCGATTTATGCTTATTATCTTTAAGGGGTGAAAACAACTCCTTTATCCATAATTAAAAAAAACTTGTTCTAACGTAAGTCAAAGTAATTTTTGGGCCTCAGTAGCGTTTTATGAAGTTTAATGAAGGTCTTCATATACTTCAAGACCGTATTAACCACCCAGTTTCAGCATAAAAAGTATAAAAATGGGTCTCTATTAATATAATTAATTAATTTCAATCAATTTCATAACAATTTCTTGGATCAATGTTAGTTTCAGATATTTTCATTTTTCAACGACTAAAAGCAACCTCTATCTGTTCAAAATAACAAAATGAAAATATCATTCAAACATTTCATTTATTCATCACTTTATTCACGTGAAATTAATACTTTTTGTGTCATGAAATTAATCTGATTCTGAGTGGCTGTCGCCACTGTCAATTATTTCTTCATCTTTGCCATATCAAAAATCCTGGACAGAATGTTTTCAATTATTCTTTGAAAAATGATTTTTCATTACATTTTGCAATTGATGATAAGGAAATTTCATACTGAACTTATAGTAAAAGACATGTAGACTATGCAGAAATAGGGTTGCCTTTTATTCAACTGGAGGAAGCAGATACTGGGTTGCCAGGTTTGAACAGGTATGTCCAAATCAGTTACAATCACTTGTGTGTAATAAATAACAATTTATATAAGCTCTACATGTAGCAGGTGTTGTCTTTCGTCGCCCACGAAGCTTTAGTTATTCCAAAAAGGAACCTGTCTTCCTGAACCTATTCCAAAGTCGAAATATCACATTTTGGCTGACTTGGAGCCTTTCCGCTACAACAACCTGAGTTAGGCCACCCTGTAGCATTCCGATAGCCCTATTAGCCTCAGCGTTTGCTAATTTACGTCTTGGTATTTTCATAAAACTCGTTTCTTATCGAAGACGTTGGTATACTGACTCCATTTCGAAATAAGAACATTCATGAGGCATATGCAAAGAACCAAACTTCAGAAAAAAGGCGACCAGATTGACGAAATGTCTCATATTGATTTTTATTGGATCGATCCAAGTTGTTATTGAGTTTTAAATGATTTCATAGCGATTTTCTCGAAGATTACATACTTTTCAAAACGATTGAAAACGATATCCCTAACTCTTGTGGATCAGCATTATTGTTAAATTATTAGAATTTGGGTGTAAGATTCAAGAATAATATTGCTTTATCTGATACAATATATTTCTCTACTCATACAACTATCTTATTACATATCTTTTACAGTTTTGCAATCATTAAATTCAGTTTACAATTTAACAATTTTCGGAAAGTACTAGGTACGTTGAAGCTCTACCGTGATTCCACCTTGTCAATGAAATTCTTGGGGATGAAAATACTTTGGAATAACCTCGAATAAGAATCGGCATCGAAAAAAAAAACGTTTTCCGACGAATCCGCCTCGTTTATCGCCGGATCGAAATTCAAAACAACCGACCTTGGATCCGGCCAATCGATCAGGTGAAAACGTCCCGGATAAACATCCGGAAAGAAAAGTTTTACGGGCCGAAATAACGATGATTACCAGGCACAACGTGGGTCCCAATCGTGGCGCCATTGTTGCCGCTCCTGTCGCATCGACTAATGGGAAATTCTGGTCTCGGATCTGCTCCTTTTGTGATCCCTCTGAAAGGAGCATCCGATTCGGCCTATGTTTACCCGGGGAATGTTTTAAGGGAGGAAGTTTACTGAGATAGAATCGGGGATGGTTGCATATGTATCGATTTTTTCGGCATGGTTAGATCTTGAGTGGTCGATAGGTTGTGGTTTGTGTTGAAGATAGATTTGCAAGCAATGAACAGCTGGTTGTGAATCATACAGAGTGTCCAACCGAGAGTGCTCTTGGATAAATATAATAACTGACAACTCCCAGAAGGAATTGTTTAAATTTTAAATTTTTCCTTGGTGAAACATAGATAGTATAGCAAAGAGTAAACGGTTAAAATTCGGAGAAAAAAACGAAAAGTTTACAATTTGTTTTATAAAATTTGTTGATGATTTGTTCGTACACCGCTTTGTCCAAGCTAAGGTAGAAAAAAAAAACGGGGTACCATAACATTTTATCATCACTTGTATCATACGATACTATAGAGCCAAAGGAAAAAACCTCAGCCGAAAACACCTGTCTCCCCGTGGAAAAATAAAATAAAATTGTTCCATCCGAATATTTTATATTGAAGGAATCACGATTATGGAAACGGCTCTTCGAAGGAAGGATTTCCAAACACAAACTCCTACCTGAGAATAAAAGAAGGCAGAACAGCAAGAGAATACGATTTCTACTTCATCAAATTGATCTAAAATTTTCAACCCATTGCAAAAATAAATTTGATACATTGTGTATGGCTCAAATGCCATTTTGAAATTTATAAATCGAACAATTATCAATTAGGTGTTCAACTGTTTCCTCTGATTCACCATATTCATAATAAGGAATGTGAGCTGAATTCCACTTGAAAAGCATGCTATTGGTACGACCAAGATCTGTTCTTATTCGATTAAGAAGCGACCATATTCTCCTGGGAAGGTTAAAACCAGGAACTTTATTCGATGGATCAGATATTAGAGCTTTATTAGATAAAGAACATACATCCCATTCGGATTTCCAGATTTCGTTGTAGCTGAAGTTCGAATTCAGAAAGTTATTCGACCAAATAGGTTTACGAGATTTCAGTCTTGGAATTCTATTTTCTGGAACGTAGGAAAGTATCGGAAAAGAATCCGGAAATGAATTGAATTTATTCCAAGAATTCCAAGTTGCAGACTGTCTTCGAATATGAGGAGGAACTATATTTGATAGCACTGTTAGCCATTGGAAAGGTATAGATCGGATGGTTCCAGTAATTATTCCCATTGATAAATTGAGCTGTGCGTCGATTTTCTGAACAGGAACACTATTGAGCGAAACAGAACAACAATATTCAGCGGTGGAAAAAACCAGGGCAAGGGCTGCTGTGCGAAGAGTAGTCGGGTCAGCACCCCATGACGTACCAGCAAGTTTCTGTAGAATGTTATTTCTCGTTTTCAGCTTCATCCGTAAGTCATCCAAATGTGCTTTGTGATTCAGAGAGGAATCTAATTTAACACCTTGGCATTGATGCGAAATATCGGGAGATCTGGGCGGCCATGGCAAAAAGATTCATATGGGTCGCGTCAAAAAAGTTTAAACAAACCCTGGCAACAAGAGGTCGAGAATTACCTTGCTGAAATATGGGACTTTTTTTTAAGGTAACGCAGATATGTCATTTTCTAAACTATGATTGCACGGTGCGGTCTAGCGTTATCGTCTAGAAATTGAAAAGTTTCACCAATAGCGCGCGAGGAGCTTGGTATTCCACATAACCTCATTTCACTCACTTTATGTTTTGTTTCCGAAAATCCATGTTGTACTCAAGAAACGAGTGCCTCGATATCGAATAAAAAGATGCTTAATATCGCTCCATACAGCATAATTTATTTCTTGGATGACCTTCGGTATTGAGTTCTACTTTACTTTATTTTCAATTTTCAAAAATCCTTCGGGCTCGTCTAGTGTAATCAAATGTTCACAATCGGGGTTGTTCTGATCTTGCAAATTACTGTTTAGGACTGTATCCAGATAATTGAGAGGGAAAAGTAAAAACATTTATTGACATCATTCACAATCATAATATGAATAAGTCACCCGCATGAAGTTAATACAGTAAAAATACAAATATTAAAGTCATCTATAAATTAAGAGTGAATTATTCAACTAAAAACATAGGTAATCTAGAAAAGTTCAAAATGAGATCAGATGAAGTCAGACTTGGACTTTGAGACAGTTCCATTAATTCAAAATTAAACTCAACGTTCACAGTGATAGAGTAATCCAAATTGATTGCGAGAGCCTCGGTATTCCATCAGAAAAACAGAAGGTTGAATAATGAATCATTAGAGTAGACTGAGTTGTAATAAAAGTGAGATCAGGCCTCAGAGGAGATACATGCATAGACTTAGTAGTCTAAGTCTATTATTCATTGAGATTATTACAATATGAGAATATCATGATCAAAATCAATATCTATAATCTATAACGTTGGTCTATAAGAGAGTGCAAAATTAATCAATCGTAATGGTATTCACGATCAGTGTTCAGCAGAAAAATAGAGGTTACAATTGAAAAATTATGAGAATACAATGAATTGGAACCACTGATCCGATTGGTTTTGAGGTGAAGGCTTGGGATCTTACCTTGCTTAGTCGTTCAGATGAATGAACTTGAGCATTTCATGTTTATAATGAGGAGATCAAACCAGTTGAATGGATTTATCAATATTAGAGGAGACCGCTCAAGGTGAAGCAGGGACTGAGGCTGTCAATCAGGTTCAATGTCTAAACTACTTGATCGTTTTAATATGTCCAAGAATTTCACTTGGTTTTATTGAGAGAGAAGACTGATTCCATGATTCCCCTTTGCGTTTGAGGATTTTTCATTCATCTCTTGTTTGAGAATTACTCACTCCAAGAAATGAACGAGATGAACAGTGACTTTTTGAAAATTCCAATTACAAGATTTGCACAAAAGGAGGTCTATTCACAGGCAGAGCTGGATTACAAAAAAGGACGATTAATTGATTCAATTGATGAGCATGAGTTAATCTGTCAGCTGATTAATACATACAGGTAGGTTATTTTGACGCGAGCAGTCAATCAGCTGACCATAGAGCTGTACTTGCTGGAGTGGACGTAGCGCTGTGAGACGTAACCATAGGGGTAGATGCAGATGAGGTCAGAGGGTTGCAACGCTCAATTTTCAACACACTATGGGTTTATTCCTCAGATGGCCACCGATGTTAGAATGAAATTCCTCTTGAACTTAATTTCACTCACTTGATTTTTAATTTCCGAAAATCCATGTTGTACTTAAGAGACGAGTGCCTTAATATCAAATAAAAAGATGCCCAATATCGCACTATACACCAACATTTATTTCTTAGATGACCTTCGGTGTTCAACTCTATTTTGTTCTTCATTTTCAATCTTCCAAAATCCATATTTTTTAAAGTCACAAATGTCTTAATATTGAATGAATAGATGCCCAATATTTCTGAGATGACCATCGATGTTAACATGAAATCCTCTTCAAACTTCAATCACCTACTTCATTTTTAAGTTCCAAAACTTCAAATTGAACTTAACCCAAATAGACCTGAAATTTTTTTTCTTTCATTTCAATGAGAATTGTGTCAGATTATGGTTTAAATGGGGCCTTTTCATATTTTTCATCTTGATGTGTACTTATTTTTCACGAAAAGTTAAAATTTGTGGTGTTTTTTTTAAGGAACGGTAGGTTTTTGAGCGACTAAAATTCATTCTATGAAAAATGAATATTGAATTATAATATGTCGTAATTATAGAAGCAATTTTTCGGATGTTATGCTACTTTATATTTAATACTTATAAAATATTAGTTTTCATGCCACACTTGACATTTTTTTTATTTTATTCTGGTAAACAATCAGGTGGTCTACTCTGACCTATCTTGACGATTGGTGTAAACTCTTTGATTGCTTAGATGGTCCTGTTTTTGTTGGTTTTCTATCAGTTTCCAGCAATCTTGTTGCGATGATAGCTTGTCTAGTTTGTTACCATTTCTGCGTTTTGAACAACCATGTCAAAGCAGTGTGCAAGAAGGGCGAAGTAAAATTTTTGTCCTTGTCGAAATACGATTCTGATTCATGTTTTTACGGGATCACTCAACGCCCCCCATATATTCTAATGTTGCAGGAGTTTTGGTTGGTCAATGATATTTTTTTCTCAAGGTGAATATATTATTACTTTGTTTGGTGCATGAAAATACGAATAAGAAATTGGTAGGCGCATAAGCAACATTATTGTTATTTCACTTACAGAAAACTATTGAATTATGTGCAGAAGAAAATTTTGCTATCAGGTGGTTCTGAAATCATATCCAGATTATCTGCTAAATGTAGTATCTCATGCAGAGTCAGATTATTTTTCCAATAGTTATAACAATATATTCAGGTAATATAGTGGGCGATAATCCTACCGTTCCGTTAAAAGAACGCCTTCATTTACGTAGCAAAAATCAGGATTTGAAATCATGGAGAGGATGAATTCGCCTCTAATATTATTCATCCAAGCAAAGATATAATTATTTTATCCACAAACGCGATGAAATCAATACATATAAAAAAATACACCACCGGACAAAATGAGGTATTGCAACAATTGATATATTTACGAAGTTAACATGGCTTTGAAGTGAATTTGAATACTGAAGCACATTGTAGGTTATATTCAGTGTTGACGAAAGCATTAATTTATGTGTTTATTTTGACGCCTTCTTTGTTTCTTTATTTTGAGCATGAATAGAAAACTTTTAGATAGGTGTTCTTTATACGGAACGGTAGGTCTATTTGGGTTAAGAGCTCTAATAAAGCAGATATATTCCCAATTCCTCAACGTTAGTTCTTTTCGAAGATTACCTTGGATATTTAAATGACATCTTCGGCCCATTTTATTATACTTTCTACATTCTTGGCTTATCTCCTCTATTTTTTCTTTATTTTTGTCGTGTATTCAAAATTCCACTTGATTTCTGATACGAAGAAAGATTGTTCATCAAATAGTCACATTTATATGCTCTATTCCAAGCAAATTATTCCCGAACTTTTGTAGTCCCTAATGACATGGTTCCAGCCCACTCTGGGCCAATATTTTCCACCAAACGGCAATGATGAAGTATCCATAACATAAAAAAGCACTCATTCGAACTGCATATCGATATTGAACTACTCTCCTCGCGGAATGAGAAACGATAACCGAAATATAAATTACTTCGATCAAGTATCCGAGAGCTTCTCCCATATTTTTCCCGGTCGAAAGGTGTTTTATCACTGTCTGAAGCCGGCCTAAGCGTACTGGGAATACCGAATCCATATTAGGCAATATCGAGGATGCCTCCGCGTAATTCTACACGTGGAATATCGTCAGTCGACTGCGTTTATTGAAATTTTATTATTCGACACTCGCCATCTCGTTCCTTGTACCGATATCGACTTTTTTGGTACACTGAATTCTTTTTTTTTTCCAATTTCGATTAGAACCCAGGGATTGCCCTACTTCTGTAGCATCATTATAGTAAAAACTTCCGAAAATCCCAATTTTTCTGACACCGTATTATGGAAAGATGTCTACAAAATATCTCTTGTATCCGCGGTAGATAAGAAGTTAAGGAAATATTGTTTAGGTTATTTTATTATATGAATTTGTATCTCCAGAAAATGGCGATGTTTTCAAAACTGTTCAAAATATCTGTGAAAGTACTTGAAACTAGAGAGTCTTCATTCTGCGTAATAAAAATTATGTAGAAAAAACAATTCTTCTTATTGAGATTTATTGATGTTTTCGATTAACTATTCAGAATAATTTCAATTGGGAGTGATGGTACAATAATCTAGGAATGATATGAGCTAAAATCCATCATCCTTAATCACATACTGGCCTTTCAATTGAAAAAAAATTGTTCGAAAATGGGAATTATTAGGTATATTCATGAAATTCTCTTTATTTTGGAAACGCTACATCTTCGTGGAACAAATGTTGGTGTTATTCCAAAGTATTTGGTCTACTTTATCATGGTGTGTTGCAGGGACGGGCATAAGGGGGGATGTTCACCCCCAATGTTGAACAAAGTTGGCAAATTTTCAAAGCAGTCATAAGATTTTCAAAGGAGTCGGAAAAATTTCAAAGCAGTTGGAAAAAATTCCAAAGCGGTTGGAAAAAGTTCAAAGCAGTTGGAGAAATTTTAAAGCAGTTGAAATAAATGATTCCGAGAGAGTTATGAAATCCGAAGGAATCTGAATTAGAAAAAACAAGTTTGCAATCGGTACCTAACAATATATGTATAGCCGGCAATAAATGGTATTCAACCCAATATTTTTATCATCAAGTGTTTGAAGCAGATACTCAGTAGTTGTGAATTTTTCAGTTACGTCGAATGGACTGTGTCGAAAAAAAACCATATATTATCAGTAATTTAAGCTGTTTCTATCAGACAAGAAGAATTATCATTAAGTATGCTCTTCGTACATTGTGTTATAGTATTGCGAATGAACAATATGTGTAAATGAATTTAAAAATGAACCGGAAAAGATTCAAAGTGAAGTTTGAGTTATATGGTCAGCGGTGCCTCATAAAAAATTACTCAAAAAAAATTCATGTGCAGAAAATGCACAAAGGACAACAAGTGTGAGAGAAAATTAAGGGTTGTGACCATAGAATGTAGAATATCTGAAGGGCAACTATAAAAACTGAAATGAGTTACGAAACACAAATCCAACACGACAAAAATTGTTCAACCGAAAGTGGTAAGTAATTAACTCTGATTTTTCATTTGACCAACATTCACTCATGTATAGTTCTTCATTCCATGAAATCTGCTTTTTTGTGAAAAGTATCTTGTTCTATGTCACTCGAAAATTTGAGATACACAAGAGAATGAAACTGAATTAAATTAAAGAATGAAACAAAGAGTGTGTCTCAAAGGACTTCTTACAAAATAAATTATTCCATAAAATAAAAAAGTTCACATAATTGAATATTGAGTAATTGGAAAATGAACGCTAATTTCTCACCACTTTGATGAGGTTCGTCGTATGGAAACTGCTCATTCCCAATATTTACTCTTTTCACAGATTATAAAGAATAGATTTCTCAGAAAAAATATTTCCTCTGATGAAAATGAGCGTTGCCTTCGCTCCCAGATCCCATGAAGTAAAGAAAAGTTACGAAACTGAAGTAAGAAACAAGTAATGTTTCTCAAAGTTTGAAGTAACATCATGATACTCTTCTCGAAAAAAAACATAGTCCATAAAATCTACTTAATTGAGTGTTCGATGGATGGAAAAAAAGTTAATTACTCCTTCTTCTGTTGAAATTCATCACTCCGAATTTATTTACCGAAACAAATATCATACAATATAAACGGTTTTTTGTTAATTCAATGTACAGTTAGAAAATTTGAATATGAATCAACTCAAGAGCGATGAAAAATCTTCTTACATCAAAATGTTTTTATTTGGTGAAAGAGTATTTTCCTGATTCTTTAGTAGAAGTTAGTGACAATCTTAATATATGAAACAAAGTCAGCCATTTTGTTGGTTACACCATTTATAACTCAAGATTGGATGAACTGTTTGTTTTGAAAAATTTTTTTTTGGATTCTTCTACGACGGGATTAACTTAAAATAGGATTAAAACTCTGAAAAATTTTATGAAATGGAAAGAAAAATAGAAAATAATTTTTTTTCTTGCGAATAACGCCAGTAGGTGTCGCTACGCTTAATAGCGTTTTCGTGAAATTATTATAGTTGATATTAATTAGGTGAACTACATTTTCTAATAATATTAACGCATCTGAGTCCATGTGTTATTACACCTATTTTTTTTCCGAACACTACGGAAAATTTTATGACGAAATGTCCTTCTATTCTACTATTATAATAATATATGTAAACAATTGCTTTGTATTTTGAGTCGCCTAAACGGATGTTTCAGAGGCGCATTGATTTCTTTCGTCTGGTGACTTCCGACAACCATTATCGGTAATTCCAAAATCAACGGCTGCCGATGAAATAAATGCTTGCCTAAAATCATCAACTTCAAATTTGGCTAGGCATTAAGGCTCTCAATTCAGTTGATTGCGGTTGGAATAGAACCAATAGATATTTGCAGCCCAAAAAATGCAAAAAACACCTGCACCACAAAAACTGTTGAAAATCATTTTTTGTAACTGCAAAAAAAGAATGCAATGTGTTATGCACCTGCAAAAAACTGAGTCTTTTTTGTAATGCTACATGTGGGGAATTTGCAGGTGTTAACTGCCAGAACAGTTGTCCAATCTTTGGCAAAGATGAAGAAATAATTGACAGAATCAGATTAATTTTTTGACACAAAAAGTATTAATTTCACGTGAATAAAATGAAGAATAAATGAAATGTTTAAATTATTTTCATTTTGCTATTTTGAACAGGGTTGCTTTTAGGGATTGATAAATAAAAATAATTAAAACGAACATTGATCCAGAATTGTTATAAAATTGATTGAAATTAATTAATTATATCAACTGCAAAAAAGGATGCAATGCGTCATGCACCTGCAGAAAACTGAGCCTTTTTTGTAAAGCTATATGTGAGGAATGTGTAGGTGTTAACTGCTACAACAGTTGTCCAATCTTTGGCAAAGATGAAGAAATAATTGACAGTGGTGACAGCCACTGAGAGTCAGATCAATTTTCTGACACAAAAAGTATTCATTCCACGTGAATGAAGTGATGAATAAATGGAATGTTTAAATGATATTTTCATTCTGTTATTTTGAACAAATAGGGGTTGCTTTTAGAGGTTTAAAAATAAAAATAACTAAAACTAACATTGATCCGAAATACTGTTATAAAATTGATTGAAATTAATTAATTATATTAATATAGACCCATTTTTACACATTTTATGCTGAAAGGGGGTGTTTTATACGGTCTTGAAGTATATGAAGACCTTCATTAAACTTCATAAAACGCTACTGAGGCCCAAACATTACTTTCATTTACGTTAGAACAAGTTTCTCTCAATTTTGGATAAAGGGGTTGTTTTCGCCCTTTAAAAATTAATAAAATTCAAGTTGGTGTTTTTTTCATCGATTGAGTCATTACGAAGTCTGTCAGCTAGTATGTACATAAACATTAGTGGGAATTATCCTGAAATTGTAATTCTAATGTTATTTCTCCATTCTTTTCTTCGACCTATCCTATACATCTCACAGTACCAACAAAGTATGTCACATTTTGTCACGTCTTTCACCCTTCTCCCATTCAAATTCCAAACGGTCAGTATCAAAACCCCCAGCCGACTTGATCAGGGAGATGAAACCCCCTCCAACCTAACCCCCCTCAGCTCTTTCTCATAACCTCAATTCACTCACCTCTGCCGGGAACGTATACCCGTATATTTGATGTTCCGATCCCTGTCGATTTTCGGTCCCGTAGTGTATGTAGATCTCCTCGAATTGATACCTGTAGGCCAATGGACCTCCGGAGATGTTCACGAGATGTTTGGTGTCCTTATCCACCCTGAAGACTAACGACTGGCCCGTGTTGTAGAGCACGCCGTTCACCTGAAACAACCGTTACGATATTACCGGTTATGAATTTTGATAGCAAGGAGGGGAATTGGGCATGTTGATGCGTGTTTTGGAGACAGATGTCTCGATAAAATGTGAGTTGGGAGTCTTAGGTTAGCACTCTGCGAAGATTATTTTTTATATGCGATTCATGTTTATTTAATGAATGTAACTCAACCAGAATATGGTTATAATATTTATACATGGTATCCCGAGGAGACCATGTCAGACGAAAACGAAATGTAGATTAGAATGTGCTCTACGTGATGTGAAGAAAATCATTTTTGTACAACCACCTTTAAAAGTGACACTTCCAATGACAGCAAACAATGTTGAAATTGATTGTTTACGTGGAAGCCTCTTAAAAATATTTTTAACATTAGTGTTGAGAATATTTTTAGCTCTCCATTCTTTCCTGATGAAATCAGATGAGAAATTTTCAGCAATTCCTGTTGAGGTTGGGAGAATTTTGCAATGGAATGATCAACATAGCCCTCGGCTACCGTCGTAGACTTCCATCCACCATGTTTTTTTATATCCGTGATATTTGCTCCTGATTCTGCAAGCAATGAAGCGGAAGATCTTCGAAAACAGTGTCCTGTATATTGCTTTGGTTCTGGCAGTTTGAGGAATTCGGCATCAATAGATGGAATTTTCCCAAATATATTAATACCGACTGGATTGGTAGTGCAATTATTATTCATGTATTTCAGAAAAAAACGACGACGTTTGAAGACAGAAGGGCGCAGTACAAAGTACTTATGAAAATAGTCTACAAACTTCCCAATAATACTGAAAGAACGACTGACTTTCGTTTTGGTATTTGAAAGTTGTATAACCAGAAATTTATTTGTTACTTCGTCTTCCACTGATAAATTACACTATTCTTCACGCCGACAGGCTCCAAATAATCCGAAAATAGTTTCAACCTCAACCATCAAGTATTTCTCATCTGGTGCGTCCTTTATGAACTTTTCAACTTGTTCACAAGTGAGAATTTTCGATTTTTTGGGACGATATTCTTCACTTTTCCGTTTTAAATATGCAATTACATTAAAATATTCACTAACATCCACATCATTTTTAACAAAGGCGCTTGACTTTATCACTGAAAATTTGCTCCACAAAGTTGATGACCTCCATATTTTTCTTCTAAGTATGCCAGGAAAACAGTTTCACTGAAGTTCCCTTCTGAATATTTCAATTTACACCAGGCCAGAAAAGTGTTACAAGCAATATCGTACTACTGAGAACATTTTTTAGGTAGGAGTTCCAGATTTGCTCTTCTTGTAGACTCTTCAATATCCAGAGGAACAACCAAATCGTCACTTTTATTAATAATTGAACTCTCGACAAACATACTAAGCAGTTAAAAACCTAAAACGAAAATTGGATAGAAACGAAATTCAAATGATAGCGTCTTTTCTCATTTGTTAGTAATCATAACGTTGGCAGCGTTTGCCATTCACAACAACCTTTTGATTATTTGAATATTGAAATGCATTTTGAAGTTTATTGTCATTGCAAATTAGCCCATTTCATTATCAAAATAGGGCAGTTGTACAAAAAATATTGTATGGTATTTGTGTTAAAAGTGATTTTATTTTTCATCCAAAAAATAAAACGTCACTTTCAACATTCATATCATAAATAACTATTATTTACTGCAACTTGAAATCATATTAATATGAATTTTCATCACAAAATCTCATTCAAACAAAATTTTTTTGCAATGTTAGTCAATATCCCTCATGTGGACCAGTTTATTATCACGCAAAAACAGTGATTCGAAAAGTATTAAATTGTACCTATGGCGTGGGAGAAAGTATTTGAAGTTGAAAAAATTCATTTCTTATTGTGCTTCCGATTATCAGGAGAAGGTTCCCGTAGATAAAAAAAAAGAAAATTGCTTGGAACATGAGCAAATTCGAGAAAATTCGAGAAAATGGACGACCCGGCGCATTCACCAATTCGCAACTAGAGCATTTTCAACATCAACTCGTATGAATGGAAATGAAAGACCTTTAACACAGGGTTCATGAAAATTCCAGAGAACAATTGGTTCAATTTCTTCTGGAATATTTGTGGTAGTTTGAAAATGTTTCTCAAGTATGTATTCCTTTGATTGTGAGAGCTAAAATAATACAATACATATATTCTTATGAAGATAGACTTGAAATTTTCAACTTGGACTTGTTTAGTGATCGTAGGATGCGTGGTGATTATAGTGACCTACCGGATTCTACATGGTTTTATTGGTGGCAATCTAGATAATATCTTTACACTAAATAAAAATCACCTTCGTGGCCTTCAATTCAAACTCTACCATGTGTTCCGAACTCGTGCGAGACAGTTTTTTCTGCCGAATCGCGTGTATGCGAAGTGGAACTCACTACCAGTCAGTGTTGTGTGCGCTGAAAGTGTAAACTCTTTCAAAAACCAATTAGACAAATTGTAGTTTCATGTATTTATTATGCTGAATTTTTGTTTCTTTTTTTTCTGTTATCTGTTATATTATCCTCTGAAGTGTTATTTCTTTTTTCTTTGTATGAGATTTATAGGCTACGGCCTCTTCTTTCTTTTATTTGTAATAATAATAATAATAATAATAATAAAACACCAAAGAACCTAGCTGAGGTAAGTGAAACATAGGAAAACCATATATTTGCGTATGATAAAATGGGCAAAGGAAACAAGAAACACTAGCCTCGCCCGTGTTAGAAAAAAAAATTACTAAAAAATAATATATCAGAGGATCTTGAAGGACATCCACATGATCGAAATAACATCTTCATGTAGTTCTTCTATGGGCAGCAGAGAAAAACTCTCCATCAATCTACACGAAATTTCCAATCTGAAAAAAAAGACAAAAGCAGAAAAAAACAGTTATTCATAATGAATTGAGTTGTTTTCAAATTAACCACCCATTACAAAAATTCATTCGTTATTTATTAGTTTTGACAGAAATGACACAAAATTTGGAGTAAATGAAAATACCCAATCACCCAAATCAGTTTAAAAAACTGATAATTTCTCAACACAACAAGCTGAACCGTAGATTGGACCAAGTGAAAAATCAATGAGTCAATTGTTCTCTTTAATGACTTTCAGAATTTTGTGCCTGTGAATAGACCTCCTCTTGTGCTAATCTTGTAAATTAGAATTTTCAAAAAGTCACCTCGCATAATCACTGTTCATCTCGTTCATTTTCTTGGAGTAAGTAATCATAAGGTGGGTGAATTCTCAGAATCATTGTTGCATTTTCCTTGTTATTTTCCTGCTTTTCATAAAGTCTGGAAATATGTCAACGTTTCGAATCATGAAAATTTATGAAAATAATGGTAATCTTCTTTCGCTTTATTCAAATGAAATCTCTATTGCGTTGAACTAAAGTATTTGAATCCTCTAACCTATACATTTTTTATATTTTTCCAGATCCCATAGATTTTTCAGATATCTCTAGACTCCTCACATGGAAATGATTACTTGCTCCAAGAATGAACATTCGCATGTTTCTCTGTGGTAATGATTGCTGATTCATTTTATTTTCATGTACATCTCATTCTCTTCATCAATGAATAATCCTCAAACGCAAAGGTGAATCATGAAATCAGTCTTCTCTCTCAATAAAACCAAGTGAACTTCTCTGAAGTATTTGAACGATCAAGTAGTTTAAACATTGAACCTGATTGACAGTCTCAGTCCCTGCTTCACCACTATTAGAGGAGACCGTCCAAAATTGGTAAAATCATTCAACTGAAATGATCTCCTCGTATGAATTAAGAAATTCTCAATTTCATTCATCTGGACCACTTAGCAAGTAAGATCTCAACTGTCGTCTCAATTGATTAATTAGCATTCTCTTATAGACCCAGGTTAAAGATTATACATATTGATTTCTCGATCATCATATTTTCACATTGTAATAATCTCAATGAAAAACAGACTTAGACTACTAAGATTTTCAATACACGTATCTCCTCTAAGGCCAGATCTCACTTTTATTACAACTCAGCCTACTCTAATGATTCATTAATCAACCTTCTGTTTTTCTGATGAAATAAAGAGGCTCTCGCAATCAATTTCAATTGAATCATCTCTGTAAAATGTTCAATTTTGAATTAATGGAACTATCTCAAAGTCTAAGTCTGACTTCATCTGACCTCTCATTTTGAACTTCTCTAGATCACCTCTGTTTTTAGTTGAATAATGTCACTCTGAGTTTATAGATGACTTTAATATTTGTATTCAACTGTATTTACTTCATGGCGGGTGACTTATTCATTTTATGATTGTGAATGATGCCAATAATTGTTTTTAAATTACCATCTCCAGCTCAATTATCTGGATACAGTCCCAAACAGTAATTTGACAAAATCTGATTTTGAACAGAAGAAATGTTCACTCTGTAGATAAAGTAAACTCACCCTGTTGCTAAGGGATGATAAATGGCATTTTCAAATGTCAAAACGAAATCAAATGAGTTAATGTTGCCTTAGAATCAGTCCTCAACTTCCATTCGCATTCCAAAAAAAATTCTATACAGAATGAAACGTGTTATTGTTCAACCACGAAATAAAGCAGAAACGTTCACGAAGGGCTTCTTCCTTTTCTGAAATGCCAGGAAGAATGCCTCCCCCACAAATATCAAGAGTCCTCCTCGGTCCCTCAATTGAATAAAAAAAATTTGACAGAAACCGAGCTGTAGGACGACTTCAGCTTATCCAATATAAACGGTTCGTTATATATATCCCTGTTTCGTCGATTGGGGTCGGGGGTTTTTCCCCCATTGTCTCGAGTCCGCCCGATATTTATTTGATAAACATCGGCGATTTCACTTCAACATTCGCATCCGAGTCTTATTGATGCGATTTCATACTTTGGAAGTATTCCGAGGTCTCTGGGGATGTTCGGGGATAAGTCGTGAAATATGTATGTATCTAGCATGCCGCGGCAACGATATTCCTGGGCTATTTTGGACTGTCACGAGAATCCGGGAGATCAGCGACTTTATTTTTTTCTAGAGAAAGATGAATCGATGAATCTTCATTGATGGTTTTCATTTTTCTTGATATGCTGTGTTGAAAAAAATTATGGAGTGAAATTCTACGTTTCCTTAAGTTTGGAAATTAAGATAAACACTGGGAAACGATAACTTCTGAAGTTACTATCGAAATGAAAAAAGGGACTGATATGAATAGAAATAACTCCAAAAAAAACAAATTCGGAATGTACTTCGAGCAAAAAAATAAATACATAAACAGACTTCGTCCAAATCGCATTCATACATAACATGAGCAAATGGGGGAAATTAAGAACAATGACAAACTGGAAAATTAACAAAACATATTATGTCAAACTTCCGTTATATTATTTTCTTGTCGATGATTTTCTCTTTTGGATGATGTACACTGTGTCCCATTTTGGTTGAGATTGTACTTTATCTCAGCTATCATTAAAGATGGAGGCCCTGTATCACTTTTTCGTGAAACTTTCGAATAAACAAACAGAAATATACTACTCCACAAGAGTTAGGGATAATGTTTTTAATCTTTTTGAAAAGTATGTAAGGCTCTAAGTCAGCAAAAGTGTGATATCTTTGAAATAGGTTCAGGGAGACAGGTTCCGTGTTGGGGAGACCGAGGCTTGGTGAGCGACGAAAAACAACACCTGCTCAGGATCATTTCATCACTGTTTCGGCGAGAAGAAAGCCTACATCTACGTGTAGAATGCAACGGAATACTCTTCAAAATGCAGATGGGTTCCAAGTTTCCATCGAAACCATCAGACGACGTTTGAGAGAGGTGAATCTAGGTTCTAAACGTCCATTAAGAGGAGTTCCATTAACACGTGACCATAAGCGTCAAAGACTGGAATGGGCAAGGCAACATATCAATTGGAACGATCAATGGCGTAGTGTCCTTTTCACTGATGAATCTAGATATGGAGGATTTCTAGATTCTCGAAGAATAAGGGTACTCGTCGCTATGTCCATGAAGTCCATCCATTCCGAGGGGGCAGTGTTATGGTATGGGCCGGGATATGTTTCAACGGGCGCACAGATCTACGCATTTTTCCTGGGAATATGACCGCCCCACACTATAGGGATCATGTTTAGCCAAATTTTCACGCTGGTATTGATGAAACTTTTCAATTTCTAGACGATAACGCTAGACTGCACCGTGCAGCCATAGTTGAGAATGCGAGCGAGGAGCTTGGTATTCCACATTTACCAATACCTCCGCACTCACCAGATTTGAATTGCATCGAACATGCATGGGATATGCTCCAAAGAAGATTAGATAATCATCAACCTACCCCAGAATCCTTAAATGATCTGAGAGAGCTTCTGCCTCGTTCATGAAACCAAATTCTTGTAGAAATGTTCAACAACCTCGTGTGTATTATGCAAAGAAGATATCAAGCTGTTATTGATGCACCTCGATTTTTATGAATCACCCTGTATACGCTGCAGCCTTACAAGCTAAAACTAATTTCATTTTCTACAACTTGAAGTCATTCAGATATGAATTTTCATCACAAAATCTCATTTAAACTATATTTTTTGCAATTTAAGTCATTTGGAGCAGTTTATATAATTTTAGAACACCTTATTCAAAATTCGGCACAAAACTGGTATTCTGCAGATGAAGATCCTGTATATTTCAACGTCAAATTTTCACAATTATTTTTCATGAGTAATGATGTATCACCACCTATTCTCCGTTAAATTTCAGCTCCAAAAATCAGATAAATCCATATTTATGTTCGTTTTTTCAATAGTAGGCCATGAGTTTATATTAATATTTTTTTTATGTCAACATTTTAAAGTTTAATTTGAAGATTGTGATATTTTGAGTTCTCGTTTGAAATATAATTTTCTCAATGACTAATTGTTATGAAAGAATAATGATGAAATGCATTACAGATTAACTTGTGATACATCAATGTATTCAGAGAGATAATTGCAAATTGCAATTTGACGTCAAAATATACAGGGTGTCCCATTTGAAAAATACCATGTTTGTATCCAAAAAAAGTTTCAACCACGCTTCTGATTTTTATGTAAAAATCTCTATCATGAGCAGTTTTCATCTTATTCAGAGAAATAATAATATCTCCAAAAGAGAACATTTTTATTTTTGCCCTGTATTTCAGGAACAAAAGTAGTCATGTCCCTTTTTTTAGTAAAAGCTGAGATACATTGCCGTCTCAACAAAAATGGGACATAGGTTCTTCCTCAACTCGAATCAATTTCGTAATAAATAAATAAATAAAATAAATAGTGTACAGTTATGTCCATCATTATTTAACATTTTGATTTTTTGTTGAAATCCTGTTTTGTGATTTCGCGATTATGTCTGACAGAAATTAATGCCATTTTCATGTTGAACTTCAATACATTTTGTCTTCCCTCTTCCTGAATGTTTTCATTTATCGATGTTTTTTATTATAACAGCAAAATTTTACTTGACTCTGTTTATATTTTTCTTCAATTAGTACTTTTATAGAATATTGTTATGAAGGACGTCGTCGTTTTACCATTCTCGATAGTTTTCGCCGCTAGCTTCTGGTGTTGCCCATTTTTTCAATCTAGGTGAGAGTGATTAACATTCTGGTCCTGCTTCGCTAATCTTTTTTTTCCATTGAAGTAATACCTAACGATAATGACATACTACCCCTATCTACATGCCCCGGTAGTTTCGATCAATTGGAAGAACCTCATGAATAGTTGATATGATGTGGAATGGAATCAGATGGAACGTAGTTTTAAATGTCAGATATATTAGTCCTTGGAAAGCTTTTTCCTCATGCATTCAATCAATACTTTTTGTGGGACGTTATATTCTCGCAGGATCCAAATGTCGTGTTTGACATGTCGATTTTTGGATGGGTTATTTCAAAACAACTTTTTTGTACAACTGACATTGAAAGACACACTTTTAATGACAGCAAACAATGTTAAAAGTGATTGTTTACGTGGAAGCGAGTTGAAAATATTTTTAACATTAGTGTTAAAAATATTTGAAGCACTCCATTTTCTTACGATGAAATCAGATAAGAAAAATTCGGCAATTTCGAATTCTTATTATCAATATTTAACAATCATTACTCATGAACATTAATATTAATCGTAAAACTAAAATATTAACTAACATTAATGCCCTGTGACGTTAGGGAGCTTCGCAACACAGTACTTGTAGAAACCGGAAGTACAATATTGGATGATGATGATCCAAAATCTGATGGGGTTGGGAGAATTTTTTCAGCAATGACATTTTTATATGCAATGGAATGATCAACATAGCCCTCGGCTACCGTTGTAGACTTCCATCCACCATGTTTTTTTATATCCGTAATATTTGCTCGTGATTCTGCTAGCAATGAAGCGGAGGATATTCGAAAACAGTGTCCTGTATATTGCTTTGGTTCTGGCAGTTTGAGGAATTCGGCGACAATAGATGGAATTTCCCAAATGTATCAATCAATACCAACTGGATTGGCAGTGCATTTATTATTCATGTATTTCAGGAAGAAACGACGATGTTTGATGACAGTACTTATGAAAATAGTCTACATACTTCCCAATAAAACTGGAAGAACGACTGACTTTCGTTTTTGTATTTGGAAGTTGTATAATCAATAATTTATTTGTTATTTCGATGTCTTCCACTAATAAATTACACAAGTTTTCACGCCGACAGGCTCCAACTAATCCGAAAATAGTTGCAACCTTAACCATCAAGTATTTCTCATCTGGTGCTTCCTTTATAAACTTTTCAACTTGTTCACGACTGAGAATTTTCGATTTTTTGGAAAGATATCCTTCACTTTTCCATTTCAAATATACTATTACCTTAAAATATTTACTAACATCCACACCATTTTTAACAAGGGCGCTTGACTTTATCGTTGAAAATTTGCTCCACAAAGTTGATGAACACCATCTAAGTATGCTAGGAAAATAGTTTCACTGAAGTTCTCTTCTACATTTTTCAATTAACACCAGGCCAGGAAATTGTTATATGCAATATCGTACTGCTGAACAGATTTTTCAGGTAGTAGTTCCAGATTTGCTCATCTTGCAGACTCTTCAATATCCAGAGGAACAACCAAATCGTCACTTTTATTAATATTTGGACTCTCGAGAAACATACTAAGCAGTTAAAAACCCAAGACGAAAATTGGACAGGAACGAAATTCAAATGACAGCGTCTTTTCTCATTTGTTAGTAATCATAACGTCGGCAACGTTGGCCATTCACAACAACCTTTTGATTAGTTGAATATGAAAATGCATTTTGAAGTTTATTGTCATTGCAAATTCGCCCATTTCATTATCAAAATAGGGCAGTTGTACAAAAAGCATTGTATGGTATTTGTGTGAAATGTGATTTTATTTTGTTCGTGAAATTGTTCAATTCGCCCCGCTCATTTCACAAAGTTTTTCACTCACAAAATAAAACACTCATATCATAAATAACTATTTGTTTGATTTTCGTAATTTTCAATCCGTGAATTCACCTCGTTTCAGAATCTAACCTGAAGAATTCAGAAAGTTGGTCTCACTTTACTTCACTCTAATTTTTATTGAAACAATTTATTGAAAAAAAAAAATTACAAAAAAATCGACCACTAAACAAAAACAAACGCTCTTAAGAACTAAGCACGTTTTTAACTCACAATTATTGTTATTTTTGGAGTCTGGTGTTTGTGTGCAAACTAAGTATGTAAGTACTTAGACTCACAAACCTACCTTGGCTGACACCGACTTAAAATTAACAGTTGCAATAATAATAATGTTTTTATTTCTCGAAAACATAAATAGAAACCTCGAGGGGAAGTTCACCAAAAAGATAATTGTGAGCACATTATATTATTGTCAAAATTTTATTGAGTTTTCAGTTATATGATATTTTTTATTTCATTTTATTCCGGTGAACTATATATTTTGTTCATTGTTTGATATTTATATGTATGTGTTGATTTGGACTTGAAGTTTCGATCTCCTTATTTTAGAATTTTGAATATATAGAATACAATTTTGAAATGACCGACTAACTCTTTTCTCAAGGGGTAGATTCAACTGTGATGAAAAGGCGTTGAAAAAGAAAATAATATACATATAATTACGTAATACACCCCCTGCATTCTGAAATACTCGATACATTGTAACCTCATTCGTTATTGAATATGTCCATATTAACTTTAGCTGACTAAGCACACGTGTCCCTTATCTTATGCTGAATGCATCGTAAATACCGAAGGTATGAATAGGCATAAGAATAAATCGTCATTTAAGAATAATCTGTCTCTAACGAATAATTGTATCAGTGAAGCATAGTTGTATCATCTCATTGTTCTCAAATAAAACGGTTTTTAAAAACGGTGTCTTCAACTCAAAATACATAATTATATTTTTTACGATAGTAGTATATCATTATCGTTATGTATGACTCCGATAGAAAAAAAAAACATCACCAACGCAGCACCAGAATGTTAATCGCTCCCACCTATCCCCAAAAAATCCGTAACCCCAGAATCCGACGACAAAAACTAACGAGAATGAGAAATCGAAGACCTCCACCATATCCATTAAAGTTGAACCAGCACAAGTAAGGGTCGCCCGAAGTAACAACTTGTCGTAAAAACAACATGTGATTTGAATCGAGTATAATGGCTCGGATCATTAAGGAGACCCCAAACCTCGGATACCCCACGCCGGTGATTGAATGATGGATGACCCCCCCACTCCGCGGTTTTCGGTTGCATCGCTCCCACTCCCGACATCATTTGTCATACGACATTATTTAAGGTTTGTTAGCTCGGAAATTTGCCGGATGCGAGTTGCAGCCTCCCTCGATGGAGATTCAGCGATATAGGAGTCAGTCTCGGTGATTCCTCAAGTTGAAAGGGAGATTACAGCCGCTCTGCTGGGGTTTATCTCCTTGTTTTATTTCTTGGTGTTCTGGGGCTGTTGAAAATTCAATAGGGGGGTGAGGAAGTGATTTATTCAGGTCCGACTCGAATGTTTGAGTGGATTTTGTGAGGGGGACACAGTATATCGTAATTTGACGAATTTATGAACGGTTTGAGGCACAGATTTACAGTCATGAAGGAAAACATTGATAAATGGAAGAACGCATAATATGTAGATTCTGTGTTTTTGTTGGTAATGATAGTTGTAATTTGGAAACTTTGAATAATGGTCCTCCACAAGGTTCAGTTTTAGCCCCTCTTCTATTCAATTTATATTTGTGTGACATTCCAACTTCTTCTTCGGAAAAATTTATATATGCTCTGGCTTTCCATCATTCTAATTTTCGAACAATAGAAAGTAGCCTTTCCGCAGATTTGGAGGTCATGAGAAATAATTTTTTCAAGTGGCGTTCGTGCCCGAATGAAAATAAAACCGAGGACTCATGTTTTCATTTGAATAATCATCAGAAATATTGAAAATGGAGTGTGACTTTGGGTTCTTCTACCTCAAAACATAATTTCAATCCTAGATACCTGGGAATCAAATTTGATTCCTCTCTAAATTTCAACGCCCATTCGGATGATCTGCGTTTGAAGTTCAAAACTCGAAACAATATGCTGAATATTGTTGCCCTGTTTGGTTGAACAGTGTTCATGTAAAAAAAAATTGATCTATTTTGATCTTGATTTTTCTATGAGCAATATTACTGGTACTATCAAATCTACACCTACTCCTTGGTAACCAGTCCTCTCAAATATTGTCACTCCCCATATTCGCAAAGAGACAACAACTTTGAATTTTTAGAACAAATTTAATTCCTTCCCAAATTAATTTCTCATACTCAACTATAATAAAGATAATAAGGTCCCCGTAAACCTTTTTGGTCAAATTTTCTAATTGACATGAATAGAAGCAACAAAGAAATTTGGCAATCCGAATGGAATGTATGCAATATTTTCAATAAAGATCTTTTTACTGATCCTTCCGTCAGAGTTCCTGGTATTGACCTCTCCAGGAGCATATGGTCTGTTTTAAATCGTATTAGAACAGGCCATGGACGATGCAACAACATGCTCTTCCGATGGAATTCGGTTGAGAAGTCTAGTTGTGAATGTGGGGAAAATGAGTCGACTAAAGAACATTTTATAAACACTTTCGAGGCTTTACATAAAGTAACAATTGCATATCTGAAATGGGTAGTTAATTTCAATATAATGTAATTCATTCTAAATAACTGTTTTTTTTTCTGCTTTTGTCTTTTTTCATTTCAGATTTGCAATTGCGAGTTGTTTTGTGAAAAATCGGTATATCTGAGTCCATAGACGAATAAAATGAAGATGTTCACTTAGATCACGCTGAGGCCTTTCAAAACTTCTCTGATATTTAATATTTTTAGTAAATTTTTTTCATGGGCGAGGTAAGGGTTTTCTTAGCTGAGGTTTTTTCTTTTCCTCATTTTATCATACTGCAGACCTTTATGATTTTCCTGTGTTGCACCAACCTCAGGTGGGTACCTTTTTGTATCAATATGTATTGTATTATTTAAGCTCTCTGAATAAAAAAGATATACAAATTACAAAAGATAATGCCAAGTAACCGAAAAATTTCGAATGTTAATTTTTAATGTATTGACAGTTAACAAGGCTATTTAATCTTTGACAGATGAGAAATTGAAGCGAAAATTCTTCCGTACTGAAGATATTTTCGAAGACATTGTATTCGAATTGATGATAGCATTATAGGACTGATAATTTTTCTCGGAATAAACTGAAGTTGTCAATATATCGAATGATGACCAAAATGACCTGGATCCTTAGAAAACAAAAAACGCAAAGTTCATTCTTCGATGCCTGTTCATAGGTATTGTTAGAGTAACAAAATTCTCAAATTCTGAAATTTCCAGCCAAAACTCTTATCTCATCTGAGGGTTCAAAATAATGAAGTCAATAAAATTAAAAGATTTTGGTATACAATTGAAAATTCATATAATTCGATCAAATACACAAAAATGAACTCTAAAACTTTAATAAATGTTAAAAAATGAATTGAAAATTACCTATCTCATCTATTTTAAATGAATAACAACTATCACTATCTCTATTATTGAAAATTCAATATTCCAAAATAAAATTAATGTTCGTAGTTCAACTCACTTAAAATTTCTCGATATCAGAATTGTTTATCAGATGAATTCTTGTATTTAAATCTCTTTCTTTGATTTGAGCTGCTCCAAACATATGTCTAATGTTATTTTCCCTTTCATTTCTGCTCCTATTTAATTTTACATTCACGATTTACAATTTACTTCTTCTGTTAGTTCATTTTACAACAATTTCTATCAAGAAGTCTTATTTCATTTCAACTTTTTTCCTTAAATTCAGTTTTATTTCCCCTTTTATTCAATTTCAAGTTCTCACTCTATCCATCATTCAACTCCTCTCCCCCGTTTCCAAAGTTTCTCTCTTCTGTCGTCCATACACTTTCTTGATTAATCTTATCCTAATACTAGATAATTTTCATAAACTAATATGCAATGTTCATAAAACTACACAATAATCTTCTGTACCTAAATCTGTCAATTTCATTTCTTTACATCCGTTGAATTTTGATTGAAATTATACACTTTGGAACCATAACATTATTCATGGATAATTGTTCTTAGTTGGTTCTTTTCTTTCATGTTGATATATATTTCTTTGTGAATAACCTGTTTTATTATTTGTCTTTTATCATTGGTCATGTTATGTTACAATGCGATTTTGATGAAGTGTGTTTATCTGTAATTCTCTTCCTCTATTTCATCACAAAACTAAAAGTAATGCTGTAATGAAACTCATTACAGCATTGTTTTCAGTTATATTTTTCGCTTTTGTTGTTGTCAGTACCTCAGATCCTCTCAATTTCCAAATCAAATCAATTCAAATTCCGTAATCTGTCACAACAACTGCCAAGATACAATACCAAAGTCATTAAACTGAATTTTAATTTGAATTCTGAGAGTATTTCACAAAAATTGACTGAAATAGAGGAAATTCCAACACTCATGCATTCGTGTTGGAAAAGGAGCTCATTCTGCAACTTGTTTTAGAATACACTATTTGCCGGAGTACATTTTGCATTCATTTTCTTTGAACTTTTCTGATTTTTGACAGTACATCTCATGCATTTGTGTAGGCACTCAATTCCTTATAATCGAAGAGTTGGTGAAACAATATAAAAAGTCACAGAATCCCTGACCTTCCATAACTCATCTACAGCGATTTAATTTCAAAACCAGCATCATTATCTGCGAAATTTCCGATCATACCCCTTAAGGATAAACACATGCCCCCCCCCAGAACTTCCAACGACTGTCTCCTCGACTGTTCCAATGAATAATGCCGGCATTAGCCGTCTCGCCTGTTGACACAAGTTATGTAGATCAATCATCCTAATCAGATTATATGGGCGAATCGATTCTGGAACGAGAGTCGACCGAGATGTAAACTTACTTTGTGTTTGTCGATGTTTATGCTGCTCAAGTAGGGATCGAACAGCAATTTGTCCGGCTCGATGTTGATGGGTGATTGTCGCCTTCCCTTGGAACACATGTTCCATTGTGGATTCATGAGGCCCCAGTATCCCGGACCTGGAAAAAAAAAGTTTGTTAATTGAGGCAGTCACATGCGCTATTTTATTTCGTGAACTGTTTCAGGTTGCCATTCCAAGATATTTTGGTGCCCAAATGTTTGAACCATCAAATTACTGAATATATTCGCCAAACTTCAACAACACAGGTCGATAAATGTAACATAAAGCTGACTAACATATTATGGTAGGATGAATCGACTTATCCAAATACAAAATATTCTAAAACACGTTGCAGAATGAGCTCCTATTCCAACACGAATGCGAAATTCGAAAACGAGTTTCCGGAAGCATGATTGTTGGATATGCCTTCTGCAACGAGTATTACATGACATCTGGCTCGAAGGACCAAATGTTCAAAATCGGGGTTATTCTGATTTTGTTAAATTACTGTGAAGGACTGTATCCAGATAATTGAGTTGGTGATGGTACTGTAAAAACATTTATTGACATCATTCACAATCATAAAACGAATAAATCACCCGCAATGAAGTAAATACAGTGAAAATACAAATATCAAAGTCATTTATAAACTCAGAGTGACATTATTCAACTGAAAACAGAGGTAATCTAGAGAAGTTCAAAATGAGAGGTCAAATGAAGTCAGACTTAGACTTTGAGATAGTTCCATCAATTCGAAATTTACTCAGCGTTTTCATTGACAGAGCAATCCAAATTGATTGCGAGAGCCTCGGTATTCATCAGAAAAACAGGAGGTTGAATAATGCACCATTAGAGTAGACTGAGTTGAAATAAAAGTGAGATCAGGCCTTAGAGGAGATACGTGCATTGAAAACTTAGTAGTCTAAGTCTGTTCTTCATTGAGATTTTTTCAATGGGTGAATATCAAGATCAAGAAATCAATATTTATAATCTATAACGTTGGTCCATTAGAGAAAGCTAATTAATCAATTCAGACGACATTCGAAGTTGAGATCTTCCTTGCTAAATGGTTCAGATGAATGAAATTGAGAATTTCTTAATTTATAATGAGGACATCATACCAATTGAATGATTTTACCAATATTAGAGGAGATCGTTCAAGGTGAAACAGGGAATGAGACTGTCAATCAGGTTCAATGTTTAAACTACTTGATCGTTCGAATACTTCAGAGAAGTTCACTTGGTTTTATTGAGAGAGAAGACTGATTCCATGATTCACCTTTGCGTTTGAATATTATTCATTCATCTGAAACTCAAAACTAATAATTAGCAAGTGTTACGAGAAGTGAATAGTTGAGAAATGAGATGAACTGATTAGGAGGATGAGATGCCTATGAGAATATAATAAATCAGCATTTATTAACAGAGAAACATGAGAATGTTCATTCTTGGAGCAAGTAATCATTTCCATGTGAGGAGTCTAGAGAACTGCAAAAATATACCAAATACTTTAGTTTAACGCAATGGAAACTTCATTTGAATAAAGCGAGAGAGAATTAACAATATTTTTATAAATTTTGATGATCTGAAACGTAGACAAATTTTCAAACTTTATAAAAAGCAGGAAAATAACATGGAAAATGCAACAATTAATGATTCTCAGAATTCACCTACCTTGTGATCACCTTCTTCAAGAAATGAACGAGATGAACAGTGATTATGCGAGGTGACTTTTTAAGAATTCTAATTTACAAGATTAGCACAAAAGGAGGTCTATTCACAGGAAGAGCTGGATTACAAAAGGATAACGATTAATTGACTCAATTAATGAGCATGAGTTAATCTGTCAGCTGATTAATACATAGAGGAGGTTAATTTGACGCGAGCAGTCGATCAGATGACCATGGAGCTGTACTCGATAGAGTGGACGTGGCGCTGCGACGAAACCAAAGGCGTAGATGCAGATGAGGTCTGAGAGGTGCAATGCTCAATTTTCAACATTCTGCCCGCCAATAAGCAATGGAATTGATTATTGAATTCTCTATTTCAGTCAAGAAATATTCTCGAAATTCAAATAAAAATTCAGATTACTGACTTTTGTATTGTATCTTGGCAGTTGGTGTGACTTACGAAATTTGACAGATTACGGTATTCGAATTGATTCGATTTGAAAATTGAGAGGATCTGAGGTCAGTACTGACAACCACAAAATTAAAAATTTCACTGAAAACAATGCTGTAAAGAGTTCATTACAGCATTACTTTTAGTACTGTAATGAACTCATTACGATACTGAAATAGAGAAATTGTATTACGTGAGGTTCTCACGTTATAAACTAACTGACAAAGAAAATGCAACTCTCAGAAGGTGCTGTGTGAATTCCGAAATGGTCGTCTCCGTGAGATTTGAACTCCATGAATCGAAAGAGTCTTTTTGAAAATAATTAAATTGTGTATTGTGTGTAATATTGAAAATATGTTATTGTTTGAAGATTAAGTGATTTGTAGTTTGTGATGCATAGTGTTTAATGTGTCGATGGTGAGCAGCCAAGCACATGATAAAAAATTAGACAGACAGACAGACGGTGCTGCCTCAATTTTGAATATTCTGTGCTAAAAACATAGATAGTATTGCAAGGAGTGAATGATAAAAATTTAGAAAAAAGACCAGATTGAAGAATTGAATTAGGTAATGCAAGGGGGTATTCTACTCTGTTTTGAAAACCTTTATTTCTTACGATCTAATGAATGCCTACTATTATTCGATATATCTAGAACTTCATTCAGCTCAGAGGAAAATAATTAGTCCTACAATACTATCATCTGTTCGAATAAAATGACATACACAAGTATGAATACAGGAAAAACTTCCATCCAGATATAAGAATACAATGTTAATGAGAAAATACAAATGTTAGTGTGACAAAAAAAACAAAATAACAGTAACAGAAAAGTACACAATATGGTCTTCGTTGTAAAATAATATGCAATTTGTAACTTACTTATTGGCACATTTTGAGTTTTTTTCAGTATCTTTCCTTAATTTTCATTGATAAATTATAAGTTCTGTGCGCATCCTATAAAACAAATTTTCTCAATTTATTGTATTCAGATAGCTCGAACTCAAACCCCGGAGAGTCAATGAAGCACTATCATAATACAGGGTGTTTGTTCTCAGACAAGCCACCCCGTATATTTCCCATCCCATAGAAATTAAAGAAATTTCACGAAACACGTCGAATAATTTTGTTTGGTGGACATCTTTTGAGGTATATTTGAGGCTTGAAGAGCAACACCCCTAAGAGGGGGAGCCCCCCTTAAATTGAGAAGGAAAGAGGGGTTGGTGATACTTCAATCCTGGAAACCTATTCACAATGGTGCATTGAAGACCTTATTTCATTCAACCCATTTTTGCAAAAGCTCAATTTTCTGCTTTTTTTTACAGTTAACATGCCCATTTTCACTGGGTCCTTTTTACAAACTTGAAAAATCTTGAAGATATCATATTTTCGAGAAAATTTAATTGTTTTATCATGCTTAAAATAAAAAAAAATTAGATGGGCGTTTTTAAATCAAATGTTCAAATTTTTTTACCAGGGTTCAGCATAATTCGAGTATTTTGACGACAATAATTCGATGTATTTCGATAAAGGTTTACTATCACTATGGAATAAGAATAAAAAATATACAGGGTGGCTCATCTGAGAAAAAACATCCCTAACAGTATTGAACAAGGTCCTCCACAATTACTTTTGAATTATATCGTATAAAAACCTTCTTTACACCCTTTTTACTGCAGCCTGTTTCAACACATGCTTCGTGCGGAACAGCAAAACCATTCTCTCGAGGAAATATAACAAGAATCATAATAAATTTTTCATGCAGCCGCTGGAGGAAACAAATTACGCAAACACGTGTCAAACTAACACAACAATTCGTTCTCGCGTCGAGAGAAGTCTCCTGTTTGAATGGCAGCAGGAATATTAAGGCATTATTGACCAACTCTGTGCGGAATACTTGATGAACTGAGCCTGTCGAGCGAGCTAGAACTAATTTCGGCGAGAGTACCCTTCCGGGAATAAGGTGTACAAATGGAGATTTTATTTCGACGATGAAAATATTATGCCTTGTGCTTGTGCCTTTGCGAAGATGTGGAGCATGAATACTGAAAGTTTATTTTAAAGGTTGAGGATACATTAGCTTCACAAATACGTTGAAGACATTGGGATAACCAGAAAACAAGAAACACAAATGGAAGAATGTACTCTGACACTCAAACAAACTTTACCCAAATGGAATTACTGCGAGACAAGAAAAATTCATAAGGGAAATAACAATGAAAAAGAGCAACCAAATGAATAAATGTGTAAAATGTGCATGATAAATTCTACTAAATACTGAATAATATTTTTATTTGTAAACGTCAGTTTCCAAAAACACAATATTAATCAAGAAAGTTCATTTTATCAAGTCACTAACTTGTGAAACTGACAGTTAACTTGCGAAATTTTTACAAGTTAGTAGTATTATTTACATTAGAAAATTTTGTTTTATCGTCATATATCGTTATTTCCAGTAACACAGATTTTTTATGATGAATGAGTTGATACTGATGATGATGCAGAACATTTGTATTCTCCTTACTACCAAATAATTTGCTAGAAATTTCGATTTTTTTGTTGACCGAATCATCGACATAACTCACCGTAATTTCGGTGCTCTTCCCCCCTCCTCCACGCTTTAGTGCTAAAATATCTCCACCCGAATCCGAAACCATAGTGACTCCAGTTCTGCAAAAATAATGGCCGGTGTATAACTCTGGGTCTCTTAAACCTAAATATTTCGCTATTTGCTTTGGGACACCACCAATAGTGTGCTGGCCAGCATTAAGGGAAATGCACTTTCCACGTCGGTTTGTCAAAAAAAATCTTAGGCTTTCTGTGCCAGGAGGCCGAAGATTTACATATTTTCTGTATAACATGAAGGGCTTGAAGCTGCAGCCATCATCGGTTATGGCGAATTTTCTTATTGTTGAATTTTTTGTTTGCCGCAATGTCACAATTACGTATTTTTCCATATCTTCTACATCATTCATGTTTGAGGAGAGAATTTCGTCACTTCGACAACATCCAAAAATCCCAAATATTGTTTAAAGTTTCGCCAGCAACAACTGGTCATCATGAGCAAGTGAAAGAAATTGTTCATTCTCTTCTTTACTTAATACCTTTTCTTTTTTTGGCGTATAACGCATATTTTCTCGTTTCTGAAACGCTATTATCTTCTGAAATCTGCAAATAACAACTAAACGTCATATTTTTCAATAAATTTTTTAGGGAAACCTGCGAACAGGAGCATTTTCTTTCATTTCCAAGCCGCTTTTCAGCATAGACCATTTTGCCCACAAAGTATTAGGGCTGAATCTAGCTGAGAATTGATTCAAGTAGACCAACAAAACATCTTCAGTTACCTCAATCACACTATTTTTGTTTTGCCACTTTTTGAAATCGTCGTACTCTCGCTCGTAACTTGAAGCTAATTTTGCAGGTAATAAACTTGATGCTAAACTGCTGGCTGCCTCAAAAATTTTTTTTGCTACATTCACTTTTGCTTTCGTCAAAACAAATATAAAGAAAAATAAACAAACATGTTCATGGCAACGCTTCCATAGCTTACGACATTTGCGACAAATTATTGAGATTTTTTTGGAATTTATCTAACCTTTTTACAAATGAGAAACAAATAAATTATTAAACAATACACGCAAGGAAACGGGTTTTATTGACTCAAGGAGGTAACTGACTCGCCTGCGGCTCGTCAGTTATATCCTCCATTCGCCAGTAAAAACCCTCTCACCTTGCTAGTAATGTTATACAGGGTGCCCATTTGAAAACGAAATAGACGAGATTACAGTCGAAATAAATTTTTTCGATAGAAATACTCGGACAGGTCGATTTCTGTTTCGAGGGGAACAACTTAAGATGTAGGTTTTGGACGCATAGCGCTTCAACCCTTGCTACTACAACCCTCACCCCCAATTTTTGAATAGGGAAGATGGGGTGAGCGATACCTCAGTTGAAAGGTATTTTTATACTGATTTCAGCACAGTAATTCTTTTTTTATTTTATCCATTAGTTCTCGAAATACAGGGAGGCCATTTGAAAACGAAACAGACGAGATTACAGACGAAATAAATTTTTTCGATAGAAATGCTCGGACAGGTCGATTTCTGTTTCGAGGGGGACAACTTAAGATGTAGGTTACGGACGCATAGCGCTTCAACCCTTGCTACTACAACCCTCACCCCCAATTTTTGAATAGGGAAGATGGGGTGAGTGATACCTCATTTGAAAGGTATTTTTACACTGATTTCAGCACAGTAATTGTTTTTTCATTTCATGCATTAGTTCTCGAGATATTCTTGACTAAGCATTTGAAAATGAAGTGGTGTTTTCATGGCACTTGTAGTGTTTTTTTGTGAAAAACCCTTCAAATGAGGTATCACTCACCCCATCTTCCCTATTCAAAAATTGGGGGTGAGGTTGTAGTAGCAAGGGTTGGAGTGCTATGCGTCCGTAACCTACATCTTAAGTTGTCCCCCTCAAAACAGAAATCGACCTGTCCGAGCATTTCTATCGAAAAAATTTATTTCGACTGTAATCTCGTCTGTTTCGTTTTCAAATGGCCACCCTGTATACTATTGCACATTGAGTTAAAATTGTGTCTCTCGTGCAAAAAACGTTAAGGACTGCCATCTCAGACAAACTATTGTCTTCGATCGGTAAAATGCCTATACCGTTCTCTATACTAAATATTATACTATTTTGTAGACACTCAGTTCACCAATTCGTCCAAACTTCACCTGAATTGCGTTAGAAATGAATCAACAAGCGGAAAAAGACAACATAGGTCCTTTCAACATCCCGATGGATGGCAGTCCGAAATCCCAAACCCCAATGTACAACCATCGGCCCCATTCAACAGTGATAACCTTTTAGGTTAATTAGTATCATTATCCGATCGCTTTCCACTATTCCGTCCTCCGCAACTAGCAGAACAATGTTCATTTATATCCCACATCGCAATCAATTTACCTTCTGCTGTCAAAGTAACAAATGGACCTTTTCAATTTCGCTTTTGTCGGACTCGGTACGCAGACATCTATTTGACAAAAGCAATGTTCAACAATGACCGCAACAAAGTAAATAGACGGTCCGAAGTTGAAGGAAGTTCACGTTTTAGCCAAGTTTTCGATCTTTTATGTACGCCACGAGTTTCGAGATCGATACAGAAGTTACATGAATTGGGTCCGGCTGACAGAGAAGTGTTGAGGAATCCATAACGGAAATATACTACTCCACATAAGTTGGAGTTAGTCTCCAGAGGGGGCAGGGGACAGCTGCCCCCCCAGAGCTTCACAAGTATCCCTTAAAAACCCATGAATACCATTATAGTACCAGGCCTTTTTTTTCGGAACACGTTGTTTGAAAATTAAATTTAGTATATGAATTGCATACTAATCTTCGATATAAAGAAATCACAGCATTGTCCAGTGGCCTTACACAGCTGGCTTAGATTAAGACGAAAAAACTGATATACACTGCGCAAAAAATTAATGCACATTATGAAAATCTCAAATTTATTCTACAACTGAAGGTGTTCTCGATTATAATTATTTTTATCAGAATTATGCATGCATATGTTATCCACTTTCAACGTTTTTCTTCAATACAGATGCTTTTTCCCAGCAGGAATAAGAGAAAAGATATCAGATTTTGAATGTATGTATTGGCTTCATTTTAAATCAGTTGTTCTCGATCAATTCTACTGATCAATAGTTTTTCTTTCGTTTGATTTTCTACACTCGATCGCTATGCAACGCGAAACACGCAATTTGATCCTAAAGGAATTTTCCCAGGCGGTAGTTTTGCGAGAAGAAGGGTGGACATACACAAGAATTGCAGAAAGGTTTGGAGTTTCCCATACAAGTGTGTCCAGAATGTTGCAGCGATTCAGGGAGATAGGTATGAATGTCCGAAGACCAGGACAGGCTAGACCACGGGTAACAACTGCCATTCAAGAACGTTACCTGAGAGTTTCTTCGTTGAGACAACGGTTTGCAGCCGCTCGCATCCTTCAAAATCAGCTTGGGCAATCTCATGGGGTGCAAATTAGCACTCAGACAATAAAAAATCGCCTCAGAGAATATGATGTAAGGCCTCGTGTCGCCGCAAGAGGCCCAGCTCTTACCCCAGCCCATCGAAGGGCGCGTTTGGATTTTGCGAGAGAGCATATCCATTGGGAAGAGGCCGATTGGGAAAGAGTTCTCTTCACAGATGAGTCTAGATTCTGCCTCTACCATTGTGATCGACGTTCCCTTGCATACAGACGTCCACATGAAAGATATGCTCAGTGCAATTTCCTGAATACTACTGGTTTCGGGAGAGGATCAATTATGATATGGGGTGGAATATCTTTCACTGCTCGCACAGACCTAGTGGTCCTTGATAATGGAGCTATGAATGCTGATAAGCATATAAAGAACATTCTTGAAGAGCATAAAGTGCCATTTGCCCCATACATTGGTGAAAATTTTATTTTTATGGACGATAATGCCAGACCCCATCGTGCGCGCATCGTTCAGAAGTACCTTGAAGAGGTTGAAGTCACTCGAATGGAATGGCCAGTAAGAAGTCCAGATCTCATTTCGATTGAGCAGGTTTGGGACAACCTCAATAGAAGGTTGAGAAATTCAGAAAATCATCCAGCTACTCTTAATGACTTAGGAATCCAACTCAGAGAAATCTGGGAAGGATTAGATCAGAACATTTTAATATCACTGATTTTGTGCATGAACCGTCGTTGCCGAGCTGTAATTAACGCAAGGGGTGGAAATGCCGAGTATTATTTTTCAGTATTTTGAAAATTGTTCATTTCTCTCCTTTCACATAAGATTCGGTGAAATGCTGAATTTTTCTTCCATATAATGTGTCTTGTTTGGTTCAAAACCTTCCCGAGAGAACATAAAAAATAAGTTATAAAGTCAATGTAGAGTTCATTAAAGTTGAGATTTTCAGAATGTGCGTTAATATTTTTGCGCAGTGTATATATAAGACCCACAGAGGTGAAGTGTGTTAATAAATAGTTTCAGGCTTTTACGACCGGATATACTGACATTTCAGTTGAAATAATTCCTAATAGAATACGGCCAATATAAGCCCGGAAGACTCTCTTAATGTCAAATTATGTTAAATCACATTCTTGGCACACACGAGTTTTCTTCAATATTGGATTAACATTAATAAATTCTAGGTAGTGGAAGAAAAATGTATCTTCCTAGGTACATCAATTCGCCAAATGATGGCAGTAAACATTCTTTGAAACAATAATCAAACTGAAAAATCTCTTTCCTGACTATTTGTGATTTTTTGACTTAACACACTCCACCCCTGGGGTGCTGCTATATATATTTGAAATCAAAAGAAAGAGCTCTACCGATTAGAAAAATGAAAAACAAGGTGTACCATTTGAAAAACAATAGCTCATAACAAATTTTCAGGTTTTCGATGGCTTCATCAATTTCTTAGTACTGAATTCTGAATGCCTATGAAAAATACTTCAAATTTGCCCATTCAAACGTTTTTGTACGACCAATATTTACTGAGAAAGCTATTGAATAAAATATAAACAATCATCCTGTACATTGTTATTCATACATCAAGAGTATTCTCTTTATTTGAGAGGTGAAGAGGTAACTTTACAATTCCTTCATTGTAGTACCTTGTGATGAACAAAATTTTTAGGTTTTTTTTCCGATAATGCGAGAAAAATAGGGTAGACTGCTGATTGTCCATTGTCAATCAGCACGTATAGGCAACTCAAAATACACAGGTATTTGTTCTAAATATTTCATAATAAAACTGTCCGTAGTGTTCGAAAGAAAGATAGGTATAATAACACATGGACTCAGATGCGTCAACATTATTAGAAAATATAGTTCACCGAATTAGTATCAAATATAATACTTTCACGAAAACGCTATTAACAGTAGCGACACCTACTGGCGTGACTCGCAAGAAAGAAAATTATTTCCTAATTTTTTTCCCTTTCATCAAATTTTGCAGGGTTTTACAACAAACACTTAATCCAATCTTGAGTTATGAATGGTGTAACCAACAAAATGGCCGACTTAGTTTTATATATTAAGATTTATACAAGAACTGCTCGCTTGGATATATCAGATGGATAGTACCTATAGTAATCTGATGAAACATAAAATAAATTTCATTCCATCCTATAGGTATTTCGTTCAGTTCATTATTTATATTCTGATTTTTTGCCAACACCAACCTCCCCCTTCCCTAGACCAATAGCTGGATACGACTTGGTCAATCAGTTATTTTGCAGCCTATTAAAACAAAAAACTATTATCCTGAATCACTTAAATCCAAAACGAGAGGTCTACTCTACTACAATCGGCGTCACTCCATGAAATGCCCCCATTCTACTACCCCCATCGCCAAGACAAAACGAATGGCTGAAAGACGTCTCGGATGATCAAGACAAAACAACAATTGAGCCGGAGCGGGGTCGAAAATTGCTCCCGAACTTCATATCGCAGTTAATAACGAATGAAATCTAAAAGTTTTCGAAGTTGAAACGGGCGGTCATTAAACAATACTAATGAAGAGGAGTAAGCAACCACTTCAGCGATTTTCTTTGTTCCGGGACGCATAAAAAGGCGAGTCGTCCCCTGCAAGACAAAGGTCTGTTGTCATTCGGGACAGTTGTTCGGGCTGCGGTGTTTCGCCCGCACTCCTTTGGGCAGGGCCGGAATGACAGGATTTCGAACCTGAGAATTAGTTCAAGGAAAATTGCTGAAAAAGATTAAAGCCATATTATGAAGGTGGTGCAACTATGATGGAGACAAACGATGTAGATGGCGCGCATGTATGTTTTAAAGGTCGTGGCTTGAGTCTATATTGTGTCCCAATTCCGTACTCATCAAGTACGGTTCCTGCGCTATCAACCAAGCCTCTGCCACAGCGGCATCTCCGGCGAACTGATAGACCTCCAGGATAAGCTGCAAATTCTCCCACCTAACAAACAAACAGAGCAAGAACAATTTCAGTTGAAGGACTTTGACAAAATACACAGATGAATAAATAAGAATAAAATAGATCAGACGTCATATATCATTCACTTCAAAATCAAAGACTTATCTTTTTCAGAGTGTTGAAAATTGAGCATTGCACCCCTCAGACCTCATCCGCAGCTACGCTTATGGTTACATCGCAGCGCCACGCCCACTTCAGCTCCATGGTCAGCTGATTGACTGCTCGCGATAAATAAGCCACCTCTACGTATTAATCAGCTGACAGATTAACTCATGTTCATTAATTGAATCAATTAATCGTTCTCTTTTATAATCAAGCTCTGCCTGTGAATACACCTCCTCTTGTGCAAATCTTGAAAATTAGAATTTTGTCACCTCGCTTAATAACTGATCATATCGTTCATTTCTAAGAGTAACTAATCCTCAAAAGGGTGAGTGAATTCTCAGAATCCTTAATTGTTGCATATTTCATGTTACTTTCCTGCTTTTCATAGAGTTTGTCCAAGTTTCAGATCATGAAAATCTATGAAAACATTGGTAATTCTCTCTTACTTCATTCTAATGAGAGCTCTATTGCGTTAAACTAATGCATTGGACTTCTCTAAGATACATATTTTGGTATATTCTTGCAGTTCTCATAGATTTTTCAGATATCTCTTGACTCCTCAAATGGAAGTGATTACTTGCTCCAAGAATGAACATTTTCATGTCTTTGTGGTAATAATTACTGATTTGTTATATCCTCATGTGCATCTCATTATCATCTCATTTCTCAACTATTCACTTCTCATAACACTTGCTAATTATTGTTCTCGAGTTTCAGATTAATGAAAATCCTCAAACGCAAAGGTGAATCATGAAATCAGTCTTCTCTCTCAATAAAACCAAGTGAACTTGTCTGAAGCATTTGAACGATCAAGTGGCTCTAACATTGAACCTGATTGACAGTCTCAGTCACTGCTTCACTTTGAGCGGTCTCCTCAAATATTGATAAAACCATTTAACTGGTATGATCTCCTCATTATACATAAAAAATTCTCAATTTCATTCATCTGAAGCACTAAGCAAGTAAGATCTCAAGCCTTCTGCTTTCTCAAACCAACGGGTTGGTGGTTTTACTTCATACATAGAACTCTCATGTTATAATTCTCATAATTGTCAATTGTAGCCTCTATTTTTCTGATGAACATTAACCCTGCTTACTAAAAGCAGTTTGTCGCAGTAAATGTCGTCTCAATTGATTAATTTAGCATTATCTTCATAGACCAACGTTATAGATCATAAATATTGATTTCTCAATCATGGTATTCTCACATTTGTAATAATCTCAATGAAGGACAGACTTAGACTACTAAGCTTTCGATACACGTATCTCCTCTAAGGCCTGATCTCACTTTCTTTACAACTCAGCCTACTCTAACAATTCATTTTTCAACCTTCTGTTTTTCTGATGAAATAAAAAGTCTTTCCCAATCAATTTCAATTGCATCATCTCTGTAAACGCTGTGTTAAATTTTGGATCAATGAAACTATCTCAAAGTCTAAGTCTGACTTCATCTGACCTCTCATTTCGAACATCTCTAGATAACCTCTATTCTTAGTTGAATAATGTCATTCTGAGTTTATAGGCGACTTCAATATTTTTATTTATACTGTATTAACTTCATGGCGAGTGACTTATTCTTTTTATGATTGTGAATGATGTCAATAAATGTTTTTACACTACCATCTCCAACTCAATTATCTGGATACAGTCCTTCACAGTAATTTGACAAAATCAGAACAACCCCGATTTTGAACAAGAAGACTTGTCACCTTTTGAATTAATTCACGAATCCATTCAATTTTTTACTTCTTCATGAGACCAGAAGTGCTGGTCAGCCGGGCCGTGTGCCATTGATCCAAACAAGTGATAGTCTGAAGGAGCAACGTCAGGAGAACAGAGCGGGCTGGGTGGGACATTCCATTTCAAAGTTTCCCAGCATGTTTCTACCACTTTCGCAACATGAGGTCGAGCATTGTCGTTCTGTAAGTCAGCAAAAGATATCTCATTTATTTATTTCATTTTTTTTATAGGGTGACTTGGGATAATGCCGAATGAGTACTAGCGGCGCATTGGCAGAGAAATATACCGATTTTTCTCAGGTACGCCTAGGGGAACGGTTAAAGACATTAAAAAAAACATTCAACTTACGAGAAGCTTCCCAAAAATATAACATACTGAAATATAGTTTCAATAAAATTAACAAAAAAAATATGAATTTATAGCGCGATTAAACTGAACAGGAAGAAAATATAATTTCTGATACAATTATGCAGGGTTATTCACGAATATGGCTATAAAATATTTTTAGGAAAGACTCAAGATTCAGGATTGAAATTCTAAAGGTAAGCTTCAAGTAAGAAGACGAATTCTTGTATGTTTTTCAAGGGTCTAGGACTTTCATTTTTCAAATGGGAAGACCCATTCATTGCATAAATAGATTCTCCATTGAATTTTGAGTCCTTTGAACGAGAAAATTCTCTTTAAATGAGGAAATACGAAAAAAAAAATCTCATAATTGAACTCTGTTGAAATTCAGACAACTTCGAGGTTTTTTCATTAAAAATTTTCATTTTTGAGAATCTCCGAGAAGAAATGCTGATGCTTCTTTTCGGATAGTGTGATTTTCAGAATGTGATACAGGAGGTCACAAATTCTTTGTCAAAGTTAGAAGTGACGAAACATCAAGAAATTCTCAGGTTTCTGGAATTGAAAAGTCTCATTTTCATCTCTCTTTCCATGAAATGAGTTGTTTTGCGACATTTTTTCTAATTTCTATCCCCCTCAAGCACCATCTGACTGTATACATTCATTCACTCGTGGCCTACTTTGTATGTATAAAGAGTGCGTAGTACTTCAATCCTATATTTCCACATCAAATTGGCAGACGAAGCTTCATTATTTCCTTCGGAATGCACTTATTGAAATAACTATTCATGTAATCAATTATCCGCCCGTTGTCTCCAACGCACAGAGAAGAATGGCTGAACAGAGGAGGAATTCTCCCCAAGATTTTTTAAATTGTGTTCGTTTCAGTTTGCTCATCTCATTAGACGTTCCAACCTGATTTTCTCTCTTTCTTCCCCGATTCTTATTCAATCAGGAACAATGTACTCTCTTAAGTCCCTCGTTATTTCCCTCCGTGAGGAATTATGATAAGAAAATCTCCTCAACGCGAACATTGACTTCTAAGGCGATCGCAAATTGAGTTCGGTATTCTTCTTGGGAAGTTTGCGTTATTTTTTTTCTGTGACGAAATGACAGGTTGCTTTTTCTTCGTTTTGATCCGCTGACAAAGCAAAGCGGAATACCTTTTCATAAGTCAACGAACCGATGACTGAAATTAGATAATTTTTTCATCAAAATATGGAAAACAAAGATATATGAAATGCAGCGTTCGAGGTTCAATCTAAGACCAAGAATCTTCTCAAACAGAAACATTTTTTGTACAACTGCCATTAAAACTGACACTTTTATTGACAGCAAACAATGTTAAAATTGATTGTTTACGTGGAAGAGTGTTAAAAATTTTCTTAACATCAGTGTTAAAAATATTTTCAGCACTTCATTTTCTTATGATGAAATCAGATGAGAAAAAATCAGCAATTGCAAATTTTTATTATCAATAATCAACAATCATTACTTATAAACATCAATGTTAATCGTAAAACTGGAACAATAATTACTAACATTAATGCCCTGTGACGTTAGGGAGCTTCGCAACTCATTATTAGAATCCTCAGCACCATTAGTACTGGTAGAAACCGGAAGTACAATACTGGAGGATGATGATCCAAAATCTGTTGAGGTTGGGAGAATTTTTTCAGCAAAGACATGTCTATATGCAATGGAATGATCAACACAGCCCTCGGCTACCGTCGTAGACTTCCATCCACCATGTTTTTTATATCTGTAATATTTGCTGCTGATTCTGCTAGCAATGAAGCGGAGGATCTTCTAAAACAGTGTCCTGTATATGGCTTTGGTTCTTTCAGTTTGAGGAATTCGGCAACAATAGATGGAATTTTCCCAAATGTAATAATACCAACTGGATTGGCAGTGCATTTATTATTCATGTATTTCAGGAAAAAATGACGATGTTTGATGATAGAAGGGCGCAGTGCAAAGTACTTATGAAAATAGTCTACATACTTCCCGATAATACTGAAAGAACGACTGACTTACTTTTTTGTATTTGGAAGTTGTATAACCAATGAATTATTTGTCATTTTGATGTTTTCCACTGATAAATTACACAAATCTTCACGCCGACAGGCTCCAGAAAATTCGAAAATAGTTGCAACTAATATAACCATCAAGTATTTCTCATCTGTTGCCTCCTTCAAAAATTTTTCAACTTGTTCAAGAGTGAGAATTCTCGATTTTTTTGGGACGATATTCCTCACTTTCCCGTTTTAAATATGCTATTACTTAAAACATTTACTGAAAATCACACCATTTTTAACAAGGGTGCTTGACTTAATCATTCAAAATTTGCTCCACAAAGTTGATGAACTCCATATTTTTAATTTTTCTTCTAAGTTAGCCAGGAAAACAGTTTCACTGAAGTTCCCTTCTACATTTTTCAATTTGCACCAGGCCAGGAAGATTTTATATGAAATATCGTAATATTGAACAGATTTTTTAGGTAGGAGTTCCAGATGTGCTCTCCTTGCAGACCCTTCAATGTCCAGAGGAACAACCAAATCGTCACTTTTATTAATAATTGGACTCTCAACAAACATTTTAAGCAGTTACCCAAGATCACCCAAGACAAAAATTTGACAGAAACGAATTTTAAATGACAGCGTCTTTTCTCATTTGTTAGTAATTATGACGTTGGCAACGTTTGGCATCCAAAACAACCTTTTGATTATTTGAATATCAAAATGCATTTTGAGGTTTATTTTCATTGCAAATTCGCCCATTTCATTATCAAAATGGGGCAGTTGCACAAAAAACATTGTATGGTATTTGTTTTAGAAGTGATTTCATTTTGTTCGTGAAATTTTTGTTCGTGAAATTTTTCACTCACAAAATGAAACGTCACTTTTAACACTCATATCATAAATAACTATTACCTACCTAGGTTCAAGCTGCGATGGTGATGTATTTGGGATCTGTCATCACAAACATTGTATGAAGAATCCTATCATAATACAATGATCACAACGGGAAATGGCACAATGGAAACTGTGGTTGAGGTTATAACAGGGAAATTGTATTTGGTGTAAATACAGATGAGGTGTTTTACCACCGCTTTATTTTATCCCCTTATTCAAAATGTGGGGGTAATTTTCCCAGAGAATTCTTGAATATTTTTTTCAACATTCCCAACAAGCAGTCTTCCGTATATATCAATTTTCACACCACAAGCATCAAAATTGGCGGAAGTCTCATACAAACTTATACATCCCTTGGTTCTGAGGGTTAGGGGATGAAACTTTCAAGTTAAAGAATTTTGCTGTTGTTGGTGTACTGAAACTAGCTCAAATACCAAATTTCATTTTGATAGGACATCGAAAAGTACCCTAACTGTTTTTATGATCATCAGTGAGTGAGTGACGATATCGGGGGTTTTCAGATATCTATAAAATCTCAAGTGTACAAGCTATGCACTTGAAACTTCTCACGTTTGATGAGCTCACTACTGGCATTATAGCGAATTTTGTTCATCTAGTATATTCCAAACTCAAGATATGATTGTTCAAAAATACCACGAAACACTTTTTTTTTTCATGCATTTTCAAGAGTATATCGTGTATTCTTTGTTTTAACTTCTGTGAATGTTTTCAGGTGTTTTTATGGGCAAACCCCATTTAAAATCGACCCAAACATCAATCGTAGAGACAAACAGGTCACTGTCTAACGACGTTCAATCCTAGACCCGTAATTCATAAACCAAATATTGACCTTCAAACAAAACAGATAAGTCTAATGAACACTCCCCTGCACCCTGCTTTATTTTAAGCATCGCGTGTCGGAATCCGCGATCCACCCCTATTCTACAACCCCGATCTCGGTTTCTATTATTCCCACCTCGCGTCCTCATGAATGATTGAAACATTTGGAAACACAGGTGGATGATAGGTATGGTTTTCGTAGTGATCTTTAACTGTGATTGCATGTTGGGTTATATTTGTTCGATGTTTGTCCTGTAAGCGTTGAGATTCCGGAGATAGTGGAGGTATTAGTGTTTGTTAGGCATGACTGATGAGTTCGATTCTAGCAGTACGAAAAGAGGTTGCAATGCTTTGAATGGATACGTTCCGATTCAATCTAACTTCGTACGTTTGTACATAACCCTTTTAATTTTGTTAGAATTCAATACCTACTGTCTTCCAATGCCTACAACACATCACAATAAAAAACGATGCTGAAAAGATTTATAGCAAAAAAATGAATAGATAAAAAAAAATTTTGAATGTTTTTTTCAGGGTTTTTCATTTCTCAGTCTCTAGAACAAAAGCAGTTTTTTTTAATGATAGGAGGGGCGCTACGTTAAAGTTGTGCACTAATTTGTCAGGGGCCAAATCTCTTCGAAAAATGGTTGCATAACAATAAAAAAGAAAAAAAATTTACAACAATTTCAAAATCTTATTTCAGTTGTAGTTGAAATTCAATGAGTTCATCATAAAGTGTTTCAATAATATGAAATAATGAAATTAATTCAATGAAAATATTCTTCTCTATCCAGGTAATTTCAGAGAAAAAACAATTTCGAGTTTAGGGAGGAAAGTTTTGCTACAAAATTATAATGATATCGCTGAGAACAAAAAAAAATCAGTTTCAAAACACAAAAACTAAACCATTGAATGGGGGACAAAGGTAAAAAAATTTCGTTTACAATATTCCCTGTATTCGTGGAAAAACTTATAAAGGAGAAACATCCAGACCATTAGAAATTAGGAAACTTGAACTTGTAAATAACATAAAACATAAAGATATTGGTAGATTTTATGTTGTATTGAGATAAAACGAAAATTCTAATGACGGAACCTGATAGTAATAAAGAAAAATCAAGTAGTCGGTTTGTATTTTGTTTGGGTTTGCATAATAAAAAATTTTTATAGCGCCATATTTGTTGAAAAAAAGATTATAAAACTATAGTATGGCAATGTGCAACATGCGTTTGTCCATTCATAAGTTGTTCCAATATGACTCTATCCCTTTAATAAATTTTTTTTCCATATTTTTTTCCCGTATCTTACGCAGATAACCTATTCGGTACTTGTTTACTTCGTCGTTGTTCATTTACTGATGAGAAATTTGAAGCTTGTGGTGATAATTCTATTCCCTTACATCAAAATTGATTATTATGAATATAAAATGAATTTTTGTGGTTTCTGAAAAATTGTTTATGTTCAGCTGTTCCCAGAATTCCGAATGGTAAATACAAACAAGTTCTTAATGAAATTGTATTGTCACAGGCTGTTGAAACGTGTGTCAATTTTCAAGATAATCAGACTTTTGGAAATTGGTAAAAACTACCGCTTTAAGATTCAATTACCTACACACCAGGATTTGATGAAAGTGTGTTGAAAATGGAATCTCATCATATTCTCAATTTTTTTTCATTATGAAATTATTAAAAAAAACACATGAATAGAACTTTTTCTGAAACGATGAAATGAAAGAAAAACAATATCTCCTAGATGTATACTAGAAAATATGCTGCATTTTTTGACCTAGTTGATTGATTGCATTGATAATAATAATGATAATAATAATAATAATAATAATAATAGTTTATTTTACATAAACATTAATCGCAGAGGCTGATACAAGAATCATTTCGTTTATTCGATTCTTAACTTTCGACTTTCTTCTGTGGGCTCACAAAATTAGACATATCCTCAATTTTTCCGAGTTATCAGTAGTAGTTTATCAAGTGCAATGAAACTCACCGATTCATTTTCAGTACAAGAGTTAAATTTTATGGAAAATTTTCAAGATCAAATCGTATTCTGTCACTGTTAGTTGATATTACATTGTTAAATTTTCTAAGTGCAATGTCGCGACTTAGAAACGCTCATGCTGTAAATATTGATGAGAAAAAAGACAATCTTATGCCAACGAAAACCAAAAGATGAAGAACGTCAGTATGAAGACAATTTAAAGAGTTTTGTGCAGAAAAAAATCACTCATTCGAAAGAGGAACTTCGGTGGAAAAAATTGTCTTCTTTTTAAGAATTGGGCATACTAGGCAAGCAACATGCGCAACAAGGAGGGATCCCTTTATAAAGAATGTGTAGTGAAAACAATATGGAACGTGACAGCAAAACTTGTTCAGGCATTGCAATAGACCCATTTGATGATGTAAAATTTGAATCTGCTAGGGGTGCACGAGATACTGTACGCAAAATGTTACAAATAAACCCGGAAAAGAGAAAAGAAAGCTCATCGTCTTTTACTTACAAAGAATTGCTGCAAATTTTGAAGCTTTACGACGAAAACAAACCGGAGGTCTGCAGAAAACAAATTTTCATATCTTATGAACTATCGCTTCGAAGAGGTGAGCCAACCATCTGTTTGACATATTTCTTTCAAGAAAAAAAGTTTAATGATGGAACAAGCATAAATAGAATTGAATATAATCCAGTGTTTTCAAAAACCTTCCAAGGAGGGGGCCGCAGATTAACAGACAGTGAATGGTTAATCAGGAACACTACTATGAAGACATCTGCCCTGTTAGGTAGGTCGAATTAACCGTTCTTCTGAATTTTTTGAACAAAGCTTTTTTTCTCCAAGTTTATAAAAAAAAAATTGTCAAAACGAGGATCTAACGTGAATACGATCCGTCTGTTTCTTACACCGAATCGAAAATGGCAAAATAATGGTATATTGTTCAAGAACATCCCAGTTGGCAGAAACGAGATCACAAAACGGACAAAGCTGTCTGTCCAAAAAGCAAATCTCGATGGCGAAAAGTTCAAATTTACAAACCATTCTCACCGAGCAACTGCCGTAAGCCAGTAAGCCATCTAGCCAAAGTTGGGATGAACTAAAATCAGCTAACGAAAATAACAAGACATGGAAATGTCAGTTCAATAAAACCTTATTAACAACTCGATAAAGAGTTCCACGAGCAAATGATAAAGAAAATGAGAAACAGTGAGAGCAAGCAGTTCCGTGTTTCTTCAGTTTCAACTTCTGCTTCAAGTAAAGTTGTTTCTGACCAACAACAAACTACGACTAGTTCTGTCATAAATTTTAATAATTGAATTATTAATTGAAAAAATTTCAAGAATAAACGTTTAATATCACGTCTGCATCTACTTTGAAGGACCTGATAATTATGGAATTGTATGCTCATTGGCTGAAACAACAATAAAAAAATTGTCGGAACATTGCTGAAATGTCAAATGTGACAGATGAAAAAAATTCATATCCATTTCATTCTCACATAGTGCAAAAACTCAAACGTCAATCGGTTTTCATTTCAGTGTTAACAACTGCTTGAAGAAACAATTCTGACCCAACTCCTCATCAAGCTTTCTCGAATATCGATGCATGGATAACGATGACCCAGAAATTCCCCGAAACGTTCTGACATCAAACTCTGACATTTCGAGGAATAAGCTCTTCCGCTGCGCTGTGCATCAGCTTGCCTAGGCAGATGAAAATCAAATGGTTTCGCAGCGTTAGATGGAGGTACGAAATGAGTTACCTGCCTGTCAGATCCAGGAGTTCGTTCAAGTAAGTTTCTAATTGGAGTGATGGCAAAATATTCGATACCCTTCCTCTACCATGAACCATTTCAAACGAGGGCACCCAGCTATTGATATGCTATTTTGAGTCCTAAGATTCATTCACAGAGATGAAATCAACAGGAAATCTCCGTGAAAAGTCATACATGAAATTTTCATGCATAGAACGTAATATATTCAATGAAATCTGAAATATGGGGTGTTTGTTCTCAGACAAGCTAACCCGTTTATTTCTAATCCCATAATGATTGGAAAATTTTCCTGAAACACATCGAATGATGTTGTTCAGGGGCGTCTTATTTGACATATTTTGAGGTTTGGATGAGCAACCCCCTAAGACGGGGTGCTTCAACCCTACAAAATTGAATAGGGAAAAGGGGTTGGGTGGTACTCAGATTTCGGAAGCTTCTTTACAACGGTGTATGAAAAACGTTATTTTGATGGACCATTTGCGAAAAAAATTAATTCATTAACCCAAATTTTTGTAACTCAGCCTGAAAGTTTGGACGAACTACCCCAATGAATTGTTAATGAATGTCGTCAAATAACTCCAATAATGCTGGACCATATTAGAGACTGTTTTCAGTCACGATTACTTAATGAAAGTCAAGGGACGAAAATTTGAACATTTGATTCAAAAACTATTTTTTTTATTAAAACTATGATTAAACAGTTGCAGATAACGCTGATGTCTTTCAAGATTTCTCTTATATTCAATATTTTCACAAAAAATTTTTTATCACGGGCGAGGTATGCGTTTTTTGCAGCTGAGGTTTTTTCCCTTTCCTCATTTAATCATAGTGCAGACCTGTATGGTTTTCCTGTGTTGCACTAACTTCAGCCAGGTACCTTTTTGTTTCAATATGTATTGTATTTATTATTTAAGCTCTCTGAATCAAAAGAATATATATAGGTAGGAGAAATTTTATTAGATTTTGGCGATATGCATATTCTTTTGATTGAGAGAGCTAAAATAATACAATACATATTGAAACAAAAATGAACCTAGCTGGGGTTAGTGTGACACAGGAAAACCATACAGGTCTGAAGTATGATCAAATGAGGAAAGGGAAAAAACCCCAGAGAAAAAAAACCCTGACCTCACCCATTAAAAAAAAATTTACTTGAAGAACGACATGAAGATGTTCTTCTAATCACGAAGATGTCCCCCAAGAGCCTCTGATATATCTTATCAGAGGATCTTGAAGGACATCTTCGTGATTAGAAGAACATCTTCATGTAGTTCTTCTATGAGCACCAGAGAAAAACAGACTCTTCACCAATCTACCCGAAATTCTAGATATTGAATAAAAAAAGAAAAAAGCAGAAAAAACTAGTTATTTATAATCAATTAAATTGTTTTTGAATAAACCACTCATTGCAGAAATTCTTTCTTCATAAATTAGTTATGACAGAAATGTCACAATGTTCGAGAGAAATAAAAAACCCAATCAATTTCATCTTGTTGAATTGCTGAACATGAGAAAACTTATAATGCAACAAGCTAAAACTAAGTGAAAACTCAGTAAGTACATAACTTTCAATTGTCCTCCTTAACGAAGAAGTTCCTCTGTTGCCATGTGGGTTTCTTATAAGATCTCAACACCATGTTCAGTGGCTAATTTCGGAACGTAATCACTCTTCTCCTTCGAATTCCTCCAATATTCAAATTTATATTTTCAGCCTTTCTCTCTGATCGTGAGGGTTCTTTCGAACCAGGTTCGACCATCCTAGTGATGATTTTTCGGAACTTCAGATGTTTGAAGACCGCTACGGGACCCTAATGAAGGAAATCATCTCCCATAGATGAACCGAATATCTTATAACACAAGAAAAACAGAATATTTTTCAGGACCAAAAATTTGGCGATGAAAATGGTATTAATTTCGATGATTACTAATTTCTCCCATGTTTCAAAAACATGAAATTTTCAAACATTGATCTTTTGGCATGGCTGAGATTATCCATTGGAATAGTATATTCTACAACAAGTTGCAGAATGAGCTCCTATTTCAACACGAATGCGAAATTCGACGAAGGAGCGAGTTTTCGAAAGCATGAGTGTTGGAATTGCCTTCTGCAACGAGTGTAAGACGATATTTTCTCTATTTCAGTAAAGTTTTGTGGAAAACTCTTTTTATGCAAATAAAACTTCAGGTCAGTGACTTTTGTATTGTATCTTGGCAGTTGGTGTCACTAACGAAATTTGACAGATTGCGGAATATGAATTGATTTGATTCGAAAATTGAGTGGAATGAAGGTGAGTACTTACAACCACAAAACAAAAAATATAACTGAAAACAATGTAATGAAACTCATTACAGCATTACTTTTAGTACTGTAATGAACTCATTACGATACTGAAATAGAGAAAAGATATTCTGGTACACCTGGTTTAACCATAGATACTGATCTTTCTCTTCCATAATCCTTCCAGACTGACCGAAAAAGGTGAAACCAACCCATCGCAAGAAAACCTGTCCGGTTTCACGTTCTCGCAAAACCCTCGACCTAGCACACATTCTGAATAATATCGGCTACGTTCCGGTGTCATTTAATTGAAAGCGAATAGGAGGGAAATGTTTGTAATATATAGTGATAGGTGGCAGCACAAGAGGGCCGGAAATCTTTCCGAGGTCGGCCTGCTCGGGCAGCGTTACGTGTTAGAAATCTGCTTTGGAAGCTTTGTCGAGAGGTAATGTACTGAGATGCTCGTTTGTGAGCAGCGCAACATCATTTCATGGTGGATGGTCCGACGGTTAGAGGGATGGACCGACGCAACTTGAGTTTTCTTTTGAATATCCGGTGCGTCGGAAGGGGATTTCTTCTGAGAGGTTATGAGTGCTAACGAAGTAGAAGAATCCTGATGGGGTGCCGCAAGGGATATCCGGCGGCCTCGGAAGTTGTCCGGCGGAAATATCTTGGAGGTTGATCGTTGAAAAAACGTTCGGAGCTACTCGAAGGAAGCGTGGAAAGCGATCGAAGATCTGGTTGCTAATTTGATATATGCTTTAATCGTGTTTTATGCAGATATAGATGAAAAATTAGAAAGATAGATAGAAAGATAGGTAGATGGATAGTTGTATTCAAGGAAAAGTGTCGGCAAAAGTTTCATCAATTGATCTTCTAGTTTAACAGTAATCAGAATATTTTTATATATTGTTCTCATTTTTTATGGTTCGAATATATTATTTGTATTCTTTTGATTCAGGGAGCTAAAATAGTACAATACATATTGAAACAAAAAGGTACAGGTCTGCAGTATGATTGAACGAGGGAAGGGAAAACCTCAGCTGAAAAAAACCCTTACCTCGCCCGTGAAAAAAAAATGACTACTACTATTAGTATTGAATATCAGAGAAATCTTGAAAGACATCAGCGTGATCTAATAGAAGATCTTCATGTTAACCGTCTACGGACTCAGATAAACAGTTTCTTCACAAAACTACTCGCAATTCTTAATCTGAAGCGAACAAGGACAGAAGCAGAAAAAAAAACTTAATTATTTAAAATAAATTAAGGTATTTTGAGATTTACCATCCATTTCAGGAATGCATTTGTTACTTCATGTATAGCCTCGAAACCATCTTGATATTTGTAAATGGGACACAACTATTTATAAGATTCTAACATTTGGTTCAGAAATTTGGGACCCGTGCTACAACGTTTACATCAATCGATTAGATTATGTTCAGAATGAGCTCATTAGGTATATAAATGGAAAATTTCATCAAAAAAACGTAAACAACAAGGCACGCTTTATGAAAGATTTGAAATTGTTGAATCCTGCAGATCAACGAAAGATGAGCGATGTGAAGTCCATTTACAAAATCATAAATGTCTCAGACTGCTGTGAACTTGTCAGTATGCTCACCTTCAACATTCCATCGTATAACACGCCCAATAGATTCTCATTTCATACGTCAAAGCTCCATTAATTACCATCTAAATTCTCCTCTGATAAGATGTCGCCTCTGATAAGAAGTCCTTCAATTCCATATCTGGTCTTATTAATGTGGACCCTTTTTTACAATCATTGGAGAACTTTTCGGTTACTTTGAGGCGGTTCTTTTTGAATAATGTTCAGGGTTTGTTGTGAAATTGTTTCATTTTTCGATTTATGTTTCAGATGCATTGTTATAATTTTTTTTCTATTTCTCTGTATTGCTAGTTTTTAAGCACCACTGTAGGTATCAGTAAGTACATATTTTTGGGTTAGTCCTGTCATGTACTCCACTTGCATAAATAAATAAAAATATTCTATAGTCCCCTCATTTTCCCCACATTAACAACTAGGGCTCTCAACCAAATTCCATCGGAAGAGCATGCTGTTGCATCGTCCGTGGCCTGTTCAAACACGATTCAGAACAGACCATTTCTCCTGGGAAGGTCAAAACCAGGAACTCTGATGGAAGGATCAGAAATAAGATCTTTATCGAAAAAATTCCATACATTGGGATTGCCAAATTTCTTTGTCGCTTCTATTCATATCAATTAGAAAATTTGACCAGAAAGGTTTAAGCGACTTCAATTCGAGGACCTTGTTATCTGAAATATAGGTGGGTATGGGAAATGAACTTGGAAATGAATTGATTTTTTTCCAAATATTCAAAGTTGTTTTCTATCTACGAATATGGGGAGGGACAATATTTGAGAGGACTGGTAACCAAGGAGTAGGTGTAGATTTGATAGTACCAGTGATAATTGTCCTAAAAAAATTGTGTTGCGCATCAATTTTCATACATGAACACTGTTCAAATAAGCAGGGCAACAATATTCAGAAGCAGAAAAAACCAAAGCAAGCGCTGCCGTACGAAGTATTTTTGTATCAGCGCCCCATGAGGAACCAGCTAGTTTCTGAAGAATATTGTTTCGAGTTTAAGCTTCAAAGGCAGATCATCTAAAGGGGCGTTGAAATTTAGGGAGGAATCAAGTTTGATTCCCAGGTATCTTACATTGAAATTATGTTTTGAGGGAGAAGAACCGAAAGTGAACCTCAATTTTCTAGATTATTCAAATGAAAACACGAAACCTTGGTTTTATTTTCATTCGGACACAAACGCCACTTCAGAAAATAATTCTTCATGATATCCGAATCTGCGGAAAGTGTACTTTCTTTTGTTTGAAAATTAGAATTATGGAAAGCTAGCGCAATTTCCTCGACATAAACAAATTTTCCGGAAGAAGTAGTTGAAATGTCACACAAATATAAATTGAATAGAATAGGTGCCGAAACTGAACCTTGTGGAAGACTTTTATTCAAAGTTCCGAAACTACCACTATTATTATCGACAAAAACACGAAACCTTCTGTCGGATAGCATATTTTTTAATAGTCTAACCATTTTTCCACATTTTTGATGATTATAGAGTTTATAAATTAATCCATCTTTCCATACTGTATCATATGCAGCTGATAAATCCACAAACGCTGTCCCTGTTTTTAAATTTTTATTGAACCCTGATTCAATAAATCTGTCGAAGCTAAGAACCTGATCACAACAATTCCTATTTTTCCTGAAACCCTCTGACAATTCTGCCTCGCAGAAGCCTTTCCAAATATTGGATATCATTAGATCTCTCGAGAACAGAGGGCACAAAAGACCATAATCTTGCAGTGGACCATAACCCATTTTTAAACTAATTCGTTGCACCATGTTCTATTATCATTACTTTTATTATTTTTCAGATTTTTCATTCTCGAAGAATTATTCAAAAAATATTAGAAAATCTTCGAACAATTACGAACATTTTTCAATTTCTCAACTTTCGTATTGTACCTCAAGTCGATTTTGATGGTCATCAACTTTCGTCGCGTCAAATTTTTCAAGCTACACCAGAACGTTCCAAAACACCGCCGCTGAACTCGAATTGGACTTGTAAATTTCATATGGGCAATTTGCACACGAAAATAATTTAAAATTATTTAAAAATCATCGGCGTATCAATTTTTTCACCAAATTTGTTTGGACAGAAGTCCGTGCGGACGCCACTGGTGAATATTTAACTTCGTTGTTGTAATTTTTATGGTTCAAATATATATGTATTCTTTAAATTCAGAGAAAGCTAAAATAATGTTTTAAATTGTTAAGAAAATTGAAAAAATGCAACAATTTCTTTGAAAATGTGTATCTTTTTTTTAAAAGCACTTACTGACTCAGATTCATCACAGGGTGTTTAGAAATGGAGGGTATAAAACAAGGTTTTGTTTATCCCTATAGGAGGGATAAACTACAGGTATTTTCGCGAAGTAAATTCCAGGTTAATATAACAAGAGCCAATACTACACTTGGTGAAAATTTCAACAAAATCGGAGTAACACGAAATAAGATACAGGGTGTTGAATTTGACAAAAATTTTGCCAGTCCGGAATTCATTGTCGGGGAGTATAGAACTCTGATGGAAGGATCAGTAATAGGATCTTTATTGAAAAAATTGCATACATTCCATTCAGATTGCCATATTTCTTTGTCGCTCCTATTCATATCAGTTAGAAGATTTGACCAAGAAGGTTCACTTGACTTCAATCTGGGGACCTTATCATTTGGATTTTAGGTGAGTATGGGAAATGAATTCGGAAAAAAATTAAATTTGTTCCAAAAATTCATGATATAGAACGAAATAAAATTGTATGCAATACAAAATTCAAACAATATACAATGTGTTTAAATTAGTGTTAACTTTGGAGTACCATTCGTAGACCACGTAAAAGAACTTTTTGTTGTTGAAAAAAGAAAAAAAAACTTCATGTTGAGGCCTTGAAACTTTTCTGAAAGCTTTCTTATATGCCTGTTAGTTTGGTTCAATTTTTGTGCTTGCGATTGGAGTACATGTTGGGTGTTGAATTTGACAAAAATTTTGCCAGTCCGGAATTCATTGTTGGGGAGTATAGAACTCTGATGGAAGGATCAGTAATAGGATCTTTATTGAAAAAACTGCATACATTCCATTCAGATTGCTAAATTTCTTTGTCGCTCCTATTCATATCAGTTAGAAAATTTGACCAAGAAGGTTCACTTGACTTCAATCTGGGGACCTTATCATTTGGATTATAGGTGAGTATGGGAAATGAATTCGGAAAAAAATTAAATTTGTTCCAAAAATTCATGATATAGAGCGAAATAAAATTGTATGCAATACAAAATTCAAACAATATACAATGTGTTTAAATTAGTGTTAACTTTGGAGTACCATTCGTAGACCACGTAAAAGAACTTTTTGTTGTTGAAAAAAGAAAAAAAAACTTCATGTTGAGGCCTTGAAACTTTTCTGAAAGCTTTCTTATATGCCTGTTAGTTTGGTTCAATTTTTTTGCTTGCGATTGGAGTACATGTTGGGTGTTGAATTTGACAAAAATTTTGCCAGTCCGGAATTCATTGTCGGGGAGTATAGAACGTTCCAAAACACCACCGCTGAACTCGAATTGGACTTGTAAATTTCTTATGGGCAATTCGCGCACGGCTTCCCATTTTCCAATTCAATCCGGATCGCTTTCCGGCAACTGGAAGACATCCCGTGTAGCTTTATCCGATGCCGGATCCGCACCATCGAAACAAATCTCTCCCTGCTCCCTGCCGAATACATTACCCACACATTCACTTACTCCATACATCTCGGATGGTTAATCTGATCTTCCCCTGCTTTTTATTGGTCTCGGTGAAGCCAGAGCCTACTTCTACGAGAGATTGGTTTTTTATAGGATTTCGCATTGGTGGGGAATTGCTAATGACTTCGGAGTCTGCAGGATCAACGGGGTGGACCATAAATTTCTTGGGCGAGAATCTCTTGGAGGTCCGAGGAAGGTTTCGATTCATTACAATCGTACCGGTTTTCTGGTGTTGCAAAATTCATAAACCGTGAAAACGAATAATGGAATGAAATAATTTCTTTTTTGAGGCGAATCCAGCTGGTCTTACTATAGAAAATAATATACGTCAATGAATTCCGGACAGGAAAAATTGGTGTCAAATTCAACACCCTGTATCTTTTTTCGTGGTTCTCCGATTTTGTTGAAATTTTCACCAGGCATAGTATTGGTTCTTGTTATATTAACCTGAAACTTACTTTGCGAAAATACCTGTAGTTCATCCGTTACACAGGGTGAAACAAAACCTCGTTTTATACCCTCCATTTCTAAACACCCTGTGGTGAATTTGAGTCGGAAAATTTGATATCATTAATTTTTAATTGGAAGTGTGTCCCTTTCGTAATGAAATATTTTTCAATTTACGTCAGTATCTGCTTTTAAAAAAATAATACACATTTTCAGAGAAAGTGTTGCATTTTTTCAATTTTTATAACAATTTAAAAAATTACAATACCTTATCGACTAGCAATCATAAAAAAACATCTGAAAATTAGTAGCGTGTATTTTCACCTCGCTTTCTCATCACTTCTTCTATACGAAGTGGCATACTTTCAATGCATTTACGAATTGCTTCTGGGGGAAGCAACAATTTCTGTTAATGCGGAACAATTCTAGGCCTCACGTTGCACGGGTTGTAACAGAATACTTTAAAGAGGCGAATATTCAACGATTCGTGTGGCCAGCCAGAAGGCCGGATTTAAATCCAATTGAATATGTATAGGATATGCTAGATAGACATGTTCGAAATCCGCAGCCCAGATATACTAACAGCCTTTCTTGAAGATTTTTCAGCCTTGAGTGCCGCAGAATATTTTCTCAAGGGGGGCAAAATCAAAACTTTAGGAGGTACAGCCGACATCAGTATTCCGTTTTTGCTCAAAGATAATAGGTGGATCAAAATCTCAGGAGAAACCACACAGCTTCTATTCTCTCAGAGTGCCAAATTGTAACTTGATGGCATTAAGCCGAACGATGTTGTTACATTGACAACTATAGAACCTAACCTACCAAAACCTAACTTTGTAAGAGTAAACTATATAAGACTATATCAGAGCCGTATCCGAGGTAAATGCAGTATATTTATGAGTTTAATTTTTTTTTCTCGAAAATAACTGTCTCCCCAGAGCTGTAATTGAGACTGTAGTATCAGTTGTTTTGAAAAGAATGTAATCTTCGAGAAAATCGCTGTGAAATCATTTGACACTCGATAACAACTTAAATCGATCCAATAAAAATCAGTATGAGACATTTCGTCAATCTGGTCGCCCTCTTTCTGAAGATTTATTCTTTGCATATGCTTCATGAATGTTCTTATTTTGAAATGGAGTCACTTTATCAACGGCTCCGATATGAAACGGGATTTCTGAAAATGCCAAGACGTAAATTAACAAACGTTGAGGCTAATAGGGCTATCGGAATGCTAAAGGGTGGCTTAACTCAGGTTGTTATAGCGGAAAGGCTCCAAGTCAGCCAAAGTGTGATATCTCGACTTTGGAATAGGTTCAGGGAGACAGATTCCGTGTTGAAAAGACCAAGTCTTGGTGGGCCATGAAAAAAAAAACACTGCTCAGGATCGTTTCATCACCGTTTCGGCGAGAAGAAAGCCTACATCCACGTGTAGAATGCTCTTCAAAATGCTGATATAGTCGAAGTTTCCATCGGAACCATCAGACGACGTTTGAGAGAGGTGAATCTCTAGGTTCTAGACATCCATTAAGAGGAGTTCTTTTAACACGTGACCATGAGTGCCAAAGACTGGAATGGACAAGGCAACATATTAATTGGAACGATCAATGGCGTAGTGCCCTTTTCACAGATGAATCCAGATACTGACGATTTTCAGATTCTCGAAGAATAAGCGTATGGACAATCCCAATATCGCATACCCCGAAATCTTCGCTATGTCCAAGAAGTCCATCCATTCCGAAGGGGTAGTGGTATGGTATGGGCCGGGATATGTTTCAACGGGCTCACAGATCTACACATTTGTCCTGGGAATATGACCGCCCCACATTATAGGGAGCATGTCATTGACAAAGTTTTGCCAAATTTTTACGATGCTATTGGTGACACTTTTCAATTTCTAGACGATAACGCTAGATCGCACTGTGCAGCCATAGTTGGGAATGCAGGCGAGGAGCTTGGTATTCCACATTTACCAATACCTCCGCTTTCACCAGATTTGAATTGCATAGAACATGCATGGGAAATGCTCCAAAGAAGATTAGATAATCATCGACCTACCCTAGAATCCTTAAATGATCTGAGAGAGCTTCTGCCCCGTTTATGGAACCAAATTCCTCAAGAAATGTTCAACAACCTCATGTGAAGTATGCAAAGAAGATGCTGTTTTCAGTAATATTTATTGATGACATGTTAGCCTTTTGCAACGGATTTATTTAATATCTGTCAAAGTTATGAGATCCAAACATGTTAAGGCCTTGACACCTTTCTGAACTCTTTTTCATATTGCTGTTATTTTGGTTGAATTTTTGCTTTCAATTGTAGTACATGTTATTTGTCGTTCATGTATTTTATGAGTTTTTCCACAAGATTTATATTTTGATATATTCCTTCTAAATTCGTTCATTAATTGATGTTTTCAATATGTTCGAGAGTAACGCCTAATTACTCTCATAAATTCTTCAAATTACGTAATAAAAGCCCCGCCTTTTTTTCTATAAGAATGAGTTCGACTTGGGAATTCCACACCTCCCTAGCGTGTTAAATCGCACATCCAAGATGCTCGCGTTTCTACTTCTAATTTCACGAAATTACTTATGAAATATTCATAACACTCCAAGAATGAGGCGAATGAAAATCTACCAAAGGAGGAGATAAGAAATATTTCAATGCCGCCCTAGAGGTAAAGGTAATACGCCACGTCTCAACGCCTGGTATAGGAATGAAATGTTCAGTGAATTCTTCCTCCAGAAGATCTGAGATTTTGCTGTGAGAAATTTCATTCTTTTAAGTGTGAATTTTTCATTGGAAATGTTCGCTTCGCTGACGCATTTTCATTTCTATCCGGTTCAAGTTATCCGGAGTATGACTAATTGTGATTAAGATGGTGTTCTCACATCCATCCAAGATGTTCACTCTCAACAAAAAGTTTAGTACCTATAGCAAATTTTGAAGTTTAAACATACTGCCTTATGCTCAAAATAGCTGTCCACGACTGAGAGTCAACGGTTAAGCCAATTTAAATAATTATATAAATAAAAGAAGATCATTCTTTCCCTTGTTGTGTTCGTTTTAATCCAGGGACAAGAAAAGTCAGAAAAAAAATCAATTTTTCCTGCAATCATACAGTATTTTTATGTTGTGTATGTTTTTGAATCAAGTAAATAGAAAACTGAAAATATAATTATTAGCGATTCCAGAATCGATATGTTGCTAAATTCCCGCATTTATGTAATGTCAAAGAATATGAAAGTGATAAGTGAATTATAGCCAAAACATTTTTAAACTGAATGTTGGAATGTAATCATTGATGAGAACTCATTTGGTAGGATAAACTTATGGTATGGAAAATGCTTTAGGCCAGAAACACAAATAATCAGTCAATTGAAATTGATGAGAAAGATTTCTAGATATCTATCGAAATATTTTATGGGAGTTTGCATTGTTGTGAAAGTTTCTTTAGGATCTTCTCTCCCAATCTCTGGAACAAAGAAAATTGGAAAAGAAATTTTATTAATAGGAGAAAGGTCACTGCGTGAAACTATTGTTTGTTATTCAAACTGTTACTCATGAGTTAGGAATATTGAAATAAATTGCAAAAAAATAAAGTTTGAATGAGATTTTGTGATGAAGATTCATATCAATATGATTAAAAGTTGCAAGAAATTAAATTAATTCTAGAGTGCTCAGGAAAAGGAGTATAAGTCATTGAATGGCCAAAATGAGAGATGTCTTTACTTCTCATATCCTTTGATAATGAATTTCAACTTCTGGTAAAAAGAGAATGAGTCATTTGCAATATAACAAAGTAGAATATAACTACATTCGAATAGTCAATTATAACAGTCCCAAAAAAAACAAAGGAACACCGGAAACCACCAATTTTGACTTATACTACTTTTCCCAAGCACTCTAGAATTTTAGCCTGTAAGTCTGCAGCGTATACAGGGCGGTTAAGAAAAATCGAGTGAAGTAACGAAATTTTATTCCCAGAAAATTCAAGCATTCTAAAACTATCAATACAATGTATGGCTTCCACGGGCATCAATAACAGCTTGACATCTGAAAATTTGGCAAAACATTGTCAATGACATGCTCTCTATAATGTGAGACGGTCATATTCCCAGGACAAATGTGTAGATGTGTGCGCTCGTTGAAACATAACCCGGCCCATACCATAACACTACCCTCTCGGAATGGATGGAGTTCTTGGACATAATGACGATTACGGGGTATACGTGGGATTGTCCATACCCTTATTTTTCGATAATCTGAAAATGGTCCATATCTGGATTCATCAGTGAAAAGGACACTACGCCATTGATCGTTTCAATTGACATGTTGCCTTGCCGATTACAGACTTCGACGCTAATGGTCACGTATTAATGAAACTCATCTAGAGAATCTAGAACCTAGATTCACCTCTTGAAGAGTATAGATGTAGGCTTTCTCCTTGCTGAAATGGTGATGAAACGATGTCACGTTTCGGCCCGGGTATATTATTATTATTATTATTTTTTTTTTTTTTTTTTTTTTTTTTTTTTTTTTTTTTTTTTTTTTTTAAATCACACTTTCGTGGGGTGGTTTCCAACTAAGCTGGGATTCGCATGAATCAACAGCTCAATCGTTCGTTAACACACGCCGGACAGTTCTACACGTTCCCAGGATTGCAGCCTTCTGTGCCGTAAGTATGGTCTTCTCTACTTCATTCAATCCTATTTTTGTCAGTTCTTTTTTCAGATTCAGTTCAACGAGTCCATTTGCCGAGATTATCAGAGGATGAACGGAAACTTGTTTCAGCTGTTTCAGCTTATTATTATTATTATTATTATTATTATTATTATTATTATTATTATATCCCTAACTCTTGTGGAGCAGTATTTTTTTCAAGCATTCAACGTACTCAATAATCGCTAGTATTGCATGGAATATTTTAAGTTAATCTCTAGTTCATCTGGCAGTGCAAGGACAACGTTCAGGATGACAAACCACGCCTCCCTTCAATTCGACTTCAAATGTTTATATTCCAGTGGTGTTCTTTCAGAAAGTCCGACTTTTTATCGAAGTCAACGCCGAGCCCCTTTTTATCAAGTTGTCCACATCTCCACTTCATTTTTCACGATCCACGTCATTTGTCAGTAAGTTCGGGAACACCGTAATGAGTTTGAAAACAAGGAACAGGCGTGACAACTGGGACGTTCAGTCAACTATGGTTAGTCCGGAAATATCCTCTTTTCTGGATTTTCTTATCGAGGCAGGGCCGCCTCTACATTTCAACATATCAATCCAGGAACGTATTCGAAGGTAGTTTCAATTGCAGAGGAGACAGAGTTTGGTTAATCTTGTTCGAGTGTGGAACGACGTCTGATAACATTGTTGCCAGGCTGTAGAAATAATCCTTTTATTGCCTACAGAACAATTTTGTTAAATGAAGAAACAAATATGATTTTGTATTCCAAGAGTTCCATTGATTAGATGTGGGAGATTAGACTGGATTCTTATTTGAGAAGCATACCTATCGTACGTGGATAGTTGATAGTTTAAAAGGGGTTACAGTCCACTGCGACCTGATGGTCTATTGTCCCCCCTGACAAAGCTTTACAGCTTGCCTTCCAGTCCCAGAGATTTTATGAAATCCAATATCTCGGAAGGCTTCAGTGAGGCTAATTCATCACTTATACAGGTCTCTTGACCAAAGCATTGTTTCCTTTGGCTAACAATGCCAAAGCATTCTGTGACTAGGTGAATAGGAGTTTCTTCCTCCTCCCACAGAATCTACACTCGTCAGTGTCCGATACGCCCATTCTCATCAAGTGCTTTCTGAGGCGACAATGCTCTGTAAGAAAGCCAGTGAAGAGGTGTAGTTGGTTCTTACTGAGATCCAAACATCTTTGGGATCTTGCAGTTTCAAAATGCCGAAGGAAATTTTTGGAGTGATCCAACAATGGGAGATTCTGACAGAGTGTTTCTCTTTCAGTTTTCTCCTTCTCCAGAAACTCTTTTTTATAGGTACATTTTCCTAAAGCACAGAAAGGTTCTGGGCCAGTGAGTGGTTTCCGAGCACCCTCTCTGGCAAGTTTGTTGGCCTCTGCGTTACCTGTGATTCCCGAATGACCAGGAACGCAGATCAAAGAGACCTTATTTTACTTGCCTACCTCATTGAGTTTGATCTGGCATTCCCATGTCGACTTTGAGTCGATAACATAGAAGGTCAGTGCTCTAAAAGCAGCTTGACTATTCGAGTGAATAGCTATGTCGCAATTCTTTCGATTGCTAATTTTTCTGCTTGCAGAACACACACTCAAGAGCCTAACGATAGTTCTCACTTTGGCCCCGTTAACCCCAGCGCCAGCTCCCGTGTTGGTTTCAGAACCATCTGTATACCATTCAACAGTATTTTTTTTGAAATTTTCGTCGGTGTTTTTCCTGCTCCCATTCCTTTTTTTGCATAGCATCGTACTGAAGTTTTTCTCAGTACTTACTTTCTTGACCATTACATCACTAGGAAGGTTCGTAGATGAGATGTAGTTACTCAGAGAGCTCCAGACTCTCTGACACCTAATTCGCTCATTACCTGCACCTCCTCTCGATATTCTGAAGATGGCCTCATAGGCCATCCTGTCAATCACCAGATGTAGGGGTGTGAGACAAGTTATAATCTCTTATAAGTGCTCTGGTTATCGTTCGTGGATTCAGGCATATTTTTTTTGGTGATGGTAATTGAAAACATCGGGAAATCGAAAATTTGCGATAAGAAATAGGGTAAGGTAAATGTATTATTTCATAACCAAGGCTATTGGATCTTTTCCGATTGAACATCGATTCAATATTATGGTAAAACAAAGTTTGTGCGGAAAAAGATGTACGCAAAATCTTGATACGATCCTGCTTTTCGCTGTGACCTAACCGAAAGTGATTGACAACTAATGATTTGCTATCACTTGGCTTCATTGCAAAGTTGAATATTTGGTTGAGTTCTGATTTATTCACCATGAAATTGAGAACAGATTCAAATTAAATTTGGAATGACCATGTGAATAAAATTTGGAAAGGTACATAAGCTAAGCTCTACCTCATTACTTTCATCAAGAAATGTAATAGTGTATCTCTTATTTCTTTGCTCATGTTATTCCATGTGTTGAGCTTTTTATTCAAAGTATATTTCCCCCAAAACATCCGTTCAGGCAACTCAAAATACACAGTAAGTGTTTTCATATATATAATAGTAGTAATAAAATTTTACGTAGTCTTCGAAGGAAGATAGATGTAATAACACATGGCCTCAGATGCGTTAATATTATATGAAAATGTAGTTCACCCAATTAATATCAAATATAAAACTTTCACGAAAACGCTATTAACCGTAGCGACACCCACTGGCGTTATTCGCAAGAAGAAAAATTATTTCCAGTTTTTTTTCCATTTTAAATTTTTTTTCAGAGTTAAGGTATTTTTTTATGTTAACCCTGTCGTAGAAGAATCCAGAAAAAAGTCTTTCATAACAAACAATTCATCCAATCTTGTGTTATTAAAGGTGTAACCATTTTAGTTTTATATATTTTGAATCTTCATCGGAAAATAGATTTGATGCCACTTCTGATGTTGAATTAGATTGTGTGTGGATTATAGTGAATTGAACAAGAGAGCCCTTCGAAATAATTATCCCACTTCTGATGTTAAATCAACGAAGGAATAAGAAAGTTATGTTAACTCGGCGAGCAATACTATTTTATTTCGATACAACACGTGGTCTCGGTACACATAGAGAGATAACTGAATCAACCTTATGTTCAGGAGAGGCACGCTGAGAGAGAGAGAGAGAGAGAGCTTTCGATTCTCCCTGTCGGCGCAGCTTTCGGAACTCAGAAGTTTAGCAGACATTTAAATCATAGAGTTATTCTTCTTACATTCACATTCGCACATCAGCAAGTGTGTCAAATTTAACAATTGCTAACATATATTAAGATTCAAACGGCTCCTTTTAGTGTTGCAGTTTCCTTGTCGGTATATTTCTCTTCTATTCATCGGTTTTCGAATGTCTTTCTGCTATTATGTCCACATTCGCTCGATGGTGCGCGAAACGAATTAAACAAACGAGACAACGCGATAATAAAAAGCCCTTAACCTCGCATAATGAAGCTCCTCCAACGGCTGCACATAACCGGTACATAAATACGGAATTCTTCCCCGCCAGAACAATACGGTATTGGGCTAAACTTCCGACCATCGCAATAAGACTCTTGACAGCACAAAAAATATGAACCGGCTATTTGTTCTAGCGACGTAGTGCGCTCCGTGACAAGGATACGAAATTAATTTGAATTTCAAATGGGGGTACGGAACGCTCGCTAACGTATACTCGGTGTAGTTTTACGGACTGTGGCCCGGAATAAGAGTGTCAATTTCGAGTTGTAAACGGACATTATGGGGGGAGGAAACGGTACGTAGATTGGGAGTTTCGTATGGGGTGCACGGATGGTTTGTTGGCGATCGATAGCCGGTTGATTTCTAGTTTTATTTCTTCCTGATGAGTATCCAAGAGGAAGAAATTGTTGCTTAATCATCTTTAAAGTTACGTTGAAACCCAAAACATAGTTTTTTGAAACACAGATGACTTCGTTATTTGTAGCAATTAGTTGTGAAGTACTGAGTAAAATATTACAAGTGTAGCCTCCGTAAAGGCAAAGAATTTTCTGTCTACCGTTTTATTCTTTTTCCAAAACATAGTGGCCATATATCGATGATACTTCAGAGAAATTCCTGAACGGATATATAATTCAAATCTCAAATATTCCCATAAAAAGGGTTCAATGGGCTTAATTCGGATACCTATTGAAATATTCTCTGGGAGGTCTTTGCATATTCCTACAAAATGAGCAACATTTTCATGGAATTTTTTTAAGAAAAACATATTGAAAAATATTCACTGAATCCAAAGATTTGGTGGCGTTATGTGGATGATATTTTTGTGATTTTTGGCCACATAGCAAAGAAGAATTCATTACTTATGAAGAACCTACAATAAAATTCACAATGGAGTTGGAACAGAATAATGTATTTTCCTTCTCAGATGTTTGGATAAGAAAATTTTCAAATCATTTTGAAACAAGTGTGTTCGGAAAAAAGAAACGAACGAATCGATATCTTGATTTAAATTCTTATCATCAAATAAGTGTTTAAACAGGTGTTATAAAAACTATTTATGATAGGGCTCAACTAATTTCATCGAAATACGAAATGATGAAATTGATTTAATTGAAAATATTCTTGAGGATAATCATTATCCAACGAATTTCATAGAAAAAACTATTTCAAATTTAAAGAGAACAATTTTGTGTCAAAACAATAATGATAATCAGGAACCAACAACAAACCGTCAAGAACAACCGATTTTAGTAAATTTGATTCCTTATGTTCATGGACTTTCAGGAAAATTTTAAAGAATTGATTTTAAATTCAACATTAGAACTATTTTCAAAACAAAAATTGATTTACGACCTATATTAACGAAAACAAACCCTTTGAATGAGAACAAAAAATCAAAAAATTGTATTCACAATAATCTCTGTATTTATGGAAAATCTTATACAGGGAAAACATCAAGACCCTTAGAAATTGAAAAGCCTGAACATGAGAATAACATGAAAAATAGAGATATTGGTAGATCACAGAAAGCAGATCCTGTGTGTTCCAATATCGGCAATCACATGATGGCACAAAAATTCCACTAACGGAACCTGATCATTATAAAAAAAAATTAAGGAGTCAGCTTGTATTTTATTGGATGAGGCTAATAATCTCACCACTTGTTCAGTAGGGATAGATCGAATTCGGATGGATTTATTGAAAAAAAAACTGGTTTCAGAGAATTTTGAAATAAAATAACGATATCAATATCTAGTAATCAATATTAAACATGCTCATCATATATTGACAAATGTCAATTAAAAAATCAAAATATGGTCACGGTTCTACGATGTTGTATGAAAAATAGAAAAGGTCTGACGAAGGGTCTGATTTAGACTCGGAAACTTTACGCTTCAGAGTTGAAAGTAGTTTCTTTTTGTTCGTTGTGAGGCAGAAATTTTTCTTGTAAAGTTTTAGTCCCTGACAAATTAGTGCTCAGGTTTTAGGCAGGGGTGTTTTTTCTATTATTTGAATTTTTTTTCTAATTGTTTCTTTTTTCAGAGACTGGGGGAGAAAACCCAAATAAAGTTTTCAGGAATATAGGTTAAGTCAGGCCTGGCAATAAGCCATAAATTGGAACATCGATATAAAGAAATTACAGCATTTTCGAGTAGCATCCTATAGCTGCCTTACATTCAGATGAGAAAACCTAGATATTTAAAAAACTGCAGAAAATAACCCCAATAAACTATATACATTCAAAATTAGGAGAGAGAGTTTCACCTATTAGGAAAATAAAATACATGGTGTACCATTCAAAAAACAAGAGTTCACATAAGATTTTCAGGTTCACAATGCTTTTATGCATTTTCTAGTACTAAATTATGAATGCTCATGAAACATACTACAAATTTGCCAATTTAAACGTTTTTGTAAGACGAATATCAACTGATATAGCTATTAAGTAAAATATACTGCTTCACAAGAGTTACGGCTATCGGTTCAATAGTTTTGAAAAGTATGTAATCTTCGACATATCGCTGTAAAATCATTTAAAACTCAATAACAACTGGGATCGATCCAATAAAAATCAGTATGAGACATTTTGACAATCTGGTCGCCTTCTTTCCGAAGTTTGGTCCTTTGCATATGCCTCATGAATGTTCTTATTTTGAAATAGAATCAATTCATCAACGTCTTCGATTTGAAACGAGTTTTCTGAAAATGCCAAGACGTAAATTAACAAACGCTGAGGCTTATAGGGCAATCGGAATGCTACAGAGTGGCCTTACTCAGGTTGTTGTAGCAGAAAGGCTCCAAGTCAGCCAAAGTTTGATATCTCGACTTTCGAATAGGTTCAGGGGGACAGGTTCCATGGTGGAAAGACCAAGGCTTGGTGGGCGACCAAAAACAACACCTGCTCAGGATCGTTTCATCACCGTTTCGGCGAGAAGAAAGCCTACATCTACTTGTAGACTACGGAATACTCTTCAAAGTGCAGATGGGATCCAAGTTTCCATCGAAACCATCAGAAGACGTTTGAAAGAAGTGAACTTAGATTCTAGACGTCCATCAAGAGGAGTTCCATTAACACGTGACCATAATGAGATAATCGTCAACCTACCCCAGAATCCTTAAATGATCTGAGAGAGCTTATGTCCCTTTTATGGAACCAAATTCCTCAAGAAATGTTCAACAACCTCGTTTCATCACAAAATCTCATTCAAACTTAATTTTTTCGCAATTTGAGTTTTATCATCAAATCAGGCTGAAGGACTTAGGTCGATGGCCATTTGATAATGTCAATAAAGTACCGTTATCTATCTATCTATCATCAAATCATGTGGAGCAGTTTATTCAACATTTTTCCTGTTATAGCTCCTGAAATCCTTTCATTTATGAATCTCTCCATCTATCGATGTTCCCAATAACCACGAAAAAATTTCCATCGCCACATACGCAAAAACCGAACTTTCCCATCCATCCAAAACTTTCCTCCCTCCCAAGGTCCACTCCTCAACTCCTCCACTCCACGAAAACTTCGACTCTACCCCCGGAAACTTCCCAACATCATATTTCCGGGAAGCCGATAACTTATGGAAATCGAATTATTAAATAAATTGTTTGTGTAAACATATTGTCGCAGTGTCAAAGTTGGCCTCGGAATCGCTTCCTCCTTGGAGGCATTGGAGGCACCGACCGGCCGAGTTACCGATTCAGCTCAGAGGCGTGGGGGTTAGGGGGGGGCAGGAAACAATGGTGCCCAACTCGAACTTGAATTAGTAACGTTCGGGTGGAGAATTTTGAACGATAACCCGACTGAAGAAGTTCTTGGGAGGAGGGAGAGAGGTAGACAAACTGGGGGATAGTCCTGGTGTGCCATGAATACGAAATCCTGGGCGGCTGGGCATTACTTGATAAATTTAACTCGACTTCTCTAATGAAATACCGATCTCATATCTTTTTCTCTCTTCCCGTAATTTCTCCATATCTGCTTTATGTGGGGGGATGAAGAATGGAATTCCAATTTACTTTTGTCTCGTGGACATCAGTAATCGATAGATTTGGCTTGATTCGTTTCTCTTGAATTGATGTTTGGAACACGTAGGTGGGTTAGATCCCGCAATCAATTTTTTTCACAAAGATTCACATGCATAGCTTCTACACTCAAGATTTTATGGATATCTGAGAATCTCTTATGGTTGTTGACCTGTTATAATTATTATTAATTTCATAATTTCGTATCTCAGTTGTGGATGAAATTAATTTAATTGAAAATATTTTTGAGGATAATAGATTTCCAACGAATTTCATAGAAAAAAAATATTTCTAATTTGAAGAGAAAAATTTCGCGTCAAAACGATAATGACAATCAGGAACCAACAACAAATCGTCAAGAACAAGCAATTATGATAATAAATTTGATCTAATGACGGAACCTGATAATTATAAAAGAAAAATCAAGGAGTCTGCTTAGATTTTGGTTGGATGAGGCTACTGATCTCGCCAATTGTTCAGTAGGGTTAGATCGAATTTGGATGGATTTATTGAAAGAAAAACTGGTTTCAAGGAATTTCGAAATAAAATAACGATATCAACATCTGGTAATCGATATTAATCTATGTTCATCATACATTGACAACTGTCAATTGAAAAATTAAAATATTGTCATGATCCTGGGAAGTTATATGAGGAATAGAAATTGTCTTAGACTCCGAAACGTTACCTTCAGAGTTCAAAATGTTTTCTTTTTGTTCATCAGACAACAATTTCTTCTTGTAAAGTTTTGGCCCCTGAAAAATTAGTACTCAAGTTTTGACACAGGTGTCTTTCTTCTATTATTTAAATTTTGTACAACTGCCATTAAAAGTAACACTTTTAATGACAGCCAACAATGTTTGAATTGATAATTTAAGTGGATTGTTTACGTGAATGATGAAATCAGATGAGAGAAATTCAGCAATTGCTAATATTCATTATCAATATTTAACAATCATTACTTATGAACATTAATAATAATCGTAAAAGTAGAACAATTACTAACATTAATGCCTTGTGATGTCAAGGAGCTTTGCAACACATTATTAGAATCCTCATCACCATCAGTACTTGTAGAAACCGGAAATACAATTTTGGATTATGATGATCCAAAATCTGTTGAGGTTGGGAGATTTTTTTCAGCAATGACATTTCTATATGCAATGGAATGATCAACATAGCCCTCGGCCACCGTCGTAGACTTCCATCAACCAGGTTTTTGTATATCCGTAATATTTGCTCCTGATTCTGACAGAAGGGAGAAGTGCAAAGTACTTATGAAAATTTCCCAACAATACTGAAAGAACGACTGATTTTTGTTTCTGTATTTGGAAGTTGTATAACTAATGATTTATTTGTTGTGTTGATGTCTTCCACTGATAAATTACACAATTCTTCACGTCGACAGGCTGCAAATAAGCCGAAAATAGTTGCAACCTTAACCATCAAGTATTTCTCATCTGGTGCCTCCTTTATAAACTTTTCAAGTTGTTCACGAGTGGGAATTTTCGATTTTTTGGGACGATATCCTTCACTTTTATGTTTTAAATATGCTATTACCTCGAAATATTCACTAACATTCACACCATTTTTAACTGGGCGCTTGACTTTATCATTGAAAATTTGCTCTACAAAGTTGATGAACTCCTTATTTCTGATTTTCAATTCACACCAGGCCAGGAAATTGTTATATGCAATATCGTACTGCTAAACAGATTTTTTAGGTTGGAGTTTCAGATTTGCTCTTCTTGTAGACTCTTCAATATCCAGAGGAACAACCAAATCGTAATTTTTATTAATGATTGGACTCTCGACGAACATATTAAGCAGTTATAAACCCAAGAAGAAAGTTGGACAGGAACGAAATTCAAATGACAGCGTATTTTCTCATTTGTTAGTAATCATAACGTTGGCAACGTTTGCCATTCACAACAACCTTTCGATTATTTTAATATTAAAGCGCATTTTTAGATTTATTGTCATTGCAAATTCGCCCATCTCATTATCAAAATATGGCAGTTGTACAAAAAACATTGTATGGTATTTGTGTTAAAAGTGGTTTTAGTTTGTTCGTGAAATTGTTCAATTCGCTCCGCTCATTTCACAACTTTTTCACTCACAAAATAAAACGTCACTTTTAACACTCATATCATAAATAACTATTATCATACACAAAAACGAGAAACCTTTTGTTTGATAGAGCAGACAGATGATCGCTAATTTCCCTTCAGAATCCGCCACTGGCCACTCTATTTCTTCTACGCGCGCTGAAGTTCATTCCACATTCAGTCATGTTATCTTAACGAGCACGCCGAAAGAAAAAACGTTCAGATCCGCGACAGGACTCAGCGGGAGCCAGCTTATCGCGCAACATTTTCGAATAAACACCCTAAGATATGCCGGCGTTTCCCGGTACTTATCGAATTGGACATAAACCAAGATTGTATCCATCACCGATCGATGAAAAAACTTCCCCCGCGAAATGCAAGTGTGCTCGGGCCCGGAAATGTTCTCTCCAGTTCGCATTTTCCGCTCCGAAAGTTTTCGGGAGGGGGAGATGATGCTGAATACACCTTTCTTCGAATTGATGCGGAATGAGTTGAAATTCCGTGATTTTCCAGAATTTACATTGTCCAATCTGACAACCAAACAGTGACAGCTTCGTTTGCTGGATCTTTCCTCGTTATTGAAGATTTGTGATCGATATTTGGCGATCACTCTGAGGCACCATTACCGTATCACAATGTCTTAATTTCTTTTTAAGCTATTGCATAGCTTTTATCTCAGGCTTCGAGCGCGGCGACCGAATGTAGAAATTCCGTAACGAAAAAACCTAACACAGCCGTGTATCGTCGGTTCAGTTCGGCAGACTTCGGCACGGTGTTTGGGTGCTTGCGACTAGACGGATGCGTGCAGCCACTCTAGCAGTGCAAAATGGAGTCGGCAATCTCGCTGTTCTCATTGAATTACGAACGGCAGATATTTAACATCGGATAGAAAATGTATAGCTAAACGCAAACATTTTCCATTAACTTCAGCTCTTGCTCTAACTATACAAGAAGTCGCAAAGTGGAACTTTTGACGAAATATTATATGAGTATAGTAAATCACATTCTCAGGAACTCGTCTATGCTGCACTCTTTCGGGTGACTAATATGAAAAATTGTATATTACGACAAAAAATGATAATTCTGCATATAAGTTTTATCATGATTGAAGGCGAGCTGCATCGACTGCATCTTTGTTGCAAGAATTCAAAGACTGTCTTTAAATAGTGTTCAGACGATAGCTCAAAGTGTCTTAGATTTCATAAGTATTACAAATGGTATTTCAATAATGACTTTCAATTGCCAAAGGTCACAAATACGATTTACAAGATTCAGTTACGAGACAAACCAAAGTTACTTCTAACCGAAACATGCATGACGCGTGATAATCCTATTGAAATACCTATTGTTCAATTCAAACGAGATACTTTTCTAGAGGGTGTGATAGCTATTTACCAAAATAGTAATAATGTTACTTATATTATGACTCCGAATATTGATATACATATTGAAGACGTTGGCGATGTTAATGTTAGACGCTTATTTATTATAGATATTTGTGCATCCTTATGCAAACTTAGAAATGACCTACACATAGTAATGGTAGCAATTTATATTTCTTCGAATACAAAATTGGATGAGATAGAGCATTTTATTCATCGCACTTTACTGGAGTACACTGAAGAAGGGGCGAAAATACTTGGTACCAATGGTAATGAATTTCCACTTATCTTCGCAGACGATTTCAACATCAACTTCACTGATAACTTCACGTAGAAATTAGAGGAGGAGAAAAAAAAATTATAGCGATGTTCTTGAGATTGAGCACAAATATGGAATTTTTCAGATTGTTCAATTCAACGTCAAATTTTTTGCAATTATTTTTCTGAATGCGTTGATGTATAACAACTTAACCCTCGATCAAGTTTAGCTTCAAAAATCAGAAGAATCCATATTCATTTGTTTTTCCAATAGTAGGCCAGGAATTCTTTCACACATGCATTTATATATTTTTTTTTTAAAACCCCATGTGGCTTGAACCTATTCATTTTATTTCATTCAAACATAAACTCGAATATCACTCGTCAACATGAAGTTGAAAATGTTGAAAACTTTAATATTTAGATTGAAATTTTTTATGCATGTTGAACTTTCATGCATGTGTGGAAAAATTCATGTCTTACTATAAAAAAAAATATAAATATAAATTTTTCTGATTTTTAAAATTTATTAAAAGTAAGGTTGTGATACATCAATGTACAGCAAAATTTTATGTTACAATATACAGGGTGTTCCATCTGAAAAATTTCACGTGCTCAATCTCAGAAACAAGGCTCTCAAAAAAAATTTTAACCACGCCACTGACTGGTAAAAATATAAAAATATCTATCGAAGGCAGTTTTCATTTATTTTCTATCTCATACAGGACCTGAGAAAAAATCACAACTCCAAAAGTGGATTTAAAAGTTTCACAAAAAATTAATACAGGCTCGCGAAGAGCGCATGCCTCTAATATATTTATTTATAGAATAGCTGAGCTACAATGCAGTCTCACTCACTTTGAGACACAGTGTACTCTAACAAAAAAAAAACATATAAACACACTTTGTCTTGATCGAATTCAAACAAAACATGAAAAATCCATATTGGAAAGCACAATAAAGGACAATGACAAAATGGCTTTTCACCTAGCACCTTATTGCCGATCTTAGAAAAAACAAAGATCAAGCCTATACGAAGCGGGAACGATGGGCCAATCAACATCACGTGCGTAAACTCACCACCATTAACCAGGGTGTAGATAACACTTCTCTGTGTCTATTTCAGTTCATAAATTCTCAAAATTATGAAATATTGCTGAGCAACTGTATTTCTTCTTCATGTTGCTTATATATGCTTCAATATTCAAGCAGAAGCTGGGTTTTCATCATAAAGAAAGAGAAGGGAAAAGAGGTCTTTTCGTCCCACAATCTTCATTTTGCAACTATTAGTCCCGAACCTAGTCTCATTTTCAATTATTTCAAAGCTACAGGCCACAATGTTGAAGAATAAAAATAATTATTGTCATCTACCGTCTCCTTATTCAAAAACAAGTTAATTAAAATGGCGTGAAGTAAAATTTTACATACATGCATGAAGGAAATGGTGAGAAAGGACAGCAAAAAAATGAACAAAACCAAATGAGAATATGAAACAAACAAAACCCAACTTTCAAACGTACAAAATGCAACCATTGGAAAGACAACTAGAATTGATCACTCGATCATATAAGATAAGAAAATTTTTTCGAGAACCCCTGTATCCCTGAAAGTGCTTCAAGAATAGTTCAGCTCAGTAGAGAATGTCGAATATCATACCCCAATTTTCAAATAGGTCCAGTTCTTAAGAAACTACTCGAACGACTTTCAGCTTTCAAACAAACACCTCAGGGATAGCACGCCACTGGCGGAAGGTTTCCGGACAGCCTCTTTGGCGCCAGCCAGTCTGGCCGCAACACGAGATGAGATTCTATCGATAGCGTATACATCTCATGAACTTCGATTCAATTCAGCAACATAAAGTTTTATTGTGGCCCCCCCAACATTAACCGCCCCCTCGGCCAATGTGAAGCCTGGTTTACAGGCGCTGCTACGACCATTGAGTTTTTCATTTTTCATCGGGTTGACAATGTATTGGAGCGTTGTCAACAGAGGGAGTCTGGTAAAATCGATATAATTCTGCAGCTTCCCGTTAATATTGGAACGTTTTATATATAAAATATTCGCAACGTCAGTGCTACATCTATTTTGAAGCTGAGTTACACGTCAACCGAGATCGTTGAAACGAGAATGCTTGAAAGGCATTGACAAAACCGTAAAACGAATGGATGAAAATTTCATTCATGATTAAACTTCGTCCAAATCGAATTAAAGCACATCATGAAAAATTCATGAGGGGAATGATAATGAGGAACAATAACAAAATGATCAAAATCGAAACAGGTTGACCGGATAAGAATACCAACATGAAGAAAAATGCCAAAAACAAAACGAACTATACAAGGAATCTATTGTTTGGCACATCTAACAAACTGGACATTCATATAATGCGTGTTGCCAGACTGTAGAATTCTTTCCATATTCAGGGATATCTTTGAACTACAGAATACTTCGAATATCATGATTGAAGTATTAGGCCAAGCAAATAAGCTTCAAGAAATGGTGTGCCTGGAAATAATTGGTGGAGTTCGGGAAACTGTTTTAATCATTCTTTCAGGCCACTAATAAGAGTAGCTTGAGCTTTGCCCCAATTTCCCAGTGAAGCGTATGTCATGACGTTCAAAAAACCTCGAAATTTTCGGTTTAGTTTAGGTTTTTCTCAAAAAGCTCTTGAACTAAGCACATTATGAAAAACTTTGTAATATTCGAAAGTGTTGAGCATTAAATTCTGCGTCCAAAAAATATGACAACATCATATTTTGAACAAGTAGTTTTATAGAAATCATACGTCCAAATATGGCAAATTTTCACACTTTTCAAAAAAACACATTTTTTCACCACAAAACGTGAAATACCTATGAAACTACGAACTTCAGAACGAAATGTCAAAGAATAAGAATTGTAGACCATCATATTGTGATAAAAACGTAACCCCAAACCTCCAAACCACAATGTTAAATCGCGCAATAGCTCATCCTGCTGAGGATGCTGATTATTTCATCCTAGCTAATGCTATTGAATTTGCTCAGCAGTCCCATGGGTTCGTGGATAATGTTGGGGAGGACACTGAGCTTCTTATAATTTTAATTGTTCAAGCCCCTATGTGTACCAACTATTTTTTACTAGGGCTTGGCAAACGTAAGCAAGCCGATGTTGTCTTTTATCCCTTGCACAAGTTTTGATCTGTTTCGAAAAAAAAAGATATTATTCCTTTATGCTTTTGATGGCTGCGACACTATGTCATCCCTTTCGGTAAAGGAAAAATGAAATTTCTAAAGACTTCTGAAATCAACACAAACTTGCTGAAAGCAGCAGAATTTTTTAGAACATCTAATGCTTCTGCCGATAAGGTCGACGAGGCAGGGAAGAAATGCATGGCAGCCCTTTAAAAAAATTATTTCAAACAATTGAATGTATTGTGGTACGAGATGTTTGAAAAATTGTTAACCAAAACCTCATTTTATCTTGCCTCTGTGCCTCCAACTGAAGCAGCACCTCGACAATACTGGCTAAGGACGTATGTAATATGTATTAATATATTGTTCTTAGCAATGAGTTGTATTGTTAGTTATTAGTTTATGAGTCCCACATTTGTTATTATAATTGATTTAGTTAGTTTTCAACGTCTTCAGGAATTCCAGTTGTCCTTAACCAAGACACTAAAAACATGAGGAAAAAATATGTTGTTTTCGACACAGAGAATAACTTGTAGTGCAAGAAAGAAGAGAAAATTTATCATCTTGCCTGGCTTTGCCAGGCTTTAAAAAATTTTTTGGTGCACATTGAGGATGGAGCAGTCAAAATTAAAAGAAGGTCAATGTAGTCCTCAACAATCACCACACACTCATGGGACTGCTGAGCAACTTCAACAGCAGTAGCTACGATTAAATGATCAGCATCCTCAATAGGATGATCTACTGTGCGATTTTACATTGTGGATGAGAGGAGGCGGGTTACGTATTTATCACAAATTTGATGGTCTACAACTCTCATTCAATAACAGTTTGTTCTAACGCTCGTAGTTCCAAAGCTATTATATGTTTTATAATGAAAAAATGTGTTTTTTCGAAAAGTGTAAAAATTTGCCATATTTCGATGTATGATTTCTATGAAACTATTTGTCCAAAATATGATATCGTAATACTTTTGAGAAGCAGAATTTAATGCGGAACACTTTTGAATACAACAATGTTTTTATTAAGTGCTTAGTTTGTGAGCTATTCGAGAAAAACTTAGAATAGTTAAAAAATTTCGAAGTTTTTCGAACGTCACGACATACTCTGTTGGGGAAAAACTTCACCAATTATTTCCAGGCAAAAATCTAATTTGCTTGGTCTATATGGTGATAAAGCTCGATTTGAAGCAAATTGTGTCATTTTTCCATTTCTTTTTTTTTAATGATTGTCTCCATAAGGTGAAGATAAGTTATGTCTACGATTATTATGAAAATTTGATTTTATGTCGTTTCGCTGTTTACTATTTTATGGTATTTTAATTTTATAGATCCATTCATTTCGTCTACAACATTTTTTCATCTTTCCATTCATCGATGATTTTATTATGATAAAAACACTATGCCTTATTCTGTTCATAAATTTCTCGAAATATGAAAAAGTATGGCTTTCCTTTTGTACTTGATTTTTTCACCATTTTCAGTTTGCTGAATGTTTTTCATGCAACTTTGTAGGCATTCTCATCCCAATTGATTAATTTTTTGGACCGAAAACAGTTTGGGAAGTTTTGCTAAATCGCTAAAAAACATCATTTTGTGGTCTATTTTGCTTCAAAACGATTTGAGGAGAAATTTCTCTCAACACCTTGCCTTGTCCTCCTACTCAAATATTCCCCTCCCATTCCGAGGTTTTCAATAATTTAACTCGCGAAAGCTAAACGAATCAAACAGCAACAAAATAAATAAAGAAATATTGCTGAGTCTACCGTACCCCCATGTTTGCCAGCGGTATATGTGAATATATTTGCTTACCTCAACGAGGCGGGGCATTATTCAGTGATACACGTGCCTAATGCCGGTTTGTTGTTTGTACTGCCATTCTCATTTCTGAATCAGCGGAATTTTCTCAGAACGTACGAAAGAACGTTGCGGCAGAGAAATCCGAGAAATACTCGAATGTATATGTATTCATAATGGAAATACTACAAATCTAGGTATCTCATAGTAGAGAATCAAACGAAAATCACAAATATACCTGTCACCTAATAACCACTTGAAATTAGAAATGGGTACGTTTACTTCGCCTCTGAATACGACTTCGATTCCCAAATTACTCAAGATCTTAAATCCCGATGATATTTTCGGAAATGCCCCCCTTCGAAATTTATATGGTCATTATCTTCGACGTTGGAAAATAAGTTGAAAATTGCCTTCTCTTTGAAATGACAAAAGTCGGAAAATCGATCTGATCTTGTTTGTCCAAATCGTTGTGAACGTTATCATAATGAACAACTAATTTTTGTCTCCGTTCCTCAGGATCAGCTCTATTCGGAGTGACTGAAGGCGCCATGTAACATGTAATCATCAGTTTATTAAGGAATTTTTCGGGGTATATTAATAACTGAACCTTCGGCGGTTGGATGAGAGTTATTTCTCAAAATATGGGAATCTACAAAATTTTTCATACAAACAACACTGTCATCGTTGACTTTAAAACTACTTTCTCTATGAATTGCTCTAGGCCATTTTCTTCTCCTCGCGGGATCTTTCGGAAATCTAAATACTAAAACTTTCTGATTAGTACATTTATATAGTCGCTTTTGTTACTGGGCACGAGGCATAGTACTCAAATCGAAGATTTCCAAATGAAATTTTAATGAATATTAAAATGAGAAACCTTCCTGTTGATAATCCTTCTAGATATGAACAATAAAAGTCGAAAAATTCAATCACAAACCCGATGCACACTGTTCTTGCAACTACAACACTTGTTTTCACTCTATTTATTTATCGAAAAACTGACCACACGAAAACATATCATGCTTCAAAACAGAACTGCAACTGCAAAGTCGTAACACATGGTACAACCCCATGTGAGGGTTCCAGCAACGTCGCATTTAAATGCAACATTGTGGCCTGTTAAATATCGTAGGCCGTGATTATGACCAAAATTATGCTTGATTTCGTTTATTTTTTTTCTAATCGTGATTTTGTTTTTCTTCATTTTTTGTATTACAATGGGCTAAAAAAGTCATATTGAAAAAATATCAACCAGCTCCCTGACAACAAGACTCGAAAGATGCCCAAGCAGCCCACATCACTGTACAGGGTGATTCACTTATCTTGGTAATCCCAGTTTTCTCGAAAACTTCCGAATATTTTTTCATTCTGTGAATGGCGTTTTGAACAAGTCAATGTCGGCTTGAGATGCGCATAAAAATCTGCGGAATAAATAAAGACGCCAGGCGTCGCGCCGCTATCAAAAATTTCTTCTCCAGGGACATACCTTTTTTATCATGTCATTCGGAAGATAATTTTATTCTGAACTTTTTTTGTCGAATACAATTTTTATCCATTTCTAACCGTCAGCGAACTGCAGCGTGTTTTATGTTAATTCTCTTTCATTTATTTTTTTCTGTTTTATGGTACTATGCCTTTATTTGGAGACATAGATATGATTTTGTGCCTTGAATTCAAAAAGAATAGTTTGCTGGTCATTGTGCCTCTTCAAATAAGATGAAATATGTGGCGCCAGCAAGATGGGGTCCATGTCACAACGCTGCCATTGTGAAGAGATATTCAGACCAAGAATTCGAAAATAAATGGATAGAAACCAATGGACCCATCAGATATCGCTAGACCTAACGCTCATGGATTACTTTCTGAGGGGTACCCTGAACAATATGGTACTTATACCAAACTAATTCTAATAACTTAGACCACTTGAAACCGAAGATAAGAAACGCATGTGCCCAAGTCGACCCTTATATTTCGAGCAAAGTAAATTATAATGAAATAGGGGAATGATATAACTTATGTATGGACCATAATGGCCGGTATATAGAACAAATGATTCGAAATGTTCCTTTGGTTATTAAAAAAAAATGTTTGTTGTGATAAGACATAATATTTAATGAATATAATAATAGAGAAATAGTTTGTTACAAAGCCTCCGTCATTTGACGAAACAAAATCATATCTAGGTCATCTAGCGATTATGATCCATACATAAGTTATATCATTTACCTATTTCATTATAAGTTACTTCGGTCAAAATATAAGGGTTCATTTATTTTCGAATTTTTAATCTCAATCTCTCTTCACAATGGCAGCGTTGTGACATGGAGCCCCATCTTGCTGTATCCACATATTTAATCATAGTCAAAGTTGCAGATCGTTTAGAAAACCAGCCTTCTTAAATTCAAGGCACAAAATCATATATTTGTCTCCAAATACAGGCATACAGAAAAAATTAATGGAATAGAATTAACATAAATAACGCTACAGATCGCTGATGGATAGAAATGGATAAAAATTGTATTCGAAAAAAAAGTTCAGAATGAAATTATCTTTCGAATGACATGATGAAAAAGGTATGTCCCTAGAGAAAAATTTTTGATAGCGCCGCGACGCCTGCCGTCTTTATTTATTCCGCACATTTTTATGCACATCTCAAGCCAACATTGACTTGTTTGAAACGCCATTCACAGATTGAAAAAATATTCGGACGTTTTCGAGAAAATTGGGGTTATCAAGATAAGTGAATCACCCTGTACATCAGTTTCCACAACCCCAATAAAACCTAAAGATGAATTTCCAATTTCTTCGAACGCTCCCGATACTGCGAACGATAAACATCCAAACTTAAAGGCCTCAAATACGCAAGAAACGAGATCTCGACATCCGCTAATTTATGGCGTTTTTTCCTCAGAGCCTCACAGGGCCAGGAGTTGAGGGTTTAAGGACTCAATTTAAATTAGGCTATTTGTATATGGGGTAAGGACTACGAAAGCTGCCCGAATCCTTCAGGCCCGCTACAGTTCCGCTTGATTTAAGCTGCTTTCAGGCAGATTACTTTCAGGATCGGACTGCTCTGGAAAAGATGATCTTGCCATAATTTAGGGTGTGCCGAAGTTAGGGGTGTTTATTCCGCAAATGGTGTCTCAATTTGTGGCTTTGCCGCCTCGATTCGAAGAGACAGTGACGGAGGGATGTGCCAATTGATTCGCGAACTTCGGGCACAATGATATTTATTCTTTCGCGATCTCCTGTTGAATGATAATGAGGCGTGTCGCTTCGGCCGCCTTTTTTTCTTGAGAGGAAATTGACTTGTCCTATATATCTTTATGTCAGAATGGACAAATAAAATTTATTATTAAGCTATTGCATAGCTTTTATCTCAGGTTCTGAGCGCAGGGGCCGAATGTAGAAATTCCGTAACGAAAAAACCTAACAAAGCCGTGTATCGTCGGTTCAGTTCGCCAGACTTCGGCACGGTGTTTGGGTGCTTGCGACTAGACGGATGCGTGCAGCCACTCTAGCAGTGCAAAATGGAGTCAGCAATCTTGCTGTTCCCATTGAATTACGAACGGCGAATATTTCATTAACATCGGATAGAAAATGTATAGCCAAACGCAAACATTTTCCATTAACTTCAGCTCTTGCTCTAACAATACATAAGTCGCAAGATGGAACTTTTGACGAAATAGTATATGAGTTTAGTAAATCACATTCTCAGGAACTCGTCTGTGTTGCACTCCCTCGGGTGACTTATATTGAAAAATTGTATATTACGACAAAAATTGATAATTCTGCATTTGAGTTTTATCATAATCGGAGGCAAGCTGCATCGACTGCATCTTCGTTGCAAGAATTCAGAAGACTGTCTTTAAATAGTGTTCAGACGATAGCTCAATGTATCTGCGATTTACAAGATTCAGTTACGAGACAATCCAATGTGTTACTTCTTACCGAAACATGCATGACGCATGATAATCCGATTGAAATACCTAATTTCAATTGTATTGGCAGTGCATTTATTATTCATGTTTTTTCAGGAAAAAATGACGACTTTTGATGACAGAAGGGCGCAGTGCAAAGTACTTATGAAAATAGTGTACATACTTCCCAATAATACTGAAAAAACGACTGACTTTCATTTTTGTATTTGGAAGTTATAAAACAAATAATTTATTTGTCATTTCGATATCTTTCACTGATAAATTACACAATTCTTCACGCCGACAGGCTCCAAATAATCCGAAAATAGTTGCAACCTTAACCGTCAAGTATTTCTCATCTGGTGCCTCCTTTATAAACTTTTTAACTTGTTCACGAGTGAGAATTTTCGATTTTTTGGGACGATATCCTTCACTTTTCTGTTTTGAATATGCTATTACCTTAAAATATTCACGAACATCCACACCATTTTCAACAAGGGCGATTGACTTTATCATTGAAAATTTGCTCCACAAAGTTGATGAACTCCATATTTTTTATTTTTCTTCTTAGTATGCCAGGAAAACAGTTTCACTGAAGTTCCCTTCTACATTTTTCAATTTACATCAGTCCAGGAAATTGTTATATGCAATATCGTACTGCTGAACAGATATTTTAGGTAGGAGTTCCAGATTTGCTCTTCTTGCAGACTCTTCAATATCCAGAGGAGCAACCAAATCATCACTTTTATTAATAATTGGACTCTCGACAAACATATTAAGCAAATAAAAACCCAAGACGAAAATTGGACAGGAACGAAATTCAAATGACAACGTCTTTTCTCATTTATTAGTAATCATAACGTTGGCAACCATTGCCATTCACAACAACCTTTCGATTATTTGAATATTAAAATGCATTGCAAATTCGCCCATTTCATTATCAGAATAGGGCAGTTGTACAAAAATCATTTTATGGTATTTGGGTTAAAAGTGATTTTATTTTGTGTCACTCACAAAATAAAACTTCACTTTCAACACTCATATCATAAATAACTATTAAAACATCGATATTGAAATGTCAAACATCGATGATCATCGAAAATCAATGATAATGGATCACCTCTATTTCTAAGGAACAACCATTTTAAATACCTTGCATTTTAATATTTTCTCACCTTTCAAACCTTCCCTGGAATTCCACGAATAAGTCAAGACGAAAATTAGCCAAATTGGTCGAGCTGTTTTCAAGTTTTAGAGTAATTAACGCACAGCAATTCATTTTAATATATACAGATTATCAAAAATAGGTTTGTTATGCATACCTATGGTATATCTGAAACGATAATGCTCAAGTATCGATGAGAAAAAAAAAGGTGTTTCTCATCATCGTCATCTCATGATGCTGGGGCCGTCTAAAACCGATGAAAACGAGGGAATTTTTCCCGAGAATAAAGATGGACGACCACAATATCGTAAAGTGTATAAAAGGGAGAGAGCTCGAGCACTGCATTTCAGCGAAAGTAGGTAAGGCAGCGTCTTAACGAGCTATTTAGACACCCCCGCTGTCAGGGGGAGACTGTAAATTCAGTAGTTAACTCGCGGGCCTGATTTCGCCTTGGCGTCTGACAGCCCAGATTTAAAATATGTCCTCATTCGGAACATTTTATAAGTCCCTCTGACGTTGTATTCAATTTAAAATTTTTAATTCGGTCTTTGATTATGAGACTGTCGAAATTTTTCATTCTCTCTAGGGAATTATGTCTCGGATCCTTTCCCAGTTATGTCGGAGTGATTTATTGAAACGCCCTCCTCCCGTTGCTCGAATTGAACCTTGGAGACGTCTGACTTTTGACATCAACACAGAGAGGGATGATTGATGTAGATTGGATGTGTAATACAGCAAGTGATTTGGTGTTTCGTTTGATATTTCACGCTGTTGGGTACACGGAATACTCGAAATGAAGGTATGGAATCCACGAAAAAGTTATGTATCGAACAAATTTTGAGAAATGCATGAAAGGCATTGACAAAACAGGGAATATCGAAGCCAACGAATGCAAAATAGACACTTCAGATAATAAATATTCAGGCAACAAATATTCCATTGTTGTGGAAAATTGAATTGCTTGTCAGCGTCATGCCAAAGAAAGTTACACATCTGTTTGTTTGCATACACTTTCTGTTCAAGGCAGTAGCGCACCCACGGGGGAGCTTTTCTTCATTTAATGGAATCTCGAAGCAGAGTGTTAAAAATTGAGCCCCTCAGACGTCATCCTCAACTACGCCTATGGTCCGAACGCACCGAAACGTCAAGACGACTTCTCATCTCTGTGAACTCAAGTTAACCTAATTCAATTCTATGTACTACTCAGTTGACAGATCAACTCATGCTCGTTATTAATTGTAACAATCAATCAATCTTCCTTTTCTGTATCGACTCTCTCTGAAGATCAGATCGCTCTTGGACCTCTCTTGTTAAATTAGAATTCTCAAAAAGTCACCTCGCAAATTAATTGTACATCTCGTTCATTTTTGGAGGCAATCATTTAGATTTCTCTAGACTTTTCACAGTGGAAATACTAGTTGATTGCTCCCAAAAATGAACATTATTTGTGGTAATGAGTTTTGATTCATTATATTCTCATGTGCACCTCATTATCTCAGTGTAGTCATCTCATTTCTCAATCATGCACTTCTCATTAAATTTGCTAATTATTTTTCTCGAGTTTCAGATGAATGAACGATCTCAAGCATAAGGGTGAATCATGGAATCAGTCTTCTCTCTCAATAAACTCAACTCAACTTCTCTGAAATATTTGAACGATCAAGTAATTCACACATTGAACCTGATTGACAGTCTCAATCCCTGCTTCACCTTGAGCAGTCTCCTCAAATACTGCCCACATGATTAGATTGGTATGAACTCCTCAGTATAGCTAAGAAATTCTCAAGTTCATTCATCGGAAACATTTAGCAAGTGGCAACTCAAGCTTTCAGCTTCAAACAAATCAAAGGGTTGGTGATTTACACTCATACAATGTACTCTCATATTGTCATTCTCATAATTATCAATTGTAACTCTTATTTTTCTGATGAACACTAACCCTGCTTGCTAAATGTAGTTTGTCACTGTAAATTTTGTCTCAATTGATTAATTAGCCTTCTCGTTACAGAACTACGTTATAGATCATAATTATTGATTTCTCAACTTTGATATTCTCATATTGTAATGCTCTCAATGAAGACCAGACTTAGACTATTAAGTTTTCAATACATGTACTCCTCTAAGGCCTAATCTCACTTTATTACAACTCAGACTACTCTAACAATTCACTATTGAACCTTTTGTTTTTCTGATGAGATAAAGAGGCTCTCGCAATAAATTTCATTTGCATCATCACTGTAAACTCTGTGTTTAATTTTGAATTAATGGAACTCTCTCAAAGTCTAAGTCTGACTTCAGCTGACCTCTCATTTTGAACTTCTCTAGATTACCTCTGTTTTTAGTTGGATAATTCACTCTGAGTTTTAAAGATGACTTTAATATTGTATTTTTTACTGTATTAACTTCATGCGGGTGACTTATTCATTTTATGATTGTGAATGATGTTAATAAATGTTTTTACAATACCATCTCTAGCTCAATTATCTGGATACAGTCCTAAACTTTATTTTCCAAAATCAGAATCTTAATTTGGATAGATTTGTTTTCTCCATATTAATTCCTAAGTGTGTCTCATAAAACAAGATACTTCATGAAATAAAAACAAATTGCATAAATTAAGAAATGAATATAACCATTGAGTATTAATATAGGGTGGCCATTCGAAAACGAAACAGACGAGATTACAGACGAAATAAATTTTTTCGATAGAAATGCTCGGACAGGTCGATTTCTGTTTCGAGGGGGACAACTTAAGATGTAGGTTACGGACGCATAGCGCTTCAACCCTTGCTACTACCCCGAATTTTTGAATAGGGAAGATGGGGTGAGTGATACCTCATTTGAAAGGTATTTTTATACTGATTTCAGCACAGTAATTGTTTTTTCATTTTATGCATTAGTTCTCGAAATATTCTTGAATAAGCATTTGAAAATGAAGTGGTGTTTTCATGGCACTTGTAGTGTTTTTTTGTGAAAAACCTTTCAAATGAGGTATCACTCACCCCATCTTCCCTATTCAAAAATTCGGGGTGAGGGTTGTAGTAGCAAGGGTTGAAGCGCTATGCGTCCGTAACCTACATCTTAAGTTGTCCCCCTCGAAACAGAAATCGACCTGTCCGAGCATTTCTATCGAAAAAATTTATTTCGTCTGTAATCTCGTCTGTTTTGTTTTCAAATGGCCACCCTGTATATTTATGCTCAATGATATAACTGAAAGTTGGGTAAAAAGAACATCAAAGTTAATTTCCCACCACCCTGATGAGATTCATCCCATTGAAACTGCTCATCCCCAACATTTCACAGAATCATAAGAACAAATTATTTAGAAAAACATGTGTTTTTATTAACAATGGGCCTTACTGTTGCTTATGAATTCCATGAATTAGAAAGAAGCTACATAGCTAAGGAATATAACAAAAAGGGTGTCTCGAAATTTTTAATATCATGAAACAAGACAATTTTTACAAAAAAAAAATAAAATGAAGAAATCTACAAGATAGATTGTTGGGTAGATGAAGAAAAAAGATAATTCACCCACCACCTTTATGAAATTCATATCATATTGATACTTCTCAACCCCAACATGTATCCTTTTATCTTTGATCAGCGCTTTCGATATTTTCAAATGATACACTGTCTAAATTTTGGTTTGTCCGACGCTTACGTATCTCACTGTCGATTGTCCCTTTTTCCTCATTCATAGTGTCTTCGTTTGGACTACTTTCAAGATCTATATCATATATTAAAAATTACAAAATTGTGGACATGTGTACTCATCTTTAGCGTATATGATGATTTGAAACAAAACCTAATCATAATTTACTCTTAGCGATTAGGTTTAATAAATTTCTCCAGTTTTCACAGACATTATTCTTAGTTCGAAATGGATTGATAAAAAGATTATCGAAAGCATGGAAGTTTACGACGGTAGCCGAGGGCTATGTTGATCATTCCATTGCATATAGAAATGTCATTGCTGAAAAAATTCTCCCAACCTCAACAGATTTTGGATCATCATCCAATATTGTACTTCCGGTTTCTACAAGTACTGATCGTGCTGAGGATTCTAATAAAATGTTGCGAAGCTCCCTAACGTCATAGGGCATTATTGTTAGTAATTTTTCTAGTTTTTCGATTAATATTAATGTTCATAAGTAATAATTATTAAATATTGATAATAAAAAGTTGCAATTGCTGAATTTTTCTCATCTCATTTCATCATAAGAAAATGGGGTGCTAAAAATATTTTTAACACTGATGTTAAAAACATTTTCAATAGGCTTCCACGTAAACAATCAATTTTAACATTGTTTGGTGTCATTAAAAGTGTCACTTTCAATGGCAGCTGTACAAAAAATAGCAATTTTGCACTCGATACATAATAGGCTTCATCATTCAACCAACCAATTTTCAATAGGAGTAACAATTTAACAATTATATCATTTTTATCGTAAGTTGAGAATATTCTATTCCATAAAGTATCAGTGGCACAATCTCGACAAGATTTTTCATTTCTCTCTTGCGATGTATCCCAGCTTAATTTGCATGGTAGAGGGTGCAGCTGTCCGGACAAGCATCCCCACATCTATTTTACATATGTAAGCCACATGTTACAGGGATGTTATTTTCGCAGGAAGTTTGTATTCAAATTCTATTTTCCACTTCTCGACATCGCGAACGGCCAACTGACCACATAGCGAAGAAATTATTCGATCCGTATCTCTCTCATCTGCATAAAGAAAACAGTCCGGCAGATGTTAGAGTAGCAATCTGTTCCTCGAGTTTTGCATTGGAACAAAGATTATACAGAGTGCCAATAGTTTATAACATTACTAGCAAGGTAAGAGGGTTTTTACTGGCGAATGGAGGATATAACTGACGAGCCGCAGGCGAGTCAGTTACCTTCTTGAGCCAGTAAAACCCGTTATCTTGCGTGTATTGTTTTATATTTTATTTGTTCCTCATTTGTAAAAGGTTAGATAAATTCCAAAAAAATCTCAATAATTTGTCGCAAATGTTGTAAGCTATGGAAGCGTTGCCATGAATATGTCTGTTTATTTTTCTTTACATTTGTTTTGGCGAAAGCGAAAATGAATGTACGAAAAGGAATTATTGAGGCAGCCAGCAGTGTAGCATCAAGTTTATTACCTGCAAAATCAGCTTAAAGGTACGAGCAAGAATACGACGACTTCAAAAAGTGACAAAACAAAAATAGTGTGATTGGGGTAACTGAAGATGTTTTGTTGGTCTACTTGAATCAACTATCAGCTAGATTCAGCCCTAATACATTATGGGCAAAATGGTCTATGCCCCTGTTCGCAGGTTTCTTTCCTTGAAAAAATTATTGAAAAATATGATGTTTAGTTGTCATTTGCAGATTTCAGAAGGTAATAGCGTTTCTGAAACGAAAAAATGAGCGTTATACGCCAAAAGAGGCCAAGGTATTAAGTGAAGAAAAGGCTGAACAATTTCTTTTACATGCTCCTGATGACCAGTGGTTGCTGGCGAAAATTGTAACAATATTTAGGATTTTTGGATGTTGTCGATGTGACAAAATTCTCTCCTTAAACATGAATGATGTAGAAGATATGGAAAAATACGTTATTGTGACATTGCGGCAAACAAAAATTTAACAACAAGAAGATTCACCATAACCGATTATGGCTGCAGCTTCAAGCCCTGCATGTTTTACAGAAAATATGTAAATCTTGGGCCTCCTGGAACAGAAAGCCTAAGATTTTTCTGACATACCGATATGGAAAGTGCATTTCCCTTAATGCTGGATAGCACACTATTGGTGGTGTCCCAAAGCAAATAGCGAAATATTTAGGTTTGAAAGACCCAGAGTTATACACCGGCCACTCTTTTCGCAGAACTGGAGCCACTATGGTTGCGGATTCGGGTGGAGATATTTTAGCACTAAAGCGTGCAGGAGGGTGGAAGAGCACCGAAATTGCGATGAGTTATGTCGATGATTCGGTAAACAAAAAATATTGGTAGTAAGGAGAGTACAAATGTTCTGCAGTCCTGAGTTTCTGAGTCAACAGATGGTTCATCATGATCAGTATCAACTCTTTCATCATCAAAAATCTGTGTTACCGGAAATAACAATTGTACCATGATTTTCAACATAAATGACGATAAAACAAAATTTTCTTATGTAAATAATACTACTAACTTGTATAAATTTTGCAAGTTAACTGTCAGTCTTACAAGTTAGTGCCTTGATAAAATAAACTTTCTTGATTAATATTGTGTTTTTGGAAACTGACGTTTAGAAAAAAGTAACGTAACTCGTCAAAAATTCTTGTACGAAGAATTATTGTGGAAAATCCTCGCACTTCTCACAATAAACTGATCTTTAAGACTGTATACTTGCTTTCTCTATTTCAGTATCGTGATGACTTCATTACAGTTCGAAAAGTAGGGCTGTACAGCATTGTTTTTAGTTACATTTTTCGTTTTGTGGTTGTCTGTAGTGACCTCAGATCCTCTCAATTTTCAAATCAAATCAAATCAGATTCCGTAATCTGTCTACTTCGTAAGTCAAACCAACTTTCAAGATACAATACAAAAGTCACTAATCTGTAATTTTATTTGAATTTTATTGCATTAGTTATCTATTGAAAAATTATCTGAGAGGTCTTTGCATATTCCTGGGAACTTAATTTGGGTTTTCTCTCTCAGTCTCTGAAAAAGAAACAATCAGAAAAAAATTCAAATAAGAGAAGAAAGGCCCCTGCGTGAAAAAAAATTGAGTTAGAACAAAATGATGTACTTTCCTTCTTGGATGTTTCGATAAGAAAATTTCCAAATCATTTTGAAAGAAGTGTGTTCAGAAAAAAGACACACTAATCGATGTCTAAATACGAAATGACGAAATTAATTTCATTAAAGATATTCTTGAAGATTCAAATTCAGAGATCAATTAGCAATCAGGAACCAACAACAAACCGTCAGGAAAATCCAATTTTAATAAATTTGATTTCTTAGGTTCGGAAAAAATTGAAAGAAATGGTTCTAAGTTCAACATAAGAACTGTTTTCAGAACAAAAAATTATTTACGATCTTTATTAACAAAAACTAAACCTTTGAATGAGATCTAAAAATCAAGAATTTGTATTTACAATATTCCCTGTATTTGTGGAAAATCTTATACAGGAGACACATCAAGACCCTTAGAAATTAGAAAACATGAACATAAGAATTACATAAAAAATAGAGATATTGGTAGATCGCAGATAGCAGATCATATGTGTTCCAATACCGGCAATCACATGATGGATTGGAATGGCACAAAAATTCTAATGACAGAACCTGATGATTTTGAAAAAAAAATCAAGGAGTCAATATTTCGTTGGATGAGGCTAATAATGTCGCCAATTGTTCAGTAGGAATATATCGAATTTGGATGGATTTATTGAAAAGGGAATTTTCAAATAAAATAACGATATCAACATCTAGTAATCAATATTAATCTATGTAACGATTCTACGAAGTTGTATGAAAACTAGAAATTGTCTGACGAAGGAGTCTGATTTGGACTCCGAAACGTTACTCTTCATAGATCAAAGTGTTTTCTTTTTGTTCATTATTAGGCAACGATTTTTTCTTGTAAAGTTTTGGCTCCTGACAAATTAGTGCTCAAATTTTTGCGCAGGCACCTTTCTTCTATTATTTAAGAAATTCTGCAACTTGCTTTAGAATATACTATTGTTCTTTTGTTTCTCATGTCATGATTGATTGTGGCGTCCTCTAACTGAAACGAGCTGTTAATAGCTTCTACACGGTTTCTAAGAAACTCAGAACGGGAGGCAAAAATCCGAAAACAAACGAATAAATCGATAGAACGAGGAAAACGCAACCACTGAAAATTCAAATATAAACCTTCATCATGTCACACTATTCAACGAATGATCATCAACGATCTGAGCCCTGCAGAGCGAACATTTCCAGTTGATCTCCATTTCGGTGTCATTCGTTGGAGGTTAGACCAAATATTGTGAAACAGTAATGTAGGCCGCACTCCGTGTCAACCGCACAATTGATTGATAATCCCTCCAACGCCTCCAAGCGAGAGGGAGGGTGCCAGAATAACGCTAAATGCACATTTGGGTGTCGATGTACAAGATCAGCCCTAAATGCTCGCTGTGAAATTTACAGCCGTTTGATGGCCTTGTAATAGGAAAGTAGGGTTGTGGGTTACAGAGCCAGATTATCGCCTATTCGTCACATTAAGGGTAGCTCGAATTATGCCAGAATTAGACGAACTCATGAAAAAATTAAATGCCTTCCAATAATATGAGAAACATTCACAAAACAGAATGAGAAAACCAAAAAATGCAAAATGACTCTGAAAAAGATACCTTAGAATATTTCATCGAAAAAGAATTACTACATGACAAACAAATACAAAATGGAAATGGCAGCGACAAAACGAATAAAAACACGTGTGGCACTCGAGGACTGCCGCGGTAAAGCTATTGCATAGCATCTATTCAAAAATAAGAAGATAATAAAGTTGATTTAAAATATTTATTTATCTTACATTACATGTAGGTTATTCAGGAATGTTTATCATTGAAACTATAGGTTTACAGTAACTGAAATAAGAAACATAAATTTAAGACTTAATGTCTTCTAAATATCTGAAAAATACCGCGTCAATAGTGGTCCCATATTTTGTTGTGGATTCTTGTGGATCATTATTCATTTATATTCAATTATTCCGAGAGAGAAGTTGTCAACCACTCTGATTTTTTATCAGCGAAGTAAATGTTGAAATCGCCAGCCAAGATAAGTGGAAATTTATTACCATTTGTACCAAGTATTTTCGACCCTTCTTCAGTGTACTCCAGTAAAGTGCGATGATAAAATGATCTACCTCGTCCAATTTTGGATTCGGAGAAATGTGAATTGCTACCATGACTATGTGTAGGCCATTTCTAAGTTTGCATACGCATGCACAAATATCTCCAACAAATGGGCGTCTAGCATTAACATCGCTAACGTCTTCAATATCTATTTCAATATTCGGAGTCATAATATTAGTAACATTATTACTATTTTGGTAAATAGCTACCCCACCTCGTTTGAATTGAACAATACAATTGAAATTAGGTATTTCAATCGGATTATCACGCGTCATGCATGTTTCGGTAAGAAGTAACACATTGGTTTGTCTCGTAACTGAATCTTTTAAATCGTATTCGTGACTATGTAGACTTTGGCAATCGAAAGTCATTCTTGAAATGCTATTTTTATTACTAATGAAATCTAAGATACTCTGAGCTATCGTCTGAACACTATTTAAAGACAGTCTTTTGAATTCTTGCAACAAAGATGCAGTCGATGCAGCTTGCCTGCGATTATGATAAAACTTAAATGCAGAATTATCATTTTTTGTCGTATTATACAATTTTTCAATATAAGTCACCCGAGAGAGTGCAACATAGACGAGTTCCTGAGAATGTGATTTACTATACTCATATACTATTTCTTCAAAAGTTTCACCCTGCGACTTATGTATAGTTAGAGCAAGAGCTGAAGTTAATGAAAAATTTTTGCGTTTGGCTATACATTTTCTATCCGATATTAATGAAATAATATCCGTTCGTAATTCAATGGGAACAGCGAGATTGCCGACTCCATTTTGCACTGCTAGAGTGGCTGCACGCATCCGTCTAGTCGCAAGCACCCAAACACCTTGCCGAAGTCTGTCGAACTGAATCGCCGATACACGGCTGTGTTAGGTTTTTTCGTTACGGAATTTCTACATTTGGTCCCCGCGCTCAAAGCCTGAGATAAAAGGTATGCAATAGCTTAATAATTAATATATTATCTGCATAACAATATTTCAACATAATATAAACTACAGAACTGAGAACGAAAGAACATATCATGGGGATCCGGTTATGAACAGACAAAAGAATAATGGATGTTACCAGACTTCAATCATCATATTCATACGAAGTTCGACCATAGATTATACGTTGATAAAAAAGTGACATCAGTGGCAGTGACAATGACACAGTGGAGTGAATCTACTATTTTATATTCGATCTCATCTTAATATATAAAACAAAGTCGTTCATTCTGTTGGTGACACCATTTATAACTCAAGATTGCATGCACTGTTTGTTATGATTTTTTTTATTCTTCTACGACAGGGTTAACATAAAATACATTAAAACTCTGGAAAATTTGATGAAATAGAAAAAAAATAGGAAATCATTTTTCTTCTTGCGAATAACGCCAGTAGGTGTCGCTACGGTTAATCGCGTTTTCGTGTAAGTATTATATTTTATATTAATTCGGTGAACTGCATTTTCTTATAATATTAACGTATCTGAGTACATATGTTATTAAACCTATCTTTCTTCCGCTACGGAAAATTTTATGACGAAATGTTTTGAACAAATCCCCTTTGTACTATTATATATGTGAACAATTACTGTGTATTTTGAGTTGCCTGGACGGATGTTTTGGGGGAGCATTGATTCTTTTGTCTTGTAACTTCCGACAACCTTTACCGGTAATTCCGAAATCGACGGCTGCCGATGAAATGCTTGCCTTGAATCATCAACTTCAAATTTGGCTAGGTTATAAAGCTCTCACTTCAGTTGATTGCGGTTGGAATTGTATTAATAGATATTTGCAGCCCACAAAAATGCAAAAAACACCTGCAGTAAAAAAATTGTTGAAAATAATTTTTTTGTCACTGAAAAAAGGATGCACCTGCAGAGAACTGAGTCTTTTTTGTAACGCTACATGTGGGGAATGTGCAGGTGTTAACTGCCAAAACAGGTGTCCAATCTTTGGCAAAGATGAAGAAATAATTGACAGTGGCGACAGCCACTCAGAATCAGAATAATTTTTTGACATAAAAAGTATTAATTTCACGAGAATAAAGTGATGAATGTATGAAATGTTTGAATGATATTTTCATTTTGTTATTTTGAACAGATAGGGGTTGCTTTCAGTGGTTGGAAAATAAAAATAACTAAAACTAACATTGATCCAAAGACCTGTTATAAAATTGATTGAAATTAATTAATTATATTAATAGAGACCCATTTTTACACATTTTATGCTAAAAGGGGGTGGTTTATAAGGTCTTGAAGTATATGAATACCTTGATTAAACTTCATAAAACGCTACTGAAGCCCAAAAATTACTTTGATTTACGTTAGAACAAGTTTCTTTTAATTTTGGATAAAGGGGTTGTTTTCACCATTCAAAAATAAAAAGCATGAATCCGCATAGGGTAGCAGTAAGATACAAGTATAGTTTATATCCAAAATTTTATCAAAATCGAAACATCTTGATAGAATTCGGAGGTAATGCCTAATTTTCGCCCTCATTGACTGGACTAATCGTACAGGACAATTTTATGTCCACTTTCAAGGTATTATACCATAATAGTTTATCATAACACTAAAGTTGTTTTCTTATTTATCGATTGAGGCAGTACGAAGTCTTCCGGGTCAGCTGGTTCATCATAAAATAGGTCTTATTCTATAATCAGCTCGATGAAGGTCGATGTAGGTTCTGATCTTCTACTGAGAGAAACTGAATTTCTTGAGAATCATTTTTCATGAGATCCATTTCTTCGAGACATCATTTCGAACACGGTGATATTCATGATTATTTATCAGAGCATGTCTCGGAGGAAGAATCCGGAGGCTGCTTCTTGTTAGCAGCCGCTTAGGCAATGTCACCGATATCTTTTATGGGCCCCTCATCGAATTATTGAATTGGGAGTTCTTTTTATTCGATTCCTTCGACTCCATTCTGTGTATGCGAGGATTAGATAGGACATCTCTGCCCCTGGGGACTAGAGTCGAGCGTTGGCACTATCGCTACTCGATATATCTTGCTTAGCGTGAAGAAGCCAGCCCTGAAGTGAGTAAGAATCTGGGGATATTTTGTCGTTGTCTATTTTTTTTTTTTGAAGTGGCGATGTCCGGATGATTCTGAAGTGGGTTTCTCTAAGCAGTTTTCATCCTGCAATATATATATATTCTTTTGAATAAGAGAGCTAAAATAATACAATATATGTTGAAACAAAAAGAACCTAAGCTGAGGTAAAAAAAAAAGGAACGGGGTACCACAACATTCTTCGTATGATACTATAGTATCATACGATACTTTCATCACCAGTATCATACGATACTATAGAGCCAGGGGAAAAAACCTCAGCCGAAAAAACCTGTCTCCCCGTTAAAAAAATAAAATAAAATTGTTGTATCTGAATATTCTATATAGAAGGACAACACGATCAGCGGGACGGCTCTTCGGAGGAAGGATTTCCAAACACAAACTCCAACCTGAAAATAAAAAAAGCCAGAACAGCAAGAGAATTCAATTTATACTTCATCAAATTGATCTGAAATTTTCAACCCATTGCAAAAATGAGTTTGATATATTGTGTATGGCTCTAATGCCATCTTGGAATTTATAAATCGAACAATTATTAATTAGGTGTTCAACTGTTTCCTCTGATTCACCACATTCACAATTAGGACTATCAACCGAATTCCACTTGAAAAGCATGCTATTGGTACGACCATGACCTGTTCTTATTCGATTAAGAAGGGACCATATTCTCCTGGGAAGGTTAAAACCAGGAACTTTATTCGATGGAACAGATATTAGATCTTTATTAGATAAAGAACATACATCCCATTCGGATTTCCAGATTTCGTTATAGCTGAAGTTCGAATTCAGAAAGTTATTCGACCAAATAGGTTTACGAGATTTCAGTCTTGGAATTCTATTTTCTGGAACGTAGGAAAGTATCGGAAAAAAATCCGTAAATACTCATACTGCTGAGTGCCTACGAAAAGGTATAAAAGGCAGTCATTACCGGAGAAAGAAACAAATGCAAAATGCACAGGGTGATTCATTTATCTTGTTAACCCCAATTTTCTCCATAACGTCCATTAATTTTTCCATTCTGCGAATGGCGTTTTGAACAAGTCGACGTGGCCTTGAGATGGGTGAAATAATATGCGAAAAGAATAAAGACGCCATTCGAAAGATGATTTCATTCAGATTTTTTTGTATGAATACAATTTTCTTCCTTTTCTGACCGTCAGCGATCTGCAGCGTGCTTTATGATAATTCCATTCCATTTTTTTTCTGCATTGTGATAGTATGCCTTTATTAAGTGAAACAGATATTATTTAGTGTCTTGAATTCAAGAAGGCTGGTTTTCTAGAAAATGTGCAGCTTCAAATGAGACTAAAAATGTGGCTACAGCAAGATGGGGCTCCATGTCACAACGCTGCCATTGTGAAGAGATATTTGGATCGAGAATTCGAAAATAAATGGATAGGGACCAATGGACCCATCAGATATCGCCAGACCTTACTTTTTGATGAGCCCCTTGAAAAATATGGAATACCAAACTGATTCTAATAAATTGGACCTTTTGAAAATGAAGATAATAATCGCATGTGCCCAAAAAGGCTCTTATATATCGACGAAAGTCAACTTATAATGAAATAGGGTAATGATGTAATTTATGTATGGATCAAAATGGCCGGTATATAGAACATATGATTGCAAATATTTTGTTCATTATTGAAAAAAATCTTTATTGCTATAAAATATAATAATAATGAATATAATAATAGAGAACTATACTGCTCCACAGGAGTTAGGGATATCGTATTCAATCGTTTCGAAAAGTATGTAATTTTCAACAACTTGAAACAATCCAATAAAATTCAGTATGAGAAATTTCGTCAAATTGGTAGCCATTTTTCTGAAGTTTAGTTCTTTGCATATGCTTCATGCATGTTCTTATTTTGAACTGGAGTCAGATTATCAACGGCTTCGATTTGAAACGAGGTTTCTGAAAATGCCAAGACGTAAATTAATAAACGCTGAGACTAGTAAGGCTATCGGAATGCTACAGGGTGGCCTAATTCAGGTTGTTGTAACGGAAAGACTCCAAGTCAGCCAAAGTGTGATATCTCGACTTTGGAATTGGTTCAGGAAGACAGGTTCCGTGTTGGAAAGATCAAGGCTTGATGGGCGACGAAAAACAACACCTGAACAGGATCGTTTCATTACCGTTTTAGCCAGAAGAAAGCATACATCTACGTGTACCTAGAATGCTACGGTATGCTCTTCAGATGGGGTCCAAGTTTCCATCGAAACCATCAGACGACTTTTGAGATATTGAGGCCAATGAGCCCGGAATACTCAAAGCTTACTGCATTTGTATCGTAAATAACTTATCTATTATTATAACGCACATTGTAGAAACAGACCAAATAAACGCTGAATTCAAAATGGTATCAATTCGAGAAAAAAACACAGCCATGAAAATTCTTGTCCAACAATCCCAATTCAACGAAACCACCCTATCTTCAATTCTTTCGTGAAATAGCATGTATTTTTATTATTAGGTTGACGCAATCCTTCATTCTTCGATGAAACATTTCAACGAGGTGCACTAGATGTCATACAATTTCCACGGTTTGATTCATTGCTATTGGACTAAATCGTAGCTGTATTACTGACATTACAGAGAATATTGATCAACGAATCTATTCAGTGGGGCGTATTGTGACAGTTATTGTTAGTTACAATACCGTTGTTAGCTTCGTCGAGCCGAAAGGTATGAAGGTTTACAATGGTAAAAAGGAATTCAAGATGACAGTACCCCAATCATGAATTCATAAGATATTCAAAAAGAAAAAGTCCTCGACGTCAACTTGAAAAAATCTGAAGTATTCTGTAAGATTCAGTGAATAAAGAAGGGCTTTTATTGAAACTTTGATTTCCCAATTTGAATATAATGCGAGTTCTCACAAAAAAAATTTCATTTTTCCCAATTGCGAACTTTAAGTTCGTATATGAAGTGTTCTAACGGAGTGAACGAACATCCGAAAATGGAAAAAACGGTAGTATTTTATGATGGACTATTCACCAGAGTACGGAAATGAGTCATAGCCATGAAAGCTGCCTTTTTCGATTTATTTCTTCTCCATCCTTTTTCCTTTGATATTATGGAAGCTTCGTACCATTTGATGTTGTGGTCCTCGTTCCAAGCATGTTGGGCTAGCCTGAATTTCTCTGTTTCTCCTAGTTGAGCTAATCTTTGGTGCTCTTTGATTCTGACTTTCAGGCAATGTAGGATCTGCCACATTAACATGGTATTTCATAGACGCAATCTTTGTCAGGTTTCACCCTCGTGAGTTGTATCTGTTAACAATTCATACCATATGTGAAGGAGTTATCCGAGAAAATAAGAATTAGTAACAGTTACAACCTTAGAACAGGCCCAAGGAAGCAATTTATCCTAACACGAACCAAACCTGACCAAATATGACCTACTGCTGGAGCCATTTCTGTCAACTTTTACTCAGATATTGACTCAGGGCCTCTTAATAACGAATATACGAGCCCGGATGGAGATTCAAATCCTCTCACTCCTATTCATTTTTTAATTTTTAATTTACTTTCTAGAGTCGAAGTAGACTTGACTAAGATCCCTACTAATCGACTGAAACAATATCAATTCGCCCAGAAATTGGTTCAATCGTTTAAGAATAGATGGGTTCAGAGTTTACAAAAACGACCAAGGAGGACTGGTTGCAGCATCCTTGACAGTTTCAACTATTGAGAAGCGATCCAGATAATGACGAGTGAGGAACAGCCTGCTTATCGAATTCATTCAACTTAGATATCATCGAATCTGTAGTTTTTACTTCAATAAATCTGTGGTTTTTACCGCATGATAGGTTACGTAGCTTCACGCTGCTTTCTTTCCATTGCGATTTTATCAACCTCAGTTCAGGATTAATATGTGATTTTCATGACATTTATTGGAGAAAGTGTTTACCGGTTTGATTACTTTCAAAATTTTGTTTCCAATTATGGTTTTTCATAGCTACCCCTTTTTAAATTATGATTTTGTATGGCTTCCCCGAATTTGTTTCATTTCTACTCTGTGTTGACAGAAAAGCATTCCCAGTTTGACAAATTATGGACTTGTATGATCTCAGCAAACCTCGAATTCCTCAATACCACTCCTCAAAATCAAGTACCAATACGAAGATTTTGTCGCAGGGGAGACAGATCGAATTATACGGGACGATATAATTTACAACCTGCTTAAAACATGCTCGTTTCCCTGAACAAATCTACACGTCCTCGGTCTTAGGAAAAATTTGACGCCAGAGTGGCTTGTTCAACATGCGACGTGCCCCACCTTTACGATGGTATGTCGCTGGTTTATGGATTCCTTGAAATGCGGAAGGCGATTGATGGTTCGGCAAATTGCCGAACATTTCCTGTATGCTTTAGTATTTTCTTTTAGGGCGAATAAAATTTATACGTGTAACCGTACTAATAACTCCAACTTCATATTTTATGACCGATGATTTGCATATTTCTACCTTGTTAGGGGGTTAAGCCGCGGTTTTTGTTGCTTTACGGCGAAAATGAAGTTGTTTTTGATGACTTATGAAAATGTGTGTGTTGACTGTTGAAGTATTGAATTGTTCAGGAAGGAGAAGAAATGAAAAAACAAAACAATTTTTTTGTCACAACCAGAACGTTTTTAAAACATAGTAATAATGCAAAATGAAAAATAATTTGGAGTTGCAAAGAAAAAAGTTTTCATACAAAGTTCGTGCTCAATACAATTGAGAAAGAAATATACCCATATGAATATTTTGCATGATTTTGTCTTCCTTCGGACAGAACAGGTTGATCATATCTTAAGAAAAAGCTATGGAGGGACATTCACTTCAAGAATTGGAAAACAAAATTCAACGAACCCTGAAAAATATATTATCGAAATATGCTAATTCAGTAAATCTTACCTGATATACCGTCGTAGGTCCACCACTCCTGCCAATTGTCGCATTCAGCTGAAAAAATTTGAATAAATTAGCAATCGTGTCGAAAAATAATCCTGAAATGATCATTAATATCTGAATAATTCTTGTCGAAAAAAAAAGTTCAACAACATGGATGTTATTTCTATTTCAGCTTCAAAATCATTTTTAGATGTCGAGTGTTGTATATAATTTCAATCAGAAAAAAATGTGCAATTCGATGGTGAATTAAAAAAATTTGGGGAGTCTCCTCCAGGTGAAAATATCTATTAAAGACAGTTTCCATCCAGAAAGTATCAATATTATAGATCATAAATATTGATTTCTCGATCATGATATTCTCACATTTGTAAGAACAGCCTTCGACTACTAAGTTTTCAATATACGTATCTCCTCTAAGGCCTGATCTCACTTTTATTACAACTCAGCCTACTCTAATGATTCATTATTCAACCTTCCGTTTTTCGGATGAAATGAAGAAGCTCTCGCAATCAATTTCAATTGCATCATTACTGTGAACGTTGAGTTTGATTTTGAATTAATGGAACTATCTCAAAGTCTAAGTCTGACTTCATCTGGTCTCTCATTTCGAACATCTCTAGATTACCTCTGTTTTTAGTTGATTAATTCACTTTGAGTTTATAGATGACTTCAATATTTGTATTTTTACTGTATTAACTTCATGGCGGGAGATTATTCATTTTATAATTGTGAATGATGTCAATAAATGTTTTCACACTACCATCTCCAACTCAATTATCTGGATACAGTCCTTCACAGTTCTTCAGATCAAATAGATTAGATAGATATATTTTCTTAGATTAGATAATTGATTGCATTGGCAAAGTGTTATTTTGTTTAAGGAGAAGAAACACATTTTGTTCAATTTGCTAATAGTGTAATATCATTAACAGTTGTTGAAAACTGTGCCAACTTAATAGTATGCAATGAAATTGACACATTCCTCTTTTTCTCTCTCGTGTTGATCTCGGAAACCCCGCAAATCCATCGCTCGGTCAAAAATCCGTTTTAACAAGATCCCGGAATCTCCCTCCCGAAAACGGACCGTTTAAACGCGAATACCAACTCTTCTCGCGCCGTCATTGAAATTCCTACTTCAACTAATTCCACTCCGGTCCGTTCCAGTCCTTGTTAGGGGTAGCAAAACCCCGAACGGATCCGGCCCCGAATTCAACGCTGGAGTGGCGCATTGAAGATATGTCGCCACTCGGGTGAATGGCAGGGCCTAGGGAGTGCTACTCCGGAGTGCTAATGGCCCTTTCACCTCGTGATGGATGAGGAGCTGGCACGCGAAGAGTCACATATTACAGATCGAAGAATTTCCTTCTTGTGCCTTCGAGGAGGTTTGTCTTATCCGCGGGCGTTCTCGATTGAAAAAATGATTAAGTGTCGGAGGGAGCTGCTGTTGAATGCGGACTCGGCAATTTGTTCTTCAGGTTTTTTGATTGCGAACTTTAACAGCCATGTTTAGTGGTTGTGTTGTTTTGGATGCACATACACTATAACTTTGACTTCGACTTTGCAAGCTTAAAGATTATGGTCATCAAGAACTGTTCGAAGGAGGGGAATAGGGGGGGGAATGACATCTGTTTCTCATTCTCATTCAGAGGTTTAGTTTATGTTAGTACAAGCTGACCCGGCAGACTTCGTACTGCCCCAATCGATAAATAAAAAATAAGCAACTTGAATATTATAATAAACTATTTTGGTATGATATCTTGAAAGTGGACATGAAATTGTCCTGTACAATATGTGTTGCGCCAAACGATGTCGTCTGGAAAGAGCTGTTGTATTTTTGAATGTTGGCCAAGAAGTTTTTAGAATCATTTCCTATACCAGAAATTAAAGAGCGTAAGGGATCTGGTGGTGGGACCAATTGTGGCAATTGGCAACTTTGTTTCGCCTTAGAGATGAATAAAGTTGTACTGAGCATTGGTTTTTAAGCTATTACATAGCTTGTATCTCAGGCTTTGAGCGCGGCGACCAAATGTAGAAATTCCGTAACAAAAAACCTAACACAGCCGTGTATAGTCGGTTCAGTTCGGCAGACTTCGGCACGGTGTTTCGGTGCTTGCGACTAGACGGATACGTGCAGCCACGCTAGCAGTGCAGAATGGAGTCGGCAATTTCGCTGTTCCCATTGAATTACGAACGGCGAATATTTCATCAACATCGGATAGAAAATGTATAGCCAAACGCAAAAATTTTTCATTAACTTCAGCTCTTGCTCCAACTATACATAATGGACTGCATCTTCGTTGCAAGAATTCAAAAGACTGTCTTTGAATAGTGTTCAGACGATAGCTCAAAGTGTCTTAGATTTCATGAGTAATAGAAATGGCATTCCAATAATGACCTTCAATTGCCAAAGTCTACATAGTCACAAATACGATTTACAGATTCGGTTACGAGACAAACGAATGTGTTACTTCTTACCGAAACATGCATGACGCGTGATAATCCGATTGACATACCTAATTTCAATTGTATTGTTCAATTCAAACGAGATACTGTTCCAAAAGGTGGGGTAGCTATTTACCAAAATAGTTATAATGTTATCAATATTATGACTCTGAATATTGAAATAAATATTGAAGACGTTAGCGATGTTAATGTTAGACGCTCATTTGTTGGAGATATTTGTGCATGGTAGCAATTTACATTCCTCCGAATCCGAAATTGGACGAGGTAGAGCATTTTATTCATCGCACTTTACTGGAGTACACTGAAGAAGGGTCGAAAATACTTGGTACAAATGGTAATAAATTTCCACTTATCTTGGTTGGCGATTTCAACATTAATGGGAATTTTTCAAAACATTTCGTCATGAAATTTTCCGTAGTGTTCGAAAGAAAGATAGGTGTAATAATACATGGACTCAGATGCGATAATGTTAATAGAAAATGTAGTTCACCGGATTAATATCAAATATAATACTTTCACGAAAACGCTATCAACCGTAGCGACACCTACTGGCGTTATTCTCAAGAAGGAAAATCAATTCCTATTTTTTTTTCCATTTCATCAAATTTTTCAGAGTTTTAATGTCTTTTATGTTAACCGCGACGTAGAAGAATCCAACAAAAAACTTTTCATTGCAAACAGTTCATCCAATCTGGAGTTATAAATGTTGTAACTAACGAAATGGCCGACTTAGTTTTATATATTGAAGATATATCTTAAATTTTATTGTGTTTCTATACTCTCATGTTGCTCATTCGTTGTCGCAAAAACAAACTGAAAACTACGAAAGCTGCCTCCAGAACAATCCTTTTCCAATCTCCCCCGTAAACGCAATGCTCGAATTGCGTTTTCGAATAAAGCCCCGCTCCAACAAAAGACCGCGTGAAGTGTATAAATGGCGCACGCTGGAATAAAATATGTTATTTCGCGAAACGTCCCGCTGATAACAATGATTTTTGGTTTCGGGATGAATATCTGCCTCCCACGTTCTGACTGACCACCGGTCTTCATCCATCAAAGAAACATTGACATGAATGGAAATGCGATGAAAATGAAAACAGGAAGCAGATGAATATTTGGAGCGGTATGATAGAAACGTCGTACTTTGTGGATTTGGAATCTGGAATCTTTTGCCTGAAATAACGACAAAGCGTAAGGAAACAATATGTAGATGATGATTTTTTCGAGATCTTTCTGTGTATTAGCCTTTTTATTCCATCAAATAGTTTATTCTGAAATAAGTTACAAGATGAGCTCCTATTCCAACACGAATGTGAAATTCGAAAATTAGCGACGAAGGAGCGAGTCTTCGAAAGCTTGAGTGTTGGAATTGCCTTCTGCCTTATGCATTTTATCCATTTCAGTCAATATAGTTATTTATGGTATGAGTGTTGAAAGTGACGTTTTATTTTGTGAGTGAAAACGAACAAAATGAATCACTTCTAACACAAATACCACACAATGTTTTTTGTACAACTCCCGTATTTAGATAATGAAATGGCCGAATTTGCAATGACAATGAACTTCAAAATGCATTTTAATATTCAAATAATCAAAAGGTTGTTGTGAATGGCAAACGTTGCCAACGTTATGATTACTAAAAAATGGGAAAAAACCATGTCATTTGAATTTCGTTCCTGTCCAATTTTCGTCTTGGGTTTTTAACTGCTCAATTTGTTTGTCGAAAGTCCAATCATTAATAGAAGTGACGATTTGGTTGTTCCTCTGGATATTGAAGAGCCTGCAAGAAAAGCAAATCTGGAACTCCTACCTAAAAAATCTGTTCAGCAGTACGATATTGCATATAACAATTTCCTGGCCTGGTGTAAATTGAAAAATGTTGAGGAGAACTTCAGTGAAACTGTTTTCTGGCATACTTTGAAGAAATATAAACAATATGGAGTTCATCAACTTTGTGGAGCAAATTTTCAATGATTAAGTCAAGCGCCTTGTTAAAAATGGTGTGGATGTCAGTAAATATTTTAAGGCAATAGCATTTTCAAAACGGAAAAGTGAAGGATATCGCCCCAAAAAATCGAAAATTCTCACTCGTGAACAAGTTGAAAAGTTTATGAAGGAGGCATCTGATGAGAAATATTTGATGGTTAAAGTTCCAACTATTTTCGGACTATTTGGAGCCTGTCGGCGTGAAGAATTGTGTAATTTATCAGTGGAAGATATCGAAATAACAAATGAATCATTGGTTATCCAATATCCAGATACAAAAACGAAAGTCAGTCGTTTGTTTCAGTATTATTGGGAAGTATGTAGACTACTTTGCACTGCGCCCTTCTGTCAAAAAACATCTTCGTTTTTCCTGAAATACAAAAATAATAAATGCACTGTCAATGCAGTTGATATTAATACATTTGATAAATTCTATCTATTGTTGCCGAATTCTTCAAAGTACCAGAACCAAAGCAATATACAGGACACTGTTTTCTAAGATCCTCCGCTTCATTGCAAGTAGAATCAGGAGCAAATATAACGGATATAAAAAAACATGGTTGATAGAAGTCTACGACAGTAGCCGAGGGCTATGTTGATCAACATATATGTTCATCATATATTGACAAATTTCAAATAAAAAATCAAAATATTGTCACGATTCTGCTAAGTTGTATGAAAAATAGAGATTGTCTGACGAAGTAGTCTGATTTAGACTCTGAAACGGTACGCTGCAGACGTCAAAGTGTTTGTTCATGGTAAGGCAACAATTTCTTCTTGTAAAGTTTTGACCCCTGAAAAATAAGTGTTCAAATTTTTACGCAAGGGCCTTTCTCCTATTAATAAAATTTTTGTTCTCATCTTTTCGTGTTTCATAGACTGAGAGAAAAAACCAAAATAAAGTTTTCAGGAATATTTCAATAGATAACTAAACATCGACTTTAGATCTTCTCGAACAGTTGTTGGTTGTAAACTTAAGAGAATCTGCAAAAACCGACTACAATATTCAAGTAACAAAACATGTTAATGTGGAAAACCTTTTTTTTTCTCCAAATTTCCATCATTCACTCCTATATGTTCCACCGAAAAAAATTTAAAAATTACACAGCTCCTTCTGAGTGTTTCAGTTTCTGCATCAGATACTAAATATCCCCCAAAACTATGAATTCCCCCCACATAAACATCCACAGAATCAACCCCAACCCCATCCGGCACAAATACCAGCTTAAACACCCCCTTCACAACCAAAACATGAATTCCGAAGCTCAAATGACCATCCCAGATAAAATTGCTCGCGTCGTTGTTTCGCGCCTTATTCCAGATTGAATCTCGTGGGTCGTATTAAGTCCTACGGAGTGCCGGAGGAAGGATCGCTGACTCCGAAATCCCTTGTTTAAGAAGCGCAATCCAATTCGGCGGGAGCTAACCGAGTGAAGCCCGCCGAGCTCTCGCAGAACTATTCACATCTCTCCCGGATAAGCGATTCATTTCGCAATATTTAAACTGTTAGAGGGCCGGGAACATGCATCCGACGGTGTATCCGAGATTAAACATCCACTTTATTACTATTGGATTTCGCCGAACATGAAAGGAGGCCGGGACGGAAAAAATCAAATAGGATCTTGCAGAGCGCGAGCCGTTCAATTGGAGGATAAATACACGGGGATGCTGAGTGACGGAGGGAGTTTCGTCTGGAGGGTTTTCGATTGAATTTTTTTTTTTTTTTTTGATGATGTGTGTCGTGTCGGGATGAACCAATAAAATCTGCGAGTTTCGCTCATTGAGAAGATACGCGAGTGCCTACACGAATATCTTCAAAAAATTCACGAAAACGAAACAGTTTAGAAAAAAATAATTCAAAATGTAAATAAAATAAATTTTTGAAAATCGGAGTTGAAGTTGAAAAAAAAGCAATTGATTAAAAAGTTTCACACATGAGCAGCCTCAATTAAAATTTAAATAATGCCCTACAAAACTTCATTTGGAAGGTTTTCTTACAACGGTGTATGGAAAACGCAATTTCGATTAATCATTCCAACCAAAAATCAATTTATTGAATCAAATTTTTGTGACTCAGCCAGAACTACGCCAACGAATTGTGAACAAGTGTCGTCAAATAACTCCAATTATGCTGAACCATGTTAGAGACGGTTTTCAGTCGAAATTATTTCATGGCAGTCAAGGAAGAAAAATTTGAACATTTGATTAACATAACATAACATAACATAATCTTAATATATGAAACTAAGTCGTCCATTCTGTTGGTTACACCATTTATAATTCAAGATGGGTTGAACTGTTTGTTATGAAAGATTATTTTTGTCTCACGAAGTCTGATTCAGACTCCGAAACGTTACGCTTCAAAGTTCAGAGTATTTTATTTTTGTTCATTGTTAAGTAACAATTTTTTCTTGTAAATTTTTGGCCCCTGACAAATAAGTGCTCAAGTTTTACGTTCTTCTATTATTTAACATTTTTTTTTCTAATTGTTTCCTGTTTCAGAGACTGAGAGAGAAAACCAAAATGAAATTTTCAGGAATATTTGATATTCTGGTTATTTTTACAACGTGTCAGCCTATTTTCACCAAACCCATTTTTTACAAACTTGAGAAATAAAAAAAATTCACATTTTTGAAAAAATTTAATTGTTTTATTATGCTCACAATCAAAGAAATTAGATCTACATTTTTAAATCAAAGGTTCAAATTTTAGTCCATTGACTATTGAATATTCTTTAATGAAAACCGTCTCTAACATGATTCAACATATTCAGAGAATTTTATTTCTATAGTTTTCATAAAGTTTTATTTATCGTCGAAATGAATAAATAGGATGAATGAATCGTTACTTCAACTCCCCTTCCCTTGCTCTTAACTGTTCATTTGTGTTTATCTTAAAAACGAATGAAAAAATACACAGTGAAATTATTAGCAAAAAACGAAAACGAAATTCAACTTTAACGCTTTCTATCTTTTTCCACAGCAATATTTTATTGAGATATATTTCGTCCTATCGCCATATTTTGGTCCAAAAATTCTGCCCTCAGCCTATGTCCCAATAGTTATGTATAGAAAAAAAAACTGACACTACCTTAGATAAAAAGGAAATCACTTGCTTCATGAAGGGTCAATGCATCCTCCGAATTTTCAGATTTCACGATCCTCCTTTCGAAAAACGAACCCCCTGTACAAAATCCTCCCATCGTACGAGATTGAAGTTGATGCCGCTGAAATGTGCGAAAGAGGTTGGAGAGGGCGAAATAAATTCATCCATCAAGGGAGTGCTCCTTTGACCGTTCTTACCCTCCGAATGTACATGTAGTTTGTATGTGATAGTACAAATTTTGTCATGACTGTCTATCGCGTCATGAACGCCCGGAGTGCCTCGCCTCATTAGAAGTGGTACAGTGTACCGCTTAGGAACAAAAGTGAGGCGCCTCTTACAAATCAATTTTAAAACGTGAACTACCCAACACGACCCCCTGTACAAAATCCTCCCATCGGCCGAGAGATTGAAGTGGATGCCGCTGAAATGTGCGAAAGAGTTTGGAGAGGGCGCAATAAATTCATCCATCTAGGGAGTGCTCCTTTGACCATACTTACCCTCCGAATAAACAGGTAGCTTGTATGTGATAGAACAGATTTTGTCTCGACTGTCTATCGCGTCATGAACGCCCGGAGTGCCTCGCCTCATTGGAAGTGGTACGTTGTACCGCTTGAGTACAGAAGTGAGGCTCCTCTTACAAAATTAATTTTAAAGCGTAAACTATCCAATACGACCCCCTGTACAAAAGCATCCCATCGGCCGAGAGATTCAAGTTGATGCCGCTGAAATGTGCGAAAGAGTTTGGAGAGGGCGAAATAAATTCATCCATCAAGGGAGCGCCCGGACAGTGATTAATTGAGCGCGGCCTGCCGGGGACAGGTGGGGACAATGCCTCCGGTGGACGCCGCGATATGAATAACCGACGCCATAGACGCCTCCGTGAAAGCACTCTTCCCTGCCCCCATCATCCTCATTACACGGATTCACGGGGGCTTGAATTATGGTAATTGATTCTGCTTCATCAAAGGGGCCCCTTTTTTGGACGATTCCGAACACGAGCGATTGTGCAGGTTGCGGCGATCGACTCGTGCGTTTCGGATGAATTGGACGTTCGCCAGGGTTGGATGCTGAGCGGTTTGGTTCAATTGGAAGGGGGAAATAACTGGAGGCTATACTAGGTATTTCGTAATGACGATTCCTGTGAATTTTATCGGTGAGTTTGTGAACTTCCTGGTTTCTTTCTTTTGTAGCTTTTTGAATTCTTCCATTTCTCAGGTTGAATTTGTCATGGTGTGCGAGGATGAATCCTAAGAACCATATTCTTAGGACGAGCAACTAGAGCTCTACCAGAGCACTGTGCTTTGTATTCGTGAAAGCACTTGAAGCCCTTTTGTACCCCCAAGCCTTTTTTGAAAGCACTTAGAGGATTACTAAGCACTAAGCAAGTCTTATCTTGTCTTAACACGAATCTATGTGATCGAGGCCGACGCCTTGACACCTAGGATCTGGATTTGATATTCAGTCGAGTGATAAACATCTCTCATTTGTGTGTGAAGTTAGTGCGCTTTTGCAAAGATTTAGTGAGTTAATTGAACGTGCTTTCGAATTTTGTGAAGATCTGTCTTCAATTCTCAAAACGGGGTGTTTCACTATGAAGTCCCATGATTGCAAAGGTCATATTTTTTGACAGTAGAATCAAAGTTTGAGAAATTGATAAGAAAAGTAACATTTTCGATTAAATAATGTTTTTTCATATGTGCCAAAAAGTTGAAATCTGGATAACAATTTTCTTTAAGAATGAATCGTCGAAATAAATGGTGATTTCTTGATTGATAAGATCGTTTCTGAGACAGGATAATCGACTTTGAAGTTCCGATCTAACTCACATAAAAAAATCTTTTTTCGGAGGTTATTACGTAATTGGGAGCTATTGTTGCAGAATCCATACATTCAACTGTTTTGAACTCTCCTGCAAGGTCTACTTTTTATATTTATTTTACAATCGTTTTATTTAATTTACATGTTATCCAGTTCTTTAGTTGAACTCATCACTTAAGATTTCCAACCGATTTCAATTGTAATTTTGTCACTGGAAATAATACCGAGATTATCTGTCTATAAAATTTTTTCCATATCTATGGAAAATTCGATCAATCATCTCGTTTTAGGAGCAATAAAATCATGTATCTGAGACCATTTGTGGAACTGTTGTCTCCTCTAGAATCCAAAAAAGTTGTTGCCAGCTGTTTCTCTTTGAGACATAGGTATAGAAAATCCACTTATTTGTCGAAAATTCGATTTTTGTCTCAGAATTTTTCAGATAGAACACCCTGTATAATTCGACGTCAAATTTCTGCATTTTTTTTTCGGAATACATTGATGTATCACAAACTAACTTCTAATGAATTTCAAAAATCTGAAATATTCATTTTTGTTTTTTTCAATAGACATGAATTCTTCCACAAATACATAAATTTCAAGATGCATCGAAAATTTCAATATTAATATTAAAATTTGTTCTCTTCTCCACAATTTCAAGTTCATGTTGAAAAGTGATATCTTGAGTTTATGATTGAATATATAAAATTGAATAGGTTTAAGTCACATGGCGTTTTGAAAAAGTAATAGTTTAATTAATGTGTGAAAGAATTCATGGACTACTATTGAAAAGCAAACATTATATGGATTCTGCTGATTTTTGACGCTGAAATTCATCAGAGGTTAGGTTGTGATATATCAATGTATTCAGAAAAATAATTACAGAAATTTGACGGTAAAATATACAGGGTCTTCTATCTGAAAAATTCCAAGTTTGTGCTTAATATTGAAAACGGCGCAATGAAATTTTTTTTTAACTAGTTACATTTGTTGATTTTTTTTTTAACTACGTCACTGACTTCTACGTGAAATATTCACGTAGAATATTCCGGTGCAAAAGCCATCAATTCCCTTACCGTACAAAAATTTGGCCGTTTTAATCTTGGGATTAAAAACGCTACTTTTAATTCTAGGACTAAAAGTAATTGCATTTGAACTCTCTAATTGAAATTTGAAGAAAAAAAACATTGGTTAACATACGACTTTTCATCTTTTTTGTCTGCAAAATTTTAACGACCACGAGCGAGTCTTCAATTCAATTTTCAATGTAATCAATTTTCAAATGAAGTAGTTTGTCACAACGCATAGCACCTCCAGTTCCTAATAATAGAACAACCTTTCTCATCAAATATACATTATTTGCTATATCAAGGAACTGATCCACCTACTCCTTTGTAAAAACCTAAGACTTTTTAGGTATGCAGTGAGACACAGACTCATGGTAAACCCTCATTTTTTCCTTTGTTTGTGTAGCTATTTTTTGAAATTCGGAGCATTTAATATACTCACTATAGGGTACTATAAGACATATTCAGAAAAAAAAATTCAAATTGTTGTTTGTGTTCGATAGCTACCTTGATAAATTATTGTGATTGAACCGAGAAGATACTTGAACTAGTCTAAACTCAACTAAGAGTTGATATGGATTGATACCCCACCGATGGTACTTTCGAATGACGTCAGAGTACCATTATGCTACCATTTGACAAAACGGAGTTTCGAGTGACTAAAGGTTTTGATTTACTTTTTTGGTACGTATTTCGAACCACATACTTTTTAAGTAGAAATTACTATGATACAGCTTTATTTTGATTATTCAGAATAATTTTGGGGAGTTCATGGCTCTCTAGATCGAAAAATAAAATAGGTGTTCTGACGAATGAAATATCACCTATTAGGTATCATTAGATGAAGAAAATTATGGAGATTTCAAAAATGTGATAATATGACGGGTTTCCCATGCTGTGCTGCGCTCCGCCTCGCAACTGCAAATATTGCTCGTGAAAAAAATATTCAAAAATAAATTGTTAAAATTTTTATGTCAAAGACTCGATCTGTATATTATGAAATTATGTTGATGTAGTTTGAGATTAATTGACGTTACTTTTTATATTCGTGTTCATCGAAGAAACTCATGAAAGCCTATGAAGAAAAATGGGATATATCGCAGAATAAATGGACGAACACACTTTAAACTGACGCAATTCGTGAAGTAACCTCCATCTCCACTAGATTCCTAGGCTTCCAATTCAATCTATCGTCGAATCTTTCGCGAATTGTACCGTAAGCTGAAAGAACTTTCCCCCGAAGTGCACGGGGTAAACGAGATAAGGCAACCCAAGGGGGCCGAATGTATTCCCCGCGCATGCCGGTCCCAAATAAAAGCCGTATACCGCATTTCGGGCAACTTTTAAATATAATTTCCATAAAAACAGGTTTTACTGCGTTACCCGACGCTCAGCGCCCATCCCCTGAGACCCGAAAAATGCGCTAGTTCGATACTGTTTGGAGTTTTATTTAACTGTATAACTTTTCAATTTCCCACCGCGCCATTGTGTATAGGTGGTATACATTTTGTCACAAGTCGAACGCCCGATTTGAATTTCAAATCGGCGTAAAATATTCAGGTCTGGTTGACACTGCCGTTAAAACATTTCGCAGCTTTCGGCGTCCCGAATTTAGCGTCACGGCGGCGAGCGTCGATTGACCCAGATGTAATAATAAAATTCGACGTCTGTCGGTCCGAGCGTTGCGTGCGTCCTTATTATTGTTTCGGCAGATTTCCGAGATCCGAACGTGGTATTAACGGGCTCTGGGGAGTTCTGGGCGGGCGATGAAATTTCGGGCTATTAAGGCGATGATACGGGAAGGATCTTCGTGTACGTTGAGAATAACCGGTTTTGGAGAGTTTGTGAAACGACGCAGTTAACATGGATGCCGTATTCTGAGGAATATGCCCATTGATCGGGCGATTTTGAGACGTTGAAAGCATGGTTGCACAAAAACAGAGTAGTTATTTCACCAGATCTAACCTGATTTCTTCAAATAAAATGATTAATTTTCAGGAAAAAACGATCAAATTACTCGAACAAACACTAGCGTCACTAACACTAAAAAGGTTCGAGACTTATTAAGGGTGGGAATCGTGAAAGTAACCAATATTAAAACAACTGAAGCAGCATCCTTCAATACAAACGAAAGTGATCGAGCTATCAATAATAAAGAACCTACAATGAAATTTTTATTCTAATCAGCAAATGAGTGTTAAAAGAGGTATTATAAAAAAACTTTATGATAGAGCGCAATTAATTTCAGCGTCAACTGAAATACGGAATAACAAAATTAATTTCATATTCTTGAGGATAATCAATGTCCAACTAATTTCATAGAAAATACTATTTCAAATTTCGAGAGAACAATTTTGCGTCAAAACGATAATAACAATCAAGAACGAACAACAAAAAGAAAAAATTAAAAGAATTGGTTCTAAATTCAACATAAGAACTGTTTTCAAAACAAAAAATGATTAAGAATCTTTATTAACAAAAACTAAATCTTTGAATGAGAACCAAAAATCAAAAATTGTATTTACAATATTCCCTGTATTGGTGGAAAATCTTATACAGGAGAAACATCAAGACCATTAGAAATCAGAAAACGTGAACATAAAATCGCAGATAGTAGATCATGTGTGTTCCAATACCGGCAATCACATGATGTATTGGAATGGAACAAAAATTCTAATAACGGAACCTGATGATTATAAAAGAAAAATCAAGGAGTCAGCTTGTATTTTGTTGGATGAGGCTGATATTCTCGTCAATTTTTCGGTAGAGATGGATCGAATTTGGATGGATTTATTGAAAAAAGATCTGATTTCAGGGAATTTTGAGATAAAAAACGATATCAACATCTAGTAATCAATATTATTCTATGTTCATCATATATTGACAAATGGCAATCAGAAAATCAAGATATTGTTACGATTCTTCGAAAATAGGCAACAATTTTTTCTTTTAAAGTTTTTGCCCCTAACAAATAAGTGCTCAAATTTTAAGGCAGGGGCCTTTCTTCTATTATTTAAAAAAATTTTTCTAATTATTTCTTGTTTCATAGACTGGGAGAGGAAACCCAAATTAAGTATTCAGAAATTTGCAAAGACCTCCCAGACAATATTTCAATAGATATAAGAAAAGAATGGGATGAAAACCATTATGAAAGGAAAAAAAATAACAAAAATGAAAGGAAGTACTAAATATAACATATGGATGAAAACCTTCAACCCCACATAATTCTGAAAGCATCGCTTTAATGAAAACATAAAAAATTTCAGAGGGGGAGACTTCAATTCCTACCCTCATTCCGTATTATTATTCTTAAATTTCTTTCATATGACAAAAAAATTTATTTAATTGTCTAGTTTTCATGCTCATAATACAACAAACGAAGAAACACTTCACATCCCTAAACAAAAAACCACCAAGTTCAAGATGAGAATGACTAGAAGCTTATAATTATCTTGAAATTTATGAATGGGACAACTATTTATGAGACTATAGAACATCTTATAGATAGTTGTCCCATTTATAAATTTCCAAATGGTTTCGAGGCTATACGTGGAGCAACAAATTCATTTCTGAAATGGGTGGTTAATTTCAAAATATTTTAATTTATTCTTAATGATTGGTTTCTTTTCTGCTTTGTTTTTTTTCATGTTATTTAGTCATATTGCCCATGGTGAAGAAACAAATCTATCAAATGAATAGTTTAAGGCTTTCACGACCGGATATACTGGTATGAAAAGAGTCTTCCGGGCTTATTGGCCGTGGTCTATTAGGAATAATTTCACCTAACGTTTCGCCTACAACTTCGGTAGGCATCTTCAGAGGATTCTCGGTCTAAGGTTGTACCTCGAACGCTGAATTTCTGACACTGGCGCGTTCGAACCGGAAACGTCATCTGCGCGCCAGTTTATGGCGGGAAAAGTGGCGCGTCTACGTGCGCGATGCTGATTGGCCCATCGCTCCCGCTTCGTGTCGGCTTGATCTTTGTTTTTTCTAAGGTCGGTAACCAGGCGCTATGCAAGAAAGGGGTCTCCTCTTTTCTATTTATGTTATTTTTGTGTTTATAAATTTCAATTGCTTCCATGTTCAGCCTGGGATAGTAACTTCTAATATTGGAAATAATCTCCGCTTTTGAGAAATCTATGTTGTGTCCATCTATTAGCGCATGTTCGGCTAGTGCGGATTTTTCTGTCTGATTCAGTCGACAGCACCGTTCGTGTTCCTTAATTCTTGTGTTAATACTTCGCTTTGTTGTGCCAATATAGACTTTGCCGCAGTCACAAGGTATTCTGTAAATACCAGCTTGTGAAAGTGGGTCAACTTTGTCTTTGGTTGTTTTGATCATTTGCCCAAGTTTTTGTGTCGGCTTATAAATGGTCTCGATGTTGTGCCTTTTCAGTATTTTTCCAATTCTATCTGTGACCTTGGGGATGTATGGTAAGATGGCTCTCCCGTTAGGTGTGATTTGTGATGTGTTATCATCACGGGTGGAAGTTTTTGTTCTTATTGCCCTCTGAATTTCTTTGGTATTATAGCCATTGGCGATGAATGCATTCTGTACTTGAACATTTACAGAATGCATTCATCGCCAATGGCTATAATACCAAAGAAATTCAGAGGGCAATAAGAACAAAAACTTCCACCCGTGATGATAACACATCACAAATCACACCTAACGGGAGAGCCATCTTACCATACATCCCCAAGGTCACAGATAGAATTGGAAAAATACTGAAAAGGCACAACATCGAGACCATTTATAAGCCGACACAAAAACTTGGGCAAATGATCAAAACAACCAAAGACAAAGTTGACCCACTTTCACAAGCTGGTATTTACAGAATACCTTGTGACTGCGGCAAAGTCTATATTGGCACAACAAAGCGAAGTATTAACACAAGAATTAAGGAACACGAACGGTGCTGTCGACTGAATCAGACAGAAAAATCCGCACTAGCCGAACATGCGCTAATAGATGGACACAACATAGATTTCTCAAAAGCGGAGATTATTTCCAATATTAGAAGTTACTATCCCAGGCTGAACATGGAAGCAATTGAAATTTATAAACACAAAAATAACATAAATAGAAAAGAGGAGACCCCTTTCTTGCATAGCGCCTGGTTACCGACCTTAGAAAAAACAAAGATCAAGCCGACACGAAGCGGGAGCGATGGGCCAATCAGCATCGCGCACGTAGACGCGCCACTTTTTCCCGCCATAAACTGGCGCGCAGATGACGTTTCCGGTTCGAACGCGCCAGTGTCAGAAATTCAGCGTTCGAGGTACAACCTTAGACCGAGAATCCTCTGAAGATGCCTACCGAAGTTGTAGGCGAAACGTTAGGTGAAATTATTCCTAATAGACCACGGCCAATAAGCCCGGAAGACTCTTTTCATACAAATCTATCAAAATTTTATTTGGATAGGTACTTCTTTCCATTTCACTTATTTTTTTTCTTATACTATAAAGAATGAGCGAATGTATTATTATCAACAAACTAATTGTCAAATTTGCCAGAGATTTAAATTTTTTTGGCTAAATCCACCAAATTATTAGAATTCATTTATTATTTGGAAGTTTTTAGCTCAAAATCATCATCAGGCAATCTTAGAAATCCACTGAAGATAGTTAGTATGAACCGCTCATTTTAAGCTTGTTTTGGTTAGAAGTTTCATAAAGTTCACAACTATAAAACGTGAGCAAGCATAAAATTTCAGTTCAACGCAGAGTCTTACGATCTAGATATGGGAATGTGATATATCATTTGAAAGGAAATTCAATTTCCTTTCAGCATTCCTCAAAATATACAGGGAATCCCGTTTGAAAAATGCACTTTCAGCAGTTTTGTAGGTCTCGAAAAACCATCGAATTTTTAATGGCCCTGTATGAAAAGGAGCGTATTTCGTAGGACCTGCATAATGCATAGAACCTTAGCATTCTGCATACGAAATTTCAGCTACCTAAGATTAATAGTAATAAATTTAACCAAAGCTATGTTTTGCACAAAAAAGAGGAAATCATTCAATTACACAGGAACCGCTGAAGTATGAGAAAGTGATACCAAAATAATCGTGTTACTATGATGAATAGAAAAGTGTAATAATATATAGGTGTGCCATCTGAAATAACAAAGTATGTAGTTACTACGTTTTGACATAAGCGGGAACAGCAAAGCCCTGAAAATATTTTTTAGATCGATAGAGCATCTGTTCTTGTCCAAGAAACCGAATTTTCAATGATTTCTTGCTTTCCAACCATCGACCGTGGATCACCCTGTATACACGAAAGTTGTTTTTTAAATACTGTCTTAATCCTATTATCCTTCGTAGTCTATTCATAGCTGAAAAGGACGTGAGTTGTGTATTATCATGGTTACCCATTACGATGAAAAAATTTCGCCTAATTCCGTCTCCCCCAAATAACATGAAAAACAACAAGGAAGCATCTCCAACTCCCGTTCATTCCCCCCAAGCGAGAAGCGGCAGTTTTTCCCTACGATAAACCATTATCGGGGATGATTCATCTCCCGGTTTATGCGGGGCTTTTCTGCCATAATGGCAGAACTGGGGCGTCTTGTTTTCCTTCGAGGAAAACTAGCTGAACAACTAACAGAAAATTTATTCGATAGTGACGACAAGGCGCCAGGCAGTCCGTCTGTGTCTTTTTTATTGGAGGGATCGTCGAACTGATGCTGGGGGTTGCAACGTTTACGATCGAGCCGAAGAAACTATCTTGCTTTAATGCCCTGGTTGAGTCATTAGATAATAAACACATCGTTTCTCAAGAAATGAACAAGCTATGCTCTGGAAATGAGATTAATATTCTCCTCAACTTCAACTGCAAGATATTTGATAGAAAGTCATTGTTTGCTACTCTTTGCTTTATGCGGGATGGGACAAAATAGGACAAATGGGAACAGTATATTCTAAAACAATGAGAATGAGATTCTATTCCAACACGAATGCTATTCTAATGCGATTTGGAACAACCATATTCTCCTGGGAAGGTCAAAACCAGCAACTCTGATGGAAGGATCAGAAAAAAGATCTTTATTGAAAAATTAGGATGATAACGCCCCAAGACACCGCTGACGAAGGGTTCAAAAAAAATCTTCAAGAGAGAGTGAATGAACTGGCCAGCAAACTCAACGGACATGAATTCAATTGAGCACGTATGGGATTCATTGGAAAGAGCAATATCCAGTCGCCAAAAACCACCTTCAACTTTTCAGGAATTGAGTTTGGCCCTTCAGAAAGAATAGAACGATAGGCCTGATAATTTCATTGATGACTTGATTCGTGGGATGATTGAAAGAAGAGGTGGTAATACGGATAATTGAGTTTAGATTCACTTATGGAACACACTATAATTAATCAAAAATAATAAATCGGTGAATTAAAATTAAAATTCTCTATTTCAGTATCGTAATGAGTTCATTACAATACTAAAAGTAGTGCTGTAATGAAACTCATTACCAGGCCCCTCTTTCCCCTAGGGCACTTTGGGCAAGTGCCCAGGGCTCCGCGATCTATAGGGGCCCCGCTCAGATCAATTCTTCCGGACCGAAAGGATTGAAGATTTCCTCAATGACGTTTGGAAATTCCCTATTTTAAAAAATTTCCCTTTATTATTATTCGAAGATTTTTTCGAAAAGATCTGAATGCTTCTTTCTTTCAAAATTCCCTTTCGTGTAAAAAGGCAGAAGTTTTCATTCACAATAATTCCAAATGGATTGGAATTCCAAGTTTCTCATCAACAAGTTCCCGAAAGTTGCAATTATACTGGCTTACATTAGATAAGAGTAATTATTAGCTTGTGTTATTTTTTAGAGTGGTTAGCCATGAAACATCTGTTCGAATCGTGTTATTGATCACATTCTTGCATTATTGTATTCATTCGGAATCTTCCCATTCAACTACTTAATTTCAGATAGATCCACAAGACAAGAAATCACTGGCGTATCAGAGGGCCCTGCACCAAAGCGGCCCCCAAGCCAAACTGAAAGTATCAAATGGGGCCTCAATAATTTCATTCTATTGAACTTGTCAATTCGCGAGATTTTTTCCATGATATAATGAACAAAACTTATACAAAGAAGATACAATTATCACTCCTGAAAAATAGAGATATACTAATAAATTATAAAAAAACATATGAGTTTTCCAGTAATTCCATTCGAATTTTGAATTATCACTCAATTATTCCAGGTGCTACCCTGGTTTTTTATTATACCGACAAGCTTTTCGGGGCTCTCCTTGAACGTGTCGCGAAGACGTCTATCAGACTTTTGAGCTTACTCAGCTTTGGACAAGAAGTGGCCAGAAGCTTGGACATCGAGAAGTTGATAGATATGTTTGCACAATAAAATTAAAAATGATGAATGCATTTTTGTTGTTTTTACCACATTAACATCTTTCTAGTAATTTTTAAATCAGAATTTACATTAATTTGTTTAAAAATTTTTGTTATTCAATATATAAATTATTTTCATAACGATTTTTTATTATTTTCCTTTGAAAAATTTCAGGGGAAACTAATCATGAATAACATAGATCTATAGGGAGGGCCCGAATTTTGAGCCACGCCACTGCAAGAAATTTCAGGCGATTTCAGGCAAAAAAAAATCCCTTCTCCCTTTTGAGTACCAAAATTCCCTAAATTAGCAAAATTCCTCGAGTTGGGAACACTGATCCCGACTCTCGTGACTTGTTAGTTGTCATACCCTGTCTATGGGTCGGTTTCACAAAACTTTAATTGTGAGATTATAAAACCTTACGTAAATTCGAACCAATCGAATCACTCGTTCTGAAATTTCAACGAATCGCGGTGGCTCCAATTATTTTAACGGTACCAACAAAGTTTTGTGAAACCGACCCTATGAGTATCGTGAATAAACCTACTCGGTGGTAGGGAATTTCCCTGTATTTGTATTTTGTATGTGTGTAGGCATTTTGGGTAGGGGCCCCATTATCCTAATGTGCCCAGGGCCTCCAAGAGGTTAAAGACGGCCCTGCTCATTACAGCATTGTTTTCAGGTATATTTTTCGTGTTGTGGTTGTCAGTACTGACCCCAGATCCTGTCAATTTTCAAATCAAATCAATTCAAAGTCCGTAATCTGTCAAATTTCGTAAGTCACACCAACTGCCAGGATACTATACAAAAGTCACTTATCTGAATTTTTATTTGAATTCCGAGAGTATTTCACAAAAATTGACTGAAATAGAGAAAATATCGTCTAATACTCGTTGGAGGAGGCAATTTCAACACTCATGCTTTCAAAAGCGATTTGGAACAACCATATTCTCCTGGGAAGGTCAAAACCAGCAACTCTGATGCATGCTCTTCCGATGGAATTCGGTTGAGAGCCCTAGTTGTGAGTGTGGGGAAAATGAGGAGACTATACAACATCTTATAAATAGTTGTCCCATTTATAAATTTCTAGATGGTTTCGAGGCTATACATGAGGTAACAAATGCATTTCTGAAATGGGTGGTTAATTTCAAAATAATTTAGTTTCTCATCTGATTGAATTACACAGGGTGTTTGTTCTCAGACGATTCACCCCGTATATTCTTCGAATGATTTTGTTTCGGGAACATCTTTTAACGTTCATTTGAGGCTTGAACGAACAACCTTCTAAGAGGAAGCGTTTCAACCCCTAAAAATTGAATAGGGTAGACGGGTTGAGTAATACTTTATTGTAAAGATCTTTGAAACCTCTTGAAGACGGTGCTTGAAAAACGTAAGGTTAATGAACACTTGTCACAATAGAGCAAATAAGTCACGTTGAATATTTTGGTTATTTTCACAATGGACATATTTTTACTGAGACCTTTTCACAAACTTGAAAAATCTCGTTGAAATCACATTTGTGAAAAAAATTAATTGTTTTAGCATGCTTGCAATCAAAAAATCAGATTTGCATTTTTAAATCAAATTTTCCTTGATTGACTTCCATAAAATGATCTTGACTGAAAACCGTCCCTAACATGGTTCAGTATAATTGGAATTATTTGACGAAACTCATTTGCAATTCGTTGGCGTAGTTCTTTCAAATTATCAGGTTGAGTCACAAAACTTTGAGTTAATAAATTGATTTTCGGCGAAAATGGTTCATCAAAATTACACCGTTATGAGGCTTTCATGACCTTTAAAATGAAGTATGAGTTAACCCCTCTCCCCTATTCAATTTTGAGGGGTTGAAGCGCCCCCTCTTAGGGGGTTGCTCGTTCAAGCCTCAAATATGAGGAGAAACATCGTGTATATTGCTATTCCCTTTAAATATTCTGACGGACATCCCCATGCATCTAAGAGAAATTATCAACTGTAAATTTCTTCGAGAAGAAATGTTTCCGAATTTCACTGTGACAGCATTTTTTATACTGCAACAGTTATTTTTCGTGAATGAATTGTTCAATTATTCATTCTTACTGCTCGCATTCAGAACAGAAATAATCCTCATAAGTGATATGAATTGCATTTTCAATTTAAGGACGAAGATTTTTGACTGTGCAAAATATTTTTAGATCTCATGCACCTATTAGAGTGTGAATAAACGTAGCGAATTGACTGTACCGAGAGGGTGCTTAGCGTTCCAAGAGCTAGCAAAATCTCTTCCAGGACAATAAACAGAAAAGCATTTCTTGAAACCAGTTTATTATTAATGTCATGGAATGCTGCTACATCATTTTACCCTCTATCTTCATCTACATCGGAAAACCATAACCTTAACTAATTATGTTCGCAGTATTCTGTGATTCAACGAGCTAACTATTTTCAAATAATTACCCTTACGATATACTATGCAGAATCATTCGTTACCCATGAACTATCCTCGTCTCTAATTTCTCCTGTGAAAATATCAAAAATATACAATGCAGAGTAATATTTTTCAACGAAAAGCATTCGTGCAAATGCAAATGTTGTTGCCACCAACACTCAAACTTTTGTTGAAACAATACTTAGCAAATATTCTTTCGAAAAAAATGAAAGAAAAAAAAACAAAAAACAAAGAAACACCCACAGGGTGTTTGAAAGAAAGGTGAACCCCCTCTAAAATGGATGGGAAACTGAAAAATAATAGGACTCTGTTCAGTAAAAAATTTTCATATCGCCATCCGTATTCAAGATGCTGGTCGTTGAAAAAGAAAAGATTGTACACATATTTTACGATTTCTTCGAAGCTACTGGCAACATTGTAATAAAATTTTATATACGAATATGTTTTGGAAGCTGATTCATCTAATGAATGTATTTTGATGTCTGACTCTCATAGAGGGCGCTAGTTACACGGTTTGTACCAAGTTGTTTTGAACATAACTTTTTTGATATAAGGTTTATTAAGCTAAATTTTGGGTGATCCTGAACATCATTCCATTTCACACCAAAAAGGTACTTTTTGATTAAACTCGATACTGTGTATTTTTTGCGGAGTATTTTGATTTAAAAAATATGAAGCAATAACCGATGCTGGTATAAGTATTGATAAAGTATTTGATTATTATTGTTTTTAACGATGGAGCTCCACGTCACATTGATAGAAGGTGTCTTAATCGGTTGAGTAATCATATTTCGAATCGATGGATTGGTAGAAGTGTAGAAGCTCCGATTCATCGGCCTATTCCTTGGATTACAAAGTTTGGTCGTTTGTTCGAGACCAGGGAAGCTCTCGAATATTTTGTAAATATTGAATCCAATAATTTGATTTGAATTACGTATTTAAATTGCATCATCGACGCAGTGCCGTCAATTTAATCAAGCACGCATTTTCCCATTCTCGTTGAGAAAACACGTGAAAATTGACAGTTAATCAACTCTCTTGAGTGCGAACTTATGTGTGCTTATGTCTATATCGCCATAAGATTTTCCTTGCCATCGTCGCAGTTATTTCGGCTTTAATCGCCAGTTTTCTATTGCTTTCTAACCCCTTGTCGGGAATAAACTATATTTACCCTTCTCACCAGTGATAAGACACTTTTAGACATTATTCGAGTGACGACGTTCTTGTGAACAAAATAGGCAGCAGAAGAATTTTCTCGAGCTGGAAAACGGCAAAGGGCCCTTTGTCAATCATCGGCGACACAAGCAACAGCGGAAGGAACTTTGGTAAGTCGTTGATGCAATTTCGCGAGTTTTTCATTTTGATTAATCCGTTCATCAACTACGCACTTCCCTTTGAAAACTAAAGACGATTTACATCACTTTCAAACCAAACTTGAGCTATCGAACACATAACAGTCGTATCTTGAAGAAAAAATATATGCGAAAGAGGTAAATTAACCTCAAAAATTAAAGGAGGGAATTTTCTTTATGTTTCCACTTTTTTTGAAATTTTCTTGTGATTTTTGGATCAATTGATACATTCATCATAACTTTATATCAGCATCAACTATTACCTCATAGTTTTCAGATCAAAATATTCCGGAAGCGGTGCACAGTATCAAGTTTAATAAAGAGTACCTTTTTGGTGTGAAATTGAATGATGTTTAAATCGCTCAAAATTTATCTTTATGAATCTATTATAAAATGTTCAAAGCAACTCGGTACGAACCGTGTAACTAGCGCCCTCTATGAGAGTCAGACATCAAAACACACTCATTAGATGTATCAGCTTCCAAAACATATTCGTGTAAAATTTCATTATAATGTTGACAGTAGTTTCGGCATAATCGAAAAAATATATATATTTTTTTCTTTTTCGTATTTTGAATACGCATGACGTTACGAAAATTTTCTACTCAACAAACCCCTATCATTTTTCAGTTTTCTATCTATCCTAGTGGGGGATCACTTTTTTTTTTGAAACACCCTGTACAGGGTATCCCCAAATTTCTTGATTCTGACTATTTAGGTACTTCTGGACCAGATGAGTAAACCTTCGAAATGTGTCCTGGGCTCGATTCTCGTTAAAACACTATGAGTGAAAACCGTTTCACGATATCTTCATTTTTTTTATTTTGAAAAATTATCCATTTCGAAAATTTTTTTTATTCACGAAAATATCTTAAAACGATTTAAATTTTCTTGAAGCGCTTTTTCACCAGAAATAAGAAACAATATTAAATTTTTTTCGTCTTGTAAAAAACCATTTTTTTATTTTAAAGACGAACGCATTTTTTTCATCCTATACCATGAAAAAAAATGTTAAAATGAAAAAAATTTTAAGTAATGTCTTATACCCAGTGAAAAAGGACTTGTTGAAAGTTTTTATTTTTTTCAGATATCTTGGAAAATGAAAAAGTTATGGCATATCTTCTAAATCAAAAAAATTTCAAAATTTGTTATATCTTCAAAACAAATGAAGATATCGTGAAACGGTTTTCACTACCGGTGCTCCTTTCAACGTTTTTACCTATATAGTCTAGAAGTACCAGAAACAGCCGAAATCAAGCAATTTGGGATACCCTGTATAACGTATGGGATGTATGCAACAATTTAGTGAGATATTGGCATTACACGATTTGGGGAGTTAAATTCAGAGGTGTCTATCCCCTTTCACAAAAAAATAAGGTTTTCTCATCATTTTTTTCCAATAATTTCCTATTAGATTCTATTGAATATTTCGAGACACTTCTCATGAATATGGTTGTATTTATGTTCTGAGGTTTATGTCGATATCGAAGGAAGCACAAAGTGAAAAATAACCAGTACCTAAGTAGTAAAATAGATAGAGCAATCAGCCCGCACTACAATTCTGATAAACCAAAGGAGCACACCCCCCATCGAATAAATACGGTCCTAGCCAATTCCCCCCCACTTCCCCGCCGCTGCTCAGGGAATTGATTCCTACAGGAGCGAAACTGCGGTCGAAGAGAAAACGAGTCCGACGTTAAATAAAATATTAATGAATAAATTGATTTGCTTTCAGACAGCTCCCGTGCCACGGCATTCGGCCTGTGGTCACTCCGGTCAAATTAGATTCTAATCCAATTAAAAGTTTCCGTGAGTCCCCGGCAACCCGATTTCCCGTTCGCCTTCGCCTTTTTCCCAAGATTGGAAAGACAAAGACGAAGTGGCCAACATTTCGGTTCTGTCGTGATTTTTTTGAGAACGCTCCCGGGGCAGACGCAATTTCATGGGAGATGAATTCAATTAGAGGAATTGCTGTTCAATCTTCATTTAGATCATTTACCTCTTGTGCGGATAAGGAACTAATCAAAGTTTTTGAGGTGGCGGGTGGTTGAAAGGAAAACGGGGAAATCGAAAGGTCTGGATGTTTGCATCCGATGACGCGGATTGCAGTTAATAGGGCTGAATGAGAGTCGATTTTCGATGAGGTCTGGCTGGATTTTTTGAACGTCTCGGGTTAAGGGCTATAATTTACATCTCCTCGAAAACTGCATTACAAATATAGTTATTTATGATATTAGTGTATGAAAGTGACGTTTTATTTTGTGAGTGAAAAAGTTTGTGAAATGAGCGGAGCGAATTGAACAATTTCACGACAAAATTAAATCACTTTTAACACAAA